>OZ025707.1:47500-480720 GCA_964019335.1 Diplonema japonicum | reverse complement strand
TCAAAGAAAGAGAGGTGCCTTTCAGTGGATATTTCTAAAAACGAATTCTCATTTCATCATCCTTGCAGTACCTTTGTGCAGCTCATTCCCGTTTCACAGCAAAAAAAAAAAAAAAAAAAAAAAAAAAAAAAAAACGGGTTTTAGAGACATGATATGTTAAATTATTTTCTCTCTCGAGAAAAAAAAAAGGAGCAAAATATCCCCCCCTCCCCCTTTCCCTCCCCCCAATTGTTCGCACCTTGGAGGAATTTCCCCCCCCTTTTCTTCTTCAATTATTGTAATCCAAGGCAAATAGCTGTTTTTTAGTTACAACAGACAACTCACTGTGGGGCGTGCTTTTTGATCTGAAAAATGGTCGCCTTCAGATATGGCGGGTCCCCCAAAATAGTTGTAAAAAAAAAAAAAAAAAAAGTAATATAATAGCGTGCAAGGGGCTTGAGAAGGATGCAAACAAAGTGTTTTCTTTTATTTTTCTTCTTCTTTTTTCTTCCCCAGACCATTTATTTTAAAAAAAAGGGGGGGGGGGAACCCTTGCCCCAGTAAAGGCAAGGGTAAGCCGGAAGAGAACAAAGGCCGTTTTAATTCATCGAGGAAATAAGAAAAAAAAGCCCGGGGGATGGGAGGGAGAAGAAAGGAATATGAATTGAAACAAAAAAAAAAGAAAGAAAAGTAGCAGAAGCCGTACACACATGGGGTTGGCTCTCTCTCCCCATCGCCTTCCCAAAAGAAGACTGTTTCAAAAATACGAGGAAGGGGAATGAAATAAAGAGCCCCCCCCCTTTTTTTTCTCTTTCTCCTCTTTTCTTCTTTCCATTTTTCTTTTCCCCCCATTCTTTTTCTTTTTTTAAACCCCATATTGCTGTTGAGATACGCTGGCCCGATGGGCTCTCTCTCCATCAGTAGGGTAAAACCAACCTGTCTCACGACGGTCTAAACCCAGCTCACGTTCCCTGTTAGTGGGTGAACAATCCAACCCTTAGACAATTCTGCTTGTCTAGGTTAGGAAGAGCCGACATCGAAGGATCAAAAAGCAACGTCGCGACAAGCCAGTTATATCACCACCACCCCCATAAAAATAAAGAGGAAAGAACGGAACTTAAAGGACAGGTATATATATATAAAAAAAAAAAAAGAATTGGGTAAAATTCAAAATAGGGGTACAGAATTTAGCACTGGATTGCCCTGATGTCTTTCCACGCCCTCCCGAGGTGTTTCTGGGTGGTTTTCGCCATCACAGACCCCCTAGGAACCAAGTGGGGGTGGGAGAACCACTAAAATGGTGAATAAACTTCTTTCCCTTACATCGTGCTTCACCTGAACACTGGTGGTAGTAGTGGAGATAAGCAGACCTTCAGACGAACCTGCAAAAGGAAGTTTTGCTATCGCTCTCTTGGGTCTCTTCGTGACCGAATAGGAGGGTATGGCCGTGATTAAGGGGATATCCAACACCTGCATCTCGCGAGTAGTGGTTTTTAAGTCCATTAGAATGGCAGTTGTAGAAGAGATGCCGGCTACGACTCTTTGATAGTCGCTGAGTGAGGATGTTGATGTGTGGCGCACATAGGGCATGACAGTTCTGGAGACCACCCCGAAGTGTGAGTCACATTCGTTTTTTCCGTGTCAGCCCGGAAAGAAATTTAAGAAACGGGTTTGGGAATGGAGAAGGAAAAGGATGCGACGACCTGGCTTTGGAAGTGTTTCCCAGAGTCGCACCATATGTTCAAACTTCGTGATTTGAGCTTCGTTTTGAACAGGTCCTCTTTCATTAAGGTTTCAAAACAGCTGATGACAACAGGACTGTCTTGGTTGAGGGACCTTAATAAGAAGTCAAAGTGATGGACTTTTGTTTCCTCGCCTTCTAAATAATGGGCTGTGAAACCCAGAAATGCGAACCCAGCTTGATTATAAAAATCTTGGTTCGGCTGTTCCACCCTCATCGGGATTTTGGGCTTCTTCTTGAAGTCCACACTGAGGACGATCAGCTCACCCTCTGGTCCGTTCGCTAAATGGGGTTACTATACTCAGCTGCAAGTCTTGCAGGCCGTGGAGTGTTGCACCTTGTTTGCGATTGTTTTCAGACGGACTTTCATTAGCAGGACTTGCGGGGCTTGACTCTGTTGACGACACAGAACCTTCTCGAGACAATGCGCAACCTTCTGTTGTGTGGCTGCACTTGAAGCACCTGAACCTCTTTCCAGCTTTTCTTAAGAGTGCTGTGTTCTTAATATGCTGCAGAAACAAATTTAAACTCGATTTGTCCAGTTTCCATGTCTTACGTAACTCCTTTTTGGCCATAAACCGCTCCCCTTCCAGGATTGCAAAGTCGATTTTAGACTTGTTTTCAAGGGTCCCATGGGGTGGTATCCGTGGTGTTTCGGTGTTTTTGGGGTAAAATATAGTGTTTTGACATGCAACATGTCAAAAAGACGGTGTTCTGAGCCCTGTCATAGGGGGTGTCAGGGGGTGCCCCCCTATGACAGGGGGGGTGACAGGGGGTGTCAGGGGTTTCCAGTTCTTTTTCTGATTCATAAAATGACCCCCCTGGGGTGAGGAAATGGCATGTTTCACACCCTACGACACCTCTGGGTACAACCCACCCCCACTCAACTTTGAAACATGTATTTTTTCCATTTTTTTGGCGCACCTACGAAAAACAGGAAAATCTGTCCATTCTTGACAAGTCCCAAAAAGGGCCCAAAAACACACAAAAACAGGGAAATATTCCCAAAATACGTGCGCCTATCACTGTTGTCACCCAGGAATGGGCCCACAGGGTGGTTTTGGTGACAACCGTGAGGTGTTCTTCCTCACCTTAGGTCATTTTATAGCCAAATCCAAAAAAGGGCTAAATTCTGTACCCCTATTTTGAATTTTACCCAATTTCTTTTTTAAAAAAAAAAAACACTGTAAAAGAACACTCCCCCTCCCCCCCCTCCAAGCGTTGTTCGTTCCATTTTTCCAGTTCACTCGAGTAGCGATACCTTCACACACCCATCGCCGCAAGGGTCCAAGTGGATATGAGCTTCGTTGGCCTCCTGGCTGACAAGGATCCTTCGTAGCGTCTTCCAGTTTGGCGACATCATCTTCCAGAGGTCGCCGCTGGCCTTTGGGTGATCGAAGAGCATATCCATGGCATCTGATATGGGTGTCATCCTGTTGTACTGAAGCAAGTGTGTCATGCACTGGGCTACATTTCGCTTCTCGGCCATCGAGTTGGTGCAATCTTCCTTGTCGTGGGGGAGGAGGGACACCCAGTTTTCTTGCCCCTTCGACGTCATCCACAGGTAGCCCTGGTCATGCAGTTTTTTCAAAAACTCAGTCCACTTCATGTCCTTCAACCCTGCGATGATCAGCTCGTTGCTCGATGTTTCTTTAATATCGCTTCTTAACCGTGTCGCTTTGATCGGGCCGGAACTTTATTTTTTTATTATTTTTCTTTTTTTTATTGTGGAGATTACATACCCCGTGACACATTTCAGCTCCAACAGTTTGAGGATCGAACCTATCAAGCGCAGCACATCCGGTTCGGGGCGTCCCGCGCAAGGCAGCATTGAGGTCTTCCAGTTTCTCGTGCTCACTTTGAACGTCATCTTTTTTTTTTTTTTTTTTTTTTGTCATGAAATGAAATAAAAGACAATACCGTGGTCGGCTTGAACAGTAGTTTCTCGGATACAATAGGTGCGGGTTGCAGACCCCCTGTAAGCGTGCCCAGGAAGTAAGACCTTCTGTCGCTGGTTGTAGCATTCTCGAAGTCCACCGTGACGTCGTACTCATAAGAATCCCACGCCTCGTCCTTGACGGTGTCGAAGGGGATAATCATGGACACGTGGAGGTCGAAGAACTGCCGGCTGGGGAAAGGGTCCATTGCGGGGGTGACAAGATGTTCGTAATTGTCCTCTGTGGTGTTGGTGGTGGGGAGGGGGAGCCTCAGCTCCTCCCCGTTGAGGGCGACGGATATGAACGGGCAATCCCGGTACTCGTCCAGCTTGGGGGGGGTCTTGTCGCAGTCCTCCCCCCCGACCTCCTCCCCCTCCCCCTCGGCATCCATCTCATAGCAACCTGTCCATGCTATTTTCTCGTTTCCGATTATGTCGTTTAAAAAAGTGGGGAAAAAGGGCATAGTGGTCTGTGTCAGCCCGCTGGGCTGCTGTCCCAACCCCGTCAGGTTGTCGAAGGAACTCGGGACAGCTGCCGTATGCGTGCTAGAAGGCAGCGGTGCTGTGAACGAAGCTCTGTGTGAGAACGCCATTTTTTTTTTTTTTTTTTTTTTTTTTTTTTCCTCTTTTTTTTTTTTTTTTTTTTTTTTTTTTGCAAGAACGAGAAAATACATTAAAAAAGAAGAGGATAAAATATAAAAAAAAAAAAGACAAATGAAAAGCCCTTCCTGTTTCTTTTTTTCCCTTTTTTCCTTAAACGTCCCCCCCCCCCCCCCCCCCTTCGCTTCCTTCTTTTTTTTCTTTTGGGTGGGGACGGCATTCTTTTCTAGTTCTTTAGTACTTAGCGGGGCGTTTTCCTTTCCCCCCCCCCCCCCCCCTCTTTCTTCTTTTCTTTTGAATTGTAAATAAGATATTTCGATGGAGGGGAGGGAAAGTTCCAAGAAAAAAAGGGGGGGTAAACTTGAACTCGGTTTTTTTTTTTGGATTTTCCCATAAAATGACCCCAGAAAAAAAATAGGCAGAAAAGTCCACCTGCTTTGATAAAGACACAATTTCTTTTTTTTACTATCTTTCTCCGGGGACATATTAACAACGAAAAAGGACGGCTTTTGGCACATCCCCATACATCACAAAAAAAAAAAAAAAAAAAAAAAAAAAAAAAAGATAAGAGTCATAAACTCGAGAGTTTCCGTTGGAAAAAAAAAGAAAACAAAGTCGATGACACATGCAAACTCCGCGCGAGAGCCGCAGGCCAAAAAGAAAAAAAATATATATGAGTTAAAGGAAGTCTTTGTGAGACGCCCCCTTGTTCTCATCTTCTACCTGCACCTATCCCCAAAAAAAAAAGAAACACAATTTTACAAGGGAAAAAAGGGGAAAAAAAAAAGGCAGCAAAGACACTTACCCTCTCCCCCTCCCATCTTTTCTTCCCCTGTCGACGCAGATTAAGGAACTTTTCACTCGAAATAACAAATCTTTTTATTTTCCCCATACCGGGGCTACTTCAAAAAAAGGGGTCACAGCACCTCCCGCAAGTACCTGATAAGGGCTTCTTTGTTTTGTGCAAGCCGTTTTCCTACAGTAGGGGTAAACGGACCAGCTCCACTCTTTTCCTGCAATAACAATTCTTTTCAAAATTTGTTTACTTGTTCCAGCAAAAAAAAAAAAAAAAAAAAAAAAAAACTGAGGGGGATTCCCGATTTTTGTATACTCGGTAACGCCAAAAAAAAAAGGAGACATTTAGAAAAAAAAAGGGGGGGGAAGCCGTAGGTGCAGCCTTTCATTGCCTTGTACACACAAAGTTGCGAGACATTTGCAATAACTACTCCAATCCCCCTTCCCCCTCTTTTTTTTTTTTTGTTCTTTTTGAAAACAGCAAAAAAAAAAAGTTGCCGGGGGGGGTGCGTAATTTTTTTCTTTTTTATATATGAGCTCGTCCGGAAAAAAATGTCAACAAATGACCCTCCTATGCGGCGGAAAACCCCCGTTAAATTTCTAAGTAAAAAAGTAGTCCGACACCACTTTGTGCTTGAACACCATATAGGTCAAAATGCTCGCCGTTTGTTTTATTTTTAAAACGCACGTGCAAAAACATGTTTTTTAGAATGGTTTTTGGCAAACGATTCAATTTGGAAGTTACAAATAACCCAGACTCCATTTTTTATTTTCGTTTTTCCGTGAAAAGTGACAGGAGGAATGGACGCAGGCTGAAAATCTGTGAAACCTTTGGGGTCATTTTGGGTGGGCTGGACTCTAAATCTCTATTAAAATGGGGTGGGGAGAACTTACCCTTACAGTGCCATTTTGGCCTATTTAAGGCTAAAATCCCTTTAAAACCCCTTAAAAAGCAAAACTTTCACTTTTAAAGTAATATGGGTGCAAAAGAAAAGGAAAACCATCAGCAGATGGGTTGAGAATGAAAGTTTGACCCCAAAGATACCAATGTCGAAGCTCTGCATGAGCAGGCAAGTGTTAAGAATTGGTTTTTCTGAAAAAGGCCAAAATCCCTTAGGAACCCCTTGAAAAAGCCAAAAAATAGGGTGTAAAAAACCGGATTTTCGGGGGCTATGCGGCGCCATATATTTTTCGCTAAGTACTTTTAACAGTAACCCGACCCTGGGTTGTACCCAGGGGTCACAAGTGCGCTTGATCACCAATTTTATGCACCCTAGATGCTGCATTTTAAGCAATAAAATTGCATTTTAAACATTTTCCGCCGTTTTTCTGACCTCTATTTTTCGCTTCCTGGGGGCAGCCGGTTGCAAAGCCTGCCACCCTCATGGCAAAACAAGCATCGCAATTGAAAGAACGGCGTCATACCATATATGTCATCTTCCTATGGTTGCATGCTGCCCTTTTTTTGCTCAAATAATCAAAACAAGAAATTTTCGGAGGTGCCCAAAAAAGTGTTGACATTTTCGTCCGGACGAGCTCATATCTTTATTGTTAATAATTGAACTTTGATATGAAGGCAGGGGGGGTACAGAAGAAAAGAAAATATATATATTGGAGGCCAGTGACACGCTGCACAAGCACTGTCTGCTTAATTACAGGGGGCGCACCTCGGCCGAGCAGAAAAAAAAAAGAAACAAAATATATGGAGCAAGTTATCCCTTTTCTTTTTCTTTGTGTGTGCTTTCTTCTTTTTTCCCCCTACCAAACCTTAGATCCCGGATTAAACAAAAAGAAACTCACTCTCCAACCCCTCCCAAAAAAAATCTTTTTCAGTTATTTTTCAAACAGATGTAAGGGGGGTTGTGGTTGGTCTTCCATTCAAACTTATTCTTATTGTCATAGAGTATTTCCTTGAGGACCTTCCAGTTGGGGCATAGCACCCTCCGGGTCGCTTGGCGGAGGAGGGGCTCCTCGTCTGTCCAAAGGATCTCCATAAGGAGAGGGAGCTCCAGGGAACCGTTCTCCTTCAGCGCTCGCACTACCCTATCAACAATAACATCCTCGTAGTTTACTGGCGCCTCGGAGCAGTAGTAAGGGTCTTTCTTTTTGCTGAACATCTCTGATACGATGAGCTCCTTCTTGACGTCTGTCTCCACCATGAACTTGTTCTGGTGCTTTAAAAACTCCAGCCACACCTCTTCGTTCAAATCGGTGTTTCTCAGCTTTGCGTCCACCAACCTCCGAAGCTCTTCGGAACCCGCCTTGACCACCCTCTCCTCCGCTGCAATCTTCTCAGGGTCTTCCTATTTTTTTTTATTTTCTTTTTATTTTCTTTTTTTTCCGATACCAACGCGGTCAATGCCTGCATTTTCTCAGACATGACCTCATCCAGGTGTTGCAGGAGCATCTCACGGTGTTCCTTTCTGTCGGTCATTTGCGGCATGGCTTTGAATTTTATGCCTGTCAGCTGTTTGGAAAGGGGAGGGGCTTGTCGTGAAAAAAAGAAAAAAAGATAACATACGCAACTTGACTTAATAGGTACTTTCTGTGTGAAGACCTTAGGGTGCGTCATCTGTGACGAGATGACGCCAAGCACGTACTCAGGGTCGTTGCCTGACTCTGTCATGAACCTCGCAGACACACCCCAGTCGACGTCGCCGCTGTCTGTTGGGAAGGGTACCGTCAGGGTGATGCACACAGTGAAGTCGTCCTCCTGCGTGTGGATGTCCAGGTTGTTCATCTTCTCCCCTTTCAGCACCGTCTTCGCCACTCTCTTCATGGACGGCGTCGGCAGCTTCACGACAACCCCGTTGACCGTCACGCATATGAACGGCACGAACCCCCCCGCGGACATTGTTTCTTTTTTCTTTCTTAGCTTTTCGGCCTGCCTGCCTCCCGCCCTCCCTCCTCTGCAGGGTTTTTTTTTTTTTTTTTTTTTTTTTTTTGCTTCCCCCCCTTTTTCTTTTCTTGTTCATAAAATGTATATGATGAGGGACAGAGGGTGTGCGGAAAACTTCAGAAAGGAAAAGAAGTACAAAAAAAGGGGGGGGGTAAATCTTTTTTTTTTTAGAAAATGAAATATTGTACACTATGATGGATGGATGGATGCTTAAGATATTTGTGTGTTGTGTGAGGGGTGAGGAGGAGGGGTGAGGGGGGTGATTATTCTTATTGTTGGGACTTCTTTTTCTTCTTCAACTTCTTTTTTTGCTTCTTTATGGGAGATGCAGAAGGTGCCTTGGACGGCTCCGCAGGTGCTGCGGACGGTTGCGATTTCTTTTGCTTCTTGGCAGGGGGCGCTTCAGCGGGGACCACTGCAGGCGTTTCTGTCTTCTGAGGGGCCTTCTCCACAGACAGGGGATGGGAGGAACCGGGGAGAGTACTACCAGTGACCTTCTCACACACAGCCTGCCCCTGCTCGGTAGTGGCAAAGCGAACAACGGCAGTACCTGTGGACTTCCCACCCGGTACCTTCCATTTAACTTTGTCAGGTGTGATGCCTGTTCGCTTTGAAATGAAGGTTTCCAGGTCACTTCGTGACATGTTTGCCCCGCCACAGATGTACAGCTTGGTGCAGTCAACAACCTCCTTCTTCTGCTTCTTCTTGGCAGGCTCCCGTGGTGCCTCGTCAATGAGCACACTGGCCGTTCTCTTCCCGCTGTTGCTGTTGTAGCTGTTGTTCTTAACCGCATCGGCATCATGTGAGTACCTGCAATCGTCCCCGTACTTGCACTTCCCCCAGTTGGCGTAGTGCATGCAGGGTAGCACGTCGCCTGCCCAGTAAATTTGCAGCGAGTTCAGCGCCTTCCCCGGTTGAAGCACAATAGGCAGCCCCGCCTTCATTGTTCTGGACTGGAAAGAGAACGATGGTTTCTTGCAGCCTTGCCCCGGCTTCAACCTGGCTGAGTGGTCGGGAACGTTCGTCCCTTCAAGCATCATAGACTTGTTTTCCAAAGGCGGGAATGAAACATCTGCGATGGCAACTCCGCTCTCCTCCACTGTTGGGTAATCCGTAGCGTAGTCAGCGGAGAATGGGGAGTCAAGGGTAGTAAGCACTGACCCCGATGTGTACTGCGCAGCAATGTTGCACTTGGAGTACCCCACTGTCCCGTTGGGCTGCTTCTTGACGGCTTTGAACAGTTTGTTCGCTTTGCCCACCAGGACCATCGGTGGGCGCGACCCGTTTCGTTTGACGTCGGACTCGTCCTTCACCTTCTTTTGAAGCTTTTTGAGGATCGGGAGGTACACCTTGTCCTCTATGAACGGCAGGATGACCGTGCAGTGCCATGGCGGCGGGCACGCTCTGAGGTCCACATAGAACGACTTCGGGTAGAACTTGAACAACGGGGACTTCTTGTTGATCAACCACTTTGTGATGGACTTGGGGAGCACCTTTGTGGCGGTCGTTTCAGGGAGGACGGCTGACAGCTGCTCGAAGGGTGTGTACGGCTTCGACTTGGGCGGCATCACCATCTTCTCGTCTTCGAACACGCTGCAGTCCACCGTGTTCAGAACCGGTGAGTAATGGTAAGGGTAGTACCACGACCACGACGGACAGTCTTGGAAGTAGTACGCCACCACCCAGCACAAACCTTTCAGGTACTCCTTTGCAACGTCTTTTTTCAGGTCTTCCAGTTTCTCTTGTTTCGCCTCGTCGTCCACATCAACGAGCTCCTTCATCTCGGGGAAGTTTTCGAGGTAGTGACGGTCCTCCCAGCCGACCTTCCCAACGCACACCTTGTCGTTCGCCTTCTGCTCTTCAATGTCTCTCTCAATATGCATGTCCAAATGGTACTTCACGGTTGCTAGGAAGGCTTGTTTCTTTCCAACACTATTCATCTGGACGATCTCAGGGATGGTGGGAGGCTGTGGGGGTGGCCTTGTTTGCATCTCCTCCTGCGCGGCTCTGTCTGCGTCGGAGTCAGTGACCGTGCGGAAATTGTTTGAAAGCCGTCCTAACAGAATGCCAAGCTTGGGAAGATCGATATCACCGTGATCGGTGAGGTAACCGTCCAGCTCCCTGAACACCTCCACGTACGCCAGGAGGGAGACTGCAAGCGCGTTGTGTTGGATCTTCATCCCCGGGATGTGCGGGAGGAAGTCGTTCCCAACCAAGCAGAAGACCAGCGTGAGGTCGTCGAGCATTCTTTGAAGGTCGCGCTTCTCCTTCGGAATGCTCTCGTCGGTGAGCACTGACTGGAAGACTTTTTCGAAGTACGCGGTGATAATGGATATCACAAGATAATTCCATCGCGGGTCGTCCTTCTCCCGTTCTCTGCCTCTTGGAGGCCGCGCTCCACGGAGGATGTAGATGTGTGGTGAGTGAATGGACATTGCCAACATGATCAGATCGGCGTCTTCACCGACAATGCAATGCGTTGTGTTTGGGTTGTAGCCGGGTGCCATGCGTTGCCTTTTGATGTATTGGATGATTTTGTGTTCACCTTCGCCGGGTTCGTTAGAGCCGGAGAACAATACGGTGAGGCCTTCCCAGACAGGGTCCTTGCTTAGCCTGAGCGCGAGGTAGTACTCAAGGTGCTTTGCTACCTTGTCCATGAAAGGGGTGCCGGGGGTGATCACGTTGCTGTCCCACACTTCAATGTCTTTGTCTGCAGGGGGCTTGACCTTCGAGTCAAGCCAGTCTTGCTTGACCTCTTCGATGATATCCTTTTCCGTCTCGCGCATTTGAGCAGCTCTGAAGCGTCTTGTCCGCTGCTGGTTCATCTTGGCTCTGGGGGCCGTCCCGTCAATAGCAAGGAACAAGAGGGTCGTGGGCCGTACAAGTTGAACAATTTCATCGATTTTCTGACATATTCTGCTCATCATCTCCTCCTCTGTTGTCGGGGCGTTTGTGTCTGGATGGCAACAAGGGTGGATAATCCCGTTTAGATCCAGGTACAGGCAGTCCATCTGTGTCCGTGACAGCTCTGCTTCACCTTCGCCTGTTTCCTTCTTTTCCTTGTCCCCCGGCTTGCTGTTTGGGTTTCGTGCAGCCACTAATGCAGCCCTGCATCGCTGCACCAGCCAGCCGAAGAATCCCGGGACGCCCATTTCCCTCCTGTTTGTTTGGTGATTGTGTTATAAAAAAGAGGGGGAAAAAAAAAAAGAATGAAGGAACACGAACCTCACCAACACATTTTTTAGTTGCCCCCCTGCGCACATGGTGCTTGCATGGGCAGTAGCCAGGTGGGGGGAGGGGATGGGAAGCGGAGCGCAAAAAAAAAAACTACAAAAAGAAAAAGAAGTAAAGTAATAAAAAAAAAAGAGGAAATAAATCGATTGTTTTATTATGCTTTTTTTTTTCACTGGTTCAAAGAAAAAAAAAGGGGGGGGGAAAAAAAGAGAGAGAGAAAAAAAAAGAACAAAAGGTGATGTAAATAAAAAAAAAATTCGACTTCATCCTTTTTCATACAAATTCTAGTTTTTTTTTTCTTCTTCTTTTTTTTTACAACAAACAAACAAAAAAAGTACTGGACATTTTGAAAAAAAAAAGGTTTCACCTCGTTCTGTCCCCTGTTGACTTGTCGGGTGCCTACCTGCTGTTCTCTATCTGCGTGGCAGCGCTGGAAAAAAAAAAAAAAAGAAAAAAAAAAGTCCGTTGATTGTTGTTTGTGAACAGCCGGGGGGTTAACCTGTAGAAGGATAAGCCCAACAATGCTACCACTACTCTTTAGCAATAAACAATTCATTATCAATATTATTGTTTTTTCTTGTTCAAGCAAAATAAAAAAAAAAAGGAAAATAGAGTCGATTAACCTGTGAAACAAAGGAACAAAAGCCCCCCCCCCCCCCCCCCAAACAACACGTACCACTACCTCGGCTTTTTCTTATTATTTTTTTTCCCCTTTTTTTTTTCTCTCTCTTTTTATTGTTTTCCTTCTTTTTCTCATCAAAAAATTCCATCAACTTTCTACTCCGTTATCCCTTGGTTCAGCCAAGATTGATATGGTTCATATTCACCTGGCGGAAGGGGGGAAGGATGAAACATTTCTTTTCTTTTTCCATTTTCTTTTTTTTTCCCCCCATACCTGGAACACCGTCTTTCGCACCTTCAGCCCCGCCCCTCCTCACAGACGCCGAGCAGTACATAGGTATGCCCAATAGAGTAGCGACTAGATGACGCCTTTCAGTAAGGGCAGAAACACGTGGCAAGGCATGGTACTTGAACCCGTCGTAAGTGAGGCCATCATTACGGGTCACACCGACAAGCTGAAGGTACACATCGTGGCACTCTGCAGGGGTCAGGATACCCTTCGAGGTGAGGAGAGAGGTGAACTTCTTCAGCGGCATCACGTCCGCGGTTGAGTACTGCTCGTACAGGTCGAGCAACGGCCCTGATGCTTCTTCATACAACCTCCCGCTGTTCACCGTCCGCACCCATTTTTCTTCAACGGAGACCCGCGAGGTCTTCCCATCCTCCCTCCTGTCCCACCTCACAACCAGCATGTCATTATTGCCGTTTCCCGTCACCATGCCGTGTTGTCCTTTCACAACTGCTGTCTCGTGCTTGGGCACGGATATGTTTTTCAACGCAACAACCCGTCGCTTTAAAGGGCTTTTCTGAGACGGTGACGGCAAAGACCGCTGCTGAGAAACGCTTTTTAACGAGGGCGAGAATCTCGGGGATGAAGCGGTGGAGGGAGCTGAAGCGAGGATTTCCTCGAGCGACTTCACGCGGGAGGCCAGCTCGTCGCACTTATGACAAGCGGTGGTGAGGATAGTGTGGGTGGGAGACGCTATAGACTGGGCCTGCGGTTGGGGGGACACCGTGGCCTCTATTTTGTGGCTTGCTTTCTGCTCGACGACCTCCTTTTCCCTGTTTAGCAACGCTTCGTAGCGGTGCTCCGCGGTGCACTTATTGTCGACCTCCCACTGCGTCACAAGATCCTTCCAACCCTCTGTCGTGGTTGAAATCACAAGACCGGGCTCAAGGCTGGACGTTGCCTTCACAGTACCGTCGGTGGTCGGTTTCAGTTGCAACACTCTACTCCAAAAATCTTTTGACGCGTGGAATTTCTTGCTCCCACCGGGCACCGTGACCGTCACTACATGTGGGTGGGATCTTTCCCAGGCGCCCACGAAGGACTTCAACCATGTTTGGTTGACCAGTTGCACGGACCCGTTGTGTGAAGCCTTGACCTTGAACAGGGGCTGCTTGGAGGCCTCGGGGGAGAGCTGTGCTTGGCTCACGAAGTTAATCCAGAAGGACTCGTTTGCAACCCAGCTGAAGGACGTCTCGCCCTCCCACATCAAACTCTTCAACTGCTCGTCTAGTAGCCGCTTCGCGTCTGCATCGTGAGACGGCTCGAAAAGCGGCATTCCAGGTGCATCGATTGAGGAGCCCTCAGAGGGCGGCGCCTCTGCTACCATACCTCCTATGATGCGGTGTGGGGTGTGTTTCGAAAAAGGTCCTTTCTTCTTTTTTTAGAAAAGGTAAAAAAAACGGTGGGGGGGGGGGTTAAACACAAACGTATGACTACAAGGCTTTACCAACAGGCTGAGCGCTACAAACCCCAGCTGATAAGCTGGCTTTACAGCTTTTTTTTTTCTTCCCTCCCCCCCCACCCTATGGGAAAACCATTGGGAACAACAACAAAAAAGAGGGGGACACCGTGTCAGGACGCACGACATGCTCCGGAAACGGGGGAAAAGAGTCGGGCTGACTGTTTGTGCAAAAAACCGTTTTCCACCAAGAAAAAAAAAAAAAAAACTCGAGAAAAAAAAAATGAAATTACAACACTTTCTCGTCGTCTGAAACACTACTACCGAAAAAAAAAAAAGAAGAAGAAAAAAAAAAAAAAACCTTTCTTTTTTTTTTTTTTTTTTTTTTTTTTTTTTAAAAAAAAACTTTCCTTTTTACTATTTCACAATGGTGAACTTCAGCTTGATGACCTCGTCCTGTTTCTTGCGGCGCTTGGCCGTTCTCTTGGTGACGGTCTCTATCATGCTCCACCCTTCCACGTCGCTGGGGTAGGCCTTCCCCGCCTTAGACGCCATGAGCGCAATGCAATCGTGGGTGAAGAGATGGTTGGTGTAAAAAGTCCACCGATTATCCTGAAAAGCGATCCAGATCGGCATAGGCAACACAGTACCTTTTTTACGGAAGAGGGGGTAGTTGTTGAAGCATCCGCATATGTAAAACGTCCCTTCGAGGTGTTTGAGATGTGTGGGGAGGTTAGCAAGCCTCACGTCCGAAGTGGACCCGTCGTTGCCAGAGGGGTTCTTCTGGAACTGCCGTGACTTCTCCTTGTATCCGGTTATCTGTTCTAAACATTTCTTGTCAAAGAGTCCATTGTAATCCACCGTGAACTCCTCTCCTAGAGCGCATTCGACTACAGTTTGTATCTTGTGGTTGTAGGTGATGTCATCAGGATCGCCAGCTCCAAATGTGGAGTTCGCTTTTCCTTTTACTGCAGCGTTGACCCATTGGCTAAGCCCTGCAAAGGTGTTGGGTCCAAGCATTGCTAGGTGCATGACCCCGTCGGCATCTTGTGTGTAGTCCACACACTGCATTGACCGAAGGTATTCGTCCACCTCGCGGGGCAAGTACTTTAGGTCTTCTGCTGGGACGTCTAGCGTGGGCAGCGTCTCGTTGTTTTCAAAATGGTACCCTAGCCTGTGCATCATGAAGCTTGGAACTTTGTCCACTACCACGTCCTTCGCCACCGGGCGGATGGAGCTAACCCCCACTCCGCTTCTGTCCACCCATGATTTTGATACCCTTGCGTAGATGTCCTTTTCCAAGTGTTCTCTGTGCTTGCTTCTCTGTACGATTTTTCTTTTTTTTTTTGTTGAAAAAAAAAAAAAAAAAACATACCCAGTGGGTTTCCAGGATTTTCCTTGCCCTGCGGATTCCACAGTTCATTTGGAGACCTTCGTTTTGGAACCAACCCTTTTTTTTTTTATTTTTCTTTTTTTTTTGGGGAAAAAAAAAAAAAAAAAAAAAAAAAAGAAAATTGCCAAACCCTCAGCTCCGGAAGCGTCAGATGCCTGACCTCCTTGTTTTGGAACGGGATTCTTTCCACTGCGGAGCTCACCGTCCACTGCTTGTCCTCTTCTTGGTGGGCGTCTTTTGTTTTGGATATTTTCGCCGCGGGCTTTTTCGCAGCAGGTCTTTCTTTTATCAGCGGTGCTTCTTCGCTGTCATCCTCTTCTTCCTGAGCGCTCACCTTTGTGGGTGGATACTCCACCCGTCCTGGATGACTGTTATAACGGTCAATACGCTGCTGCGTTTCGTCTAAAGAGAAGGACCTGTACATCTCGGCAACGGGGGGTAGATACCCCACATTCCTGAGGGTCATAAGCCTGGCTACTAAGATGAGTTCCTCTGTGCTCACACAACCGTTACCTGCGTAAAGGTCCATCCCTTGTACTACCAGCTGACCCAGCAGGCAGTAGCAGTCGTCTAATCTCTCCCTGATAGTCAGCTCCTCTTCATCATCAATGCCCTTCCGCTTGTCGCCTACATCAGGCACTCCACTCATTTTGTGGTTGTCACTTTCTTTTTTTTTTTCTTTTTTTTTTTTCCCTTTCAAAACCCCCTGTGGGAAATTTGTATTTCTTTTTTTCTTTTTTCTCTCTCTCTTTTTTTTTTTTTTTTTTTTTTTTTTTTGCGGGGATTGAAAAAAAAAAAGATTTAATAAAAAACAAGTGGATGTGGGGAGGAGGAGAAAAAAAAAAAAGGCCTAGAAAATCACTTTGTTCGAGACCATAAAAAGAAAGAAAATTTGCTTTTTTCGTCATTCTCACCCCCCCAGAAAAAAAGAAACGTTTTTTTCTTTCACTGGGGGGGGGGGGGGGGGGGGGAATCACTGCAAGAAGCAGCACCGTATAGTTTGTTTTTTTCCCGTGGGGGGAGGGGGGACAAAACAAAAAGGTTTTGGGACACAAAATCAGATGGAAAAAAAAAAAAAAAAAACAGGGGCGTGTCCGACACTTTCTTTTTTTGAAACATTTTTTTTTTTTCACTCCCCTTCGTTGGATGCCTCTTCTTCTCTGCGCCGCCTTCTTCGTTCTTTTTTCTCGCCTGAAGGGCCGTCGTCTCTCCGGCGTCTCTTCTCCTTCTTCTCCCTGTCTCTCTCGCTCCGATCCTTTTTCGGTTTCTTTTCCTTCTTCTCCTTGGGGAGGGGCTCGGCTTCCTGAACGTCCTGCTGCATGGATGACATGGCAAGGGCTAGGGCTTCAAGCGCTTGGGCGGATACGGCTTCTGCCCCCTGGGGTGCTGGAGTGGCCTCTTGCGGGGCCTCTTGTGGGGGCTCGGATATTGTTTGTTGTGTTTGTTCTACTTCTTCTTCTTCCTCTTCCTCTTCAGGCACCGCTTCACTTGCAGGTATTTCCTTTTGTTCTTTGGCTTCTTCTTCCTCTTCACTGAAAAACCCATCATCCTCGGGCATGCCCATGTCGATGGCCGCGTCAGCTAGCTCTTGGTTTTTCTTCTGTTCCTCTTCCTCGCGTTCTCTTTTCTCTCTTTCCTCCCTCTCTTTCCACTCCCGTCTTTCCCGTGCTTCTTTTTCCCTCTTCGCAGCGTCTTCTTGCCGTTTTTCCTCGGCGGCCCGTTTCTTCGCTTCTTTCTTGGCGGCTTTTCGCTCCGCGCGTTCTTCCTCCGTCTCCTTCTTGACGATGGGTACGGGTTCAGGTTCGGGTTCGGGATCAGGTGTGGGTTTTTCTTGTTCTTCTTCTTGTTCTTCCTCTTCTGAGGACGGTGAGGGGTTCCGTTTACGCGTCCGCTGGGCGGTAGTTGTGTTCGCGTTGCGCCATGCAAGCTGCCCTGCTGTCAAATCGTCAGAATCGATATCAGATGCTACCCTGTTCGCGTCTTCCGCTTTGTCGTCATCGCTGAGGTCGCCAAAGAAGCCGTCCAGACCGTCAAGGTCCGTTTCTTGCTTCCCGCCTGTGAAGTCGAGTGGTGGGGCGTCTTGTTGAGGGGTTTCTGTTTTGAGGGTTTCTTTTGCGTCTTTGTCCGACTTCGAGGATGGTGACGAGTCTTTCCGTTTCCCACCGAGAAAGCGTGCTTTGAAGCCTTTTTTCTTCTCCTTCTTCCCCTCGATCATGGGGGGTGATTGGAGCTGCTGCTGCTGTGGCTGCACCGGCTCGCTCACCTCGGACTCCGTCACCTCAATGTCCTCAACAACATCTTGCTTGCTCTGCGAAGTGCTCTCCAGCCACAGGCAGTAATCAGAGTATGATTCCGAAGCTTCCTCTGTGATCCCGGCTTGTACCAATGCAATGCCTTCCCAGACCTTTCGAAGCTGTGCCTCAATGGTGATGGTTCTGAGGAACTCAAACGGGACATTAAGATAAGAGTACAACTGCTTAAGTCCGTAACAGTTCAGCATCGAGGTCGAGACGACCTGCGGGGCAACACAGAACGCAGAGTCGATCTTGTTGTGGGAGATGTTGAGAAGAAATGGTGTGGAGACGGGCTTGTGTGTTGCAACAACCTTGTGGATGTGCTCCTCTGTGATGACGACACCGTCGAGATCGCACTTGCTGCGAAGGACGAGCACGCAGATGGACTTCGGTATCTTCGGCAGCTCTGTTTTGAGGTAGTTAAGGGCATCGGGGTTTGTGGCATCCAAGACAAACATAACACAGTGCGCATCCCGATAGACATCGATGTTGGTGGCATCTGATATGGGAATCGCGTCAAGCAGTCCAGCTTGGCCTTGTAGCTTTTTGCATTGGTCTTGCATTGCTTGCGTTCTGAAACCTTCGTCGATGACTTCCCAGACTTCGACCTTCACGGCTTCTTCTTTTGTGCTCGCGTGCCAGTGTATGGTGGCTGCTTGGATCTGCGGTGTTTTTGTGTACTCCGCTTCGAAGGGCTTTCCCTGCAGCCTCTTCAGCAGGCTGCTCTTCCCCGCGCCTCTCTCGCCTTTTATCAGTACCTTCATGTTGTACTTCACGCCCATCTTCAGCTTCTCCTGCATCGCGTTCTCCATCACCTCGAACTTGAAGGCGTCCGGCGACCCCGGGGACCCGTTCTTCCCTGCTATAGACTTCTTCCGCTTGGGCGTGCTCACCACACCCCGCATCATGTCGCCCATCTTACCGAACATTTCTTTTCTTTTTTTTGTGTCGGAGTTCTGGATTCTTTTTGGGATTTTACACCTGACTGGGCGGCAAAAAAAAAAAAGAAAAAAAAAAATCAAATGTTGTTTCTTCTTTTTTTTATTTCTCGTTTCCCCTGGTGTCATCACCCGTGGGACTTCAGGAATTCTTTGAACGCAGCCGGGTCCAGTCTGATATGTTTTGGTATGAACGGTGTCAGCACGGGCAAAGAGGTTCGCTGTGCCTCCTTGCTCGCAGGGGTGGCAACGAGGGACCTCACGACGTCGGCCGCCTCGGGGGAGTATGGCGGCGGGAGGTACACGAATATCATAGCCAAGGTGAAGTGGAGCACGGTACGGTTCTGGGGAGAAAGGTCGGACACCGCAAGAAGGTGGAGCGCCGGCAGAGGAGAAGGCGACGAAGCAGCTGCGATAAAAAACGCACTAGCAAGATAAAAAAACGCCTGCTCCGTAACAGGATCAGAAGTATGACTCGACAAGCACACCTCATGAATGCGTTCCGAGAGCAGCGGACCAAGCGCAGGACGATTTCCCACCACAACCCCGAGAAGAACCTTAAGGACCAAGCGAATAACTTTGATAGACACCTCATCGGAGAGGGATTCCACAACTGTCTTCAACACGTTCCCAAACCCGACCACGGCAAGCAAAGCAGCGACACCACTCCTCTTGCTGCTCTCCACCACTTCATGTGTTACATCTGACAGCACGTCTTCAAGAAGGAAGTTTTCATTCGCAACTTTCTCGGCTTTCTTATACGCAGAGAGGACTTCATTAACGGCTTCCCTGTCTGCGTTGGTTATGTCTATGAGGATGTCGACCCATTTCTCTGATGCAAGTGCTTCTGAAACCATTCGAAGGAGAAGGACGGGGTGCTTGAACTGTGTGAGGTCGGTCTCACGTTTGATCTTGACCGCGTCGGCACCGCAGAGAGACTCTTCGTGAAGGATGGTGCGGAGGGCCTTCGAGGAGAATGGGAAGGCGGCGGAGAGTTGGTTTGGCCTTGTCTCGACCGTCATTTTTTGAATCGCGTGCAGCAACCTGTCGGCTTTATGCGCGGTCCCCTCCGTCGCTTTGTCCTTCCTCCAGTTCTCCAAAAACAACACCGCAAGCAGTGTTGCATGATACCCTAAATTGCAGGTTTGCAACACCCAAGCTTCATCCTTAAGGAGAACATCTGTTGATGACTGCATAAGAATTCCTCGAAGCATGTCTTGGAAGACAGATGGGAACGCTGCTGCGAGAATCGGGTTCGGGAGGGGCGATGATGGTGCCATGGATCTCTTGAGGCCTGTTAAGAAAAAGCGTAATGCAGGGCTGTCTGGCTTCTCCACCCAGAGTGAGCATAAGATGTTGCACCATTCCTCGTCGACTCTCAGGAGTTCGTTCCAGGTGGGTGGGCTGACAGCACTCATAACAAGATCGTCCAGACCCTTCAGCCGTTCTGCATTTTGCGCCCCGTGTCCCACCATTGTCTTCAAGCATTGCCTGACGCTGCTCCCCGTTTTCGCCTCCTTCCCTCTCAGCTTGGCCAGCCCCTCATTCCACACGCCCAACAACGTGCACAAGTCGGGACCGCCTTCATAACCTTCTACAAGCATGTTATTCACATCTCCCGGCTTGCCCCCTTGCGTTACATATGCCTTCACTCTTTTTGTCACCTCCCGGGAGCCTTCTAACACCAGGTCGCGGTCTGTAAGCATTTCTTTTTATTTTATAATTTTATTTTTTTTTTGGTTTCCCCCTTTTTTTTTATGGGGGGGAGAAGAGAGAAGAAAAAATATGGGGGGGGGCATAATAATATCTTTTGGCTTCTTATTTCTTTAAAAAAAAAAAAGGTTGCCGGCTTTGACCAAGAAAGAAAAATGAAAAAAAAAAAAAAAACACACTCTTCGCCGTTATCTCTTGGGATAGTTAAAAAAAAAAAAAAGAAAGAAGATACTCTTCTTTTTGACGCTTCTTTTTTGAAGAAGAAAGAAGATCTCATGCTCTTTGGATGACCCTGCCCTGCTGGGGCATCCCGATCTGGATCTGCTGCGGGGCGGCGGCGCTCATCATTATGCCTGAAAAGGTGGTTTTGTTTGTTTGTTGCTATGCGTCTTGCACACCTTGTTGGGGGACCATCAACTGGGAGCCAGCAAGGTAGGGAATCTGAACGCCTTGCACCCCTTGCACTCCTTGCATCCCTTGCAAAGCCGCCTGGGGGATATGGATCCCCTGTATGCCCTGAGTCCCTTGCACCTGGTGTCCGATGGTCACCCGGGGCTGCATCTGCACCTGTGCTTGCACTTGAGCCTGTGCCTGTGCCTGTGCTTGGGCTTGGGCCTGTGCTTGCACTTGAGCCTGTGCCTGAGCCTGTGCTTGGGCTTGGGCCTGGGCCTGAACCTGAGCCTGTGATTGCGTCTGTGCCTGCTGCGCACCTGGCTGCAACTGAGAATGCTGCAGCTGAGCCTGGAGCTTTGCAGCCTGCTGCTGCAGCACAGCCTGCTGTTGGATCAACGCCTGCTGCTGCTGCTGTTGCTGCAGGGGGATCTGCCTCATCTGCTGATGCTGCTGCTGCAACATCGCCTGCTGCTGAAGCAGCTGCTGCTGAGCCTGGGAGGTGTTGTGTTTTTCTTTCCCCCCCTCCCCCCTCCCCCTCCACAAACCTGCATCAGCTGTGCCTGCTGAGCGTTGTTCTGCCTTTCCTGCACAGCAAGATGTTGTTTCATCTCGGTCGCCTGCTGCAGCTGAACTTGCAGGGCATTTGCGGTGTTCTGTGCGACGCGTGCCTGCTGCATCTGGAGGGACTGTGCAGGGACAGGGGTCTGCACCCCTCGGCCGCCGGCTCGTTGGAAGGTCTTCTGCTGTGTTTGGAACATTGTAGGCGGGAGTGCGTCGGACTTCCCCACGCCACGCCCCCTCCCGCGCCCCGTGATGACGATGGACTCGATCTTCTGCTTGTCGATGAAGGCGATGCCCCGACCACGGCCGCCGGCTTTGCGGCCGAATACCTGTTTCCCGTCAGACTGCTTCTTGATGGTGATGGTGCCGTCGGCGGTGGTCTTGGATTTGTTCTTCTTTTTTTTGTTTTTCGCAGGTGTCTCTTGTGCGGCCATTGCGGAGGCCATTGACGCTCCGAACTTCCTCAGCCGTGCCTCGATCATCTCTTTAGTGGCACTTGGCTTTAAATCGGCGTCTGTGCCCTGGATGGTCAGCACGGAACCTTCTATGTCGCAGCTGCTCTCCACCATTGTGTCGTACTCCTGCTTCGCCATCTCGAAGAATGCGTCAAAAGAACCTGGCAGTAAGTACTTGTCAAGCTCTGCTTGGATTGTATCCTTCTCCTTCCCCCCTGCAAGCATCAACGCCATCATCTGCGACAGCGTCTCATGGTACTCCGGTAGGTTGGCCACACTGAACCCGCTTGTCTCTAGCCTCTTCTGAATCCTTTCTTTAAGTTGCATCTTGGGCTCCAAGTACGGGGAGTCCTCGTCGGCTGCCGAGAAGAATACCGTTGTTGACGAATAGAAGAAAAAGACGAAAAGAAGCAAGAAGGGAGTGTTTTTTGTATGTTTTTTTTTTTTTTTTTTTATGTGTGCTGTTTTTGTGTTTTTTTTGGGGGGGGTAGACAAAAAAATGAACTGTTAGCTTCATATCTCTAAAGACCCGCCGTCAAAAAAAAAAAAATATATATATATCAGCTATTTATTGCCAACAAAATAACGAGCCGTTCTTTAGACTCGAGTTCCCGAAAATGTACTTTTTTTTTTGCACGAGGGCCCGGTTTCGCGTTAAATTATGAGGCCCCCCCAGTGAAGAAAAAAAAAAACGGGCTTTAGAGATATGAAGCTGTCTTAATTTTAAAAACCCCCTTTTTTTTTTCTGCAGCAAAAAAAAGGCGGGTTTTTTCTTTTTTTTTTGGGGGGGGGGAAATTATTTTTTGTAGTCGTTCCCAAATTAAGAGGATACTTGTGTCCGGGACGCTGTGTTTTCTTTGTGCGGCCTTTAGGCAGAAACAAAAAAGAAGAAAAAAAAAAGAAAAAAAACTAGGTTTTTTTTTTACTAAGGTGTAGGGCACAACCATATTTGCTCTGGTGTGAGCACGTTTCTGCACAGTTTTTCACACATAAAAAAAAAAAAAAAAGGTGTGTGTTTATCGTAAGAAAAAAAAAAAGAAGAAATCTCAACCAAAACAAAACAAATTTTGACTCAACCCTTGTATTGGCATTTAAATCACGCTTTTTGACTGAACAAAAAGAAAAAAAAAAGACAAATAAAATATCCGGATAAAAAGAAACAGTCAAAAAGAGGATTTCCCTTTTTCTTTTTTTTTTTTTTTTTGGTCTGTTCCAAAAAAAAGAAAAAAGAAATTGTGGGCTATGGAAGTTTTTTATGAGACCGCTCCCCCTTGTTCTCATCCACCTGCACTATTCCCTTTCAGCAGCGGTTTCTCCTCCTTTTGGTGGTCTTTGCCAAACAAAAAAGAAAAACAAAAAAAAAAAAAAGGTCATTCATTTTATTTCCTCCCAACCATTTTTCCAAGAAAAAAAACCTCCCGCCGTTTGTGTCGATGAAACAAACGAAAAAGAATTTTTCTCTTCTTTTTGTTCTCAACTTGGAAAGGATCGGCAGACTGGTTCACAAAAAATGGAAATACGCATCAAAAAAAAAAGGGGGAGGGGGGGAACTATAATAAGAGGCGGGAGGGCACAGTAAAAAAAAAAAAAAAAAAAAAAAAACAATCTTTATTGTGAAAACAGCAAAGCATTACTACTGCAGGCCCGTCCCTTTTTAAATATTTCTACTGATCGATTCGGCCGTGCACGTCGAGAAGGGGGGGGGGGAGGGGAGGGGAGGGGAGGAGGGGGTACAGGTAGGTCTGCGTCTTTGCCCTTGCAGAGTAGGTTGTTTCGTCAGCATTTTCTTCAGAGAAAAAAAAGAGAAAAAAAAAAAAAAAAAAAACAGAACAGAGGGGAGACCCTAGAGAGAAAAAAAAAAAGGTCCACAAACGTCCCCCTCCATTCCCTTTTTTTTTTTTCTTCTTTTTCTTTTTTTCTTGTTTAGACGAAGTTAAAGATTCGTTTTCTTAGACAGATATCTGTGTTTGTGCATTACAGCAGTTGTGGATTTAACCTGTAGAGGGATAAACAAGCTGCTATGGTCGGTGAGGCTGACAGGGGGCGTGGTTCCTGTGCCCTGTGCATTGCTCTTCTTCACCACCACTAACAAATGCATTATTCGATTGTCGTTTCTTCCTGTCCAAACGAAAGAAGAAAAGAAGAAAAAAAAAAGGAGGCCGGCGTTTTGTTTGTGCAAATCCTCATTTCTTTTTTTTTTTTTTTCTTTTTTTTCTTATTCTCATTCCTCAGAGAGAGAGAGAGAAAGAGAGTATCGAACTCTGTGAATCAGCTTATGCAATTTCTGGCGATCGTGAAAACTCTAGCATCCTTTAAGGGTTAGTGCCACCCAGTGGGTTGGAGAGCACTGATCCCATCCACGGCACGATAAAGAATTCAGTGTGCAGAGGGGGGTGCTTGTTCCGTGAGCTTCCCTTCTGCCCCCACGCAACTATCGGTTTTTTCAAAGTAGTCGGGCTCCCATCCCACCACGGAACGTTTAAAAAAAAGTCTTAACTTAACAAGCCTTGACTTTTCTTTTCCACACAGCAAATAAGGATGTCTTTGAAAGGAGCCTAACGACAGTTTCAGGGCGAAGGCTGGACAAGAGGAGAAAGAAGAAAAAGAGTCAGCTGATTGTTGGTTGTACTCCTTTTTTTTTTTTCCCTTTCAAAATCTTGTATTTTTTATTGCTCGTGAAGTGGAAAGGGACACATCCGCGCTTTCGACAATAATATTCTTGTTAAAACAAAAAGAAAAGAGCGGTGGACCCGACAGCCTACCTCTTTAGTGGTATTCTTTTTCTTAGCCTAATCACAGGGCACCATTACCACCGTTCATAGAGTGCAGGTCTTGACGCATTGGGTTTTACCTCGGACCAAAGGATATCAGCAGTACGCATCAACACTAGGAAAGAGCCGCAATGCAACCTGAACTCTGGACTCTGAATACAAAGAGGAGCTTGCCCGCGCAGACAATTCAAAAAGGTTTTTAGCATTTTGTTTGTGCACAAATACTGCATGCTGCCCCTACTCTTTCTTTTCTGCTCTTACAAGTGAGCAGTACTTCTTGTTGAACACAAAAAAAAAAAAAAAACAAAACAGAACTAATATTAAAAAAAAAGAGGAACCGAAACACGTTGCCAACGTTCCCCTTTTTGTTTAGACAAGTCGAAGATTCGTTTTTGCAAATAAAAAAAAAAAGAGAAGAGGAAAGAAAAACGAGACCTCGTCGGTCATGACGAGGTACGGAGCAGTAGGCGGAGATGCTGCTGGTGGCCGCGTCCGTTGTGTCGACAATGCAATCGATTTCATGCTGTCGCGCTTCACGGCAAGACCCAAGAGGGTACGGGTTGTCCAGTGCGTTCAGATTCCATCGGCTCGGCATGTTCAGTGGCATTTCTCAGTTTCAAATCATTTTACTTTTTTTTTCTCCCCCCTTCCCCTTTCCCCTGTTGGCAGTGTTTACAAAGAAAAGAACAAAAAAAAAAAAAATGGAATCTTAATATCTAAAAGCTCAAGTACTAGGGCACCAAGTCTTGACTGCCGAGCCTGCCATCTCCCCATAGTGTACCTTGCCGTTGCTGCTGCACATCAGAGTCGGGTACAGCTTCGCCTTTTGAGCAGCAGCAGCATCTTTGTCACCATCGATATAATTGTAAGCCACACCCGCACTCTTCAGCTCTGCGCGTTCATGCGTAGTATGCCCACACCACGATGCCCCGATCACCGTAAGTGGATGCTTGCCCATTTCTTCTTGGTTTTTTTTTTTTTTGGATTCGTGTAAATCGGTGTGTAAAGAAACCCCTTTTTTTCTTCTTTTTTTTTAATAAAAAAAAAAGAACTTTTGCAGAAAATAACAAACAAAAAAATAAAAGTTGTACAACATAATGGGGAAAAAAGAAATACAGGAAGAAAAAAAAAAATAATTTATTATATTTAATACAGTACAAAAAAAACATCTAAAAGCTAAAAGGTTTGGGAAGGCGTTGCTGATGTCGCGGGGGAGAGACGGACACCGATTCCTGCACCCCCTGCAGAGAGGTGGTGAGGTGTGTCTTGTGCAGCTGCGTCTGCGCATGGAGCAGCTCCTTGGAAAGCGACGCAACACGCGCCTCTAAAATCCTGACCTCGCCCTCTGAGGTCACCGCTCTTCGCTCTTCTTCAAGTACACGGGATTCCGTTGCGGCGGCAGCTTGCTTGGCGGCCACATAAGACGCTTTGATCTGACCAGCAGCACCTTCCAAATCTTGAATCCTCGACGTGAGCTCCGATTCCCGAAGTTCCCAATCTGCGCTTTTTCTCGCCCACTCAGCAAGGTAGCGCTCCTTTTCTCTGTACTCCTTTTCGAGAATAGCCCATTCTTGTTCCCCCCTTCGGAGCTCCTTCCGGAGGCGTTGTTCCACCTCTAGGAGGGTTTGGTTCTTCTCCGCTGCGGTTCGTATCTCACGCTCGTATTCAATAACTGTTTGGTCCTTTTCCGCCAAAGCACTGTCAACGCCGTCAAGGACGCCTGATTGTTGGCTGAGCACCGCACGGAGAGTTTCAACGTCCGACCTTGCTCGCTGTGCTTCTTCTCTAAGACGTTTCGAAACGAGTTCTTCTCGGTCCGCGCGGCGCTTTTCATCTTCGCATCGTAACTTTTCTGTGGATAAGGTGTCCTGCAACGCGTTGATCTCGGTTTCCATTGCGCGAGCGTTCTCCTCTGCAGCGTCTAGTTTCTCCATTAAGCGTATCATTTCCTGTTCAGAGCTTTTCAGCTGCGATAGATATTCCCCGTGTGTGTTGCTCAGTTCCGTGTCCATCTCTGTTACCTTTCTCTGCACCCCGGACTTCTCCGTCTCTGTCGTGTTGTACTTTCCCAACAGTAAGGTGTACTCGTTGTTGAGCTGCGCTGCCGCGTCCTGTAGTTGGTTCTTCGCCGCTTCTAGACTCTTCGCCTTGTCGCGTAGCAGTTCGATGTCACGTTTGTTTTGCGCCGTGTTTTGTTTCAAGATTCTGTTCTCCTGTTCGTAAGCCTGTGCTTTTTTGTCAGCGACTGATGCTTCTCGTGATGCCTGTGCAACCGCCTGCCGAAGCTGCTGCGTCAGCTTCTGCAAAGCGATCTTTTCATTCTCGTGCTCCGCCGTCTCGTCCTTGAGGGAGTTCACGCGCTGCTTCAACACCTCGATTTGGTTGTTAAGCTCTGACACGGTCTCCGAGAACTGGGTCTTGAACTCCCTCTTCATGTCATCGTACAGACAGGTCGCCTCTTGCTTTTGGTCGGAAAGCTGTTTCTGCAGGTCCATGATCTGCCCTTCTGCTTCTTGTATCGCAGCAGGCATCTCGTCTTCCGCGCGTATGTAGTTCTCGATCTGCTGCTGCATGTCTTTAATGACGTCCTGCCTGCGGTCGTCCACGTCTTTGGTCTCCAGCAGCTCCTGAGCGATGTCCCCCGTTTCCTTCTGCGCCTGAGCGGCAACGTTCTGGGCATCCTGCAGCTGTTGCTTGAGAACTTCTATCTCGGCTTTGGCTTCGGTAGCATCCTTCGCAGCCTCGTCCGCACGGGTGATGAGCGCCTCGCGTTCTGCAGGGGGGATACCATTGGACATCATCTCCGACTGGCTGTCGTGGCTGTATCCCTCTTCTGACTGTTCTGCCTCAGGGTCGTTGTTATAAGCACCTTCCATGTCTTTAAAGGAAACATCTGACTTCCTTCGTTCCGATCGCCGTGTTGGGACAGAGGTGCCGGACAAGGCCATTGATGTGTCAGGGTTGCTGCAGGTTGCAGCACGTCGGCGGCGTTCGCCAGTGCTTGAAACACTGCCTCCTGTTCCGTTCCGTCTGGGAGGGCCTTCCCATGACTCGGTGGGGCCTACTGCAGGGCCGCCGATGGGATGCTTCCCTGCCTCGACAGGGCTTTCCAACCGGACGCTCTGCCTTTGACGATGGCCGCTCACATCGCTTGACATGTTAGCATCATCATGCCCAAGGTGTACACCGCCGTGGGTAGGGGTGTGTCCTTCACCGTGACCGTGGCCTTGGAGGTCGTGAGGACCTGTACCGTGGCCGGCGGCTGCGTTGGTGGTATTCTCTAATGTTGTGATCTGGTCGTCTTTCTTCCTGATGATCATGTACTCAAGGAGTTTTTGCCGTTTCATCTCCTGCTTGAGGATTTCAAGCTCGCGGTCCTTCTCTTCGAGGAGGATGCCCAGGCCTTCGCGGTGCGTGCGTTCGTCTGATAGAACTACTGCGAGTTCTGACAGGCGGTGCTGCAGGGGGAGGACCTGGCTCACCACTACGTCGTCGTGTGTGGAGCACAGCACATCGTACCGCTCCCGCAGGTCTGTGTACGCGTCCCCTAGGTTCAGTTGCCTGCTCGGAGATATCACCGGAGACATTATAATGCTTCCCTGTGGAGCCTCGCTGCCCGACTGTCGCACGGGGCTCATGGTGGCCTTTGGTAACTCCGTTGGGTGCGGTGGTACCTCTACCACTCCCGCAAGCTCCATGTTCTCATCCTTTTTTTTTTATTATTTATAATTATAAAAAAAAAAATTCAGAGGGGGGACGTGGTTTTTTTTTTTTTTTTCTTTTTTTTTTTTTAAAAAAAAAGAAGAAAAAAAAAAAAGAGCAAAACCAAAGGGGATGGGCGAGAGGTGGGGGGAAAAAAAAATAATGTGTTACACAAAATCTGATTTTCTTTTTTTTTTTTTTTTTTTTTCCCCGCTTTCCTCTCCTTTTGCGTATTTGAGGGTGGGGGGAATTATGTTGAGGGAGTGGGTGGGGGGGATAAAGTGTTGCTTCTCCTCTGTGCTGCATCCGTTCCCCCTTCCCCCCTTCCCAGAATGAAGAAAGGAAACCTTTTTAAATAATATGAAGTAGGGGAAAAAAAAGGGGGGGGAAAGAAATTCAGATTGCTTACTACGGGTTGGTACCTTGTAAGAAAGAAGAAATAAAAAAGACAAACACTTTTCGATGCGGCTTTACCCTTACAAAAAAATATTTATTTTTGCTTGTATCCTGATGAAAACAAAAAGGAAAAAAGAAAAGGAAAAAAAACAAAACAAAAAAAGGAGACCACAAAAGAAAAGAAAACAAACAAGAGAACATCCCCTCCATTCTATTCTTTTTTTTTTTCCCGATTTGTTTCTCCCCTTCCTTAGCAAAGTGATACCCTTTTCCAGAAAAAAAAAACCCCCCCCTAAAAAAAAACACTTTTTTAATCCATTTTTTTCCCCTCACTCTTCGACTTTCCTCTTCTTCTCACTCGGGGCGTCTTCGGGTTCCTCGCTCGCCTTTTTTTTTTTTTTTTTTTAATTCCCCACATACCGCTCTTTTTTCAGATTCTTGTCCCGCAACGGGTTCTTCTTCAGCAGCGGGTGATTGTTCCTCGGTGGTGGTTTTCTCTTCCGCTTCTTTTTCCTTCTTCGCTCGCTCCTCTTCCTTCCTCTCCCTTCTGCGTGAGTAGTCCCGCAGGCCGGGGATTTCACGCGGTGTGCACCCCTTACCGTTCATCACCACACAACGAAGCTTCGAATCGATGGCCACCAAGAAAACAGTAGTATTCTTCGCCTTGTAGTGGGGCTGAATGGAGATTATAACACCACGCTGGCTCACGCGGCATTCGTCGGTGACAGTATTATCAGGGTACCGAGAGGAGAAGTCCTTTGCGGCGTACTTGCACCCAACGTTGGTGATGGTTACATGGGAGCCAACCCAGAAAGACGGTTCGATACCCTTTCGTGCCAGGACTGCGCTTTTACCGGAGTCGAACTTCACCAAGAATACCTCGGTGCCCCTCTTTTTGAAATGTTGGCACTTTTGTGTAACGACACCCATGGCGCCCTGCTCCACCACGTCGGTGTAGTCCAGACCCTCCCCGAAGGAGGACTTGAAATCGTTTGAGTTGTACTTGCTCCCTTGGTTCACGATCTTCACTCTTGTACCGATCTCCGGCGACTCTACCTCAACTGCCGCTTTCCTCCGGTCGTACGCGTCGTCCAGGTCGGGGGTGTTTGATGCAAAGCGAAGTCCAATCATTTGCATGTTCATCTAGTTTTTTTTTTTTTTTTTTTTTTTTTTTTTGGTCGTTACCTGTTTCACCTGTTCGTTCAACCGTTCATTCTCCTCCTTCAAAGCTGCTATCTCCTCAGCTGACATTTTTTTTTTTTCTTCTTCCCTTCGCTTTTTTTTTTTTTTCCTGTGGGGAGGGGGGGTTTTTTTCTTTTTGTCCTTGGAAAAAAAAAGGGGGGGAGGGGGCGAGGGAGGGAGTGGAAACATAAGAAAAATACTATACTTTTTTTTTTTTTTTTTTTTTAAATTCCACCTCCTCTTGGTCTAGCCAGACCGACCCCACCCAGCTGGGCTGTGTGGAGCCAACGGAAGTGTGTTGAGACGTTCGTGCTTTCGTGTCGGCCTGTGTTATTGTTCTAGCACCTTTGTGACATGGGTATTCTCTTTCCACAGTTGGCTAATGGCCTTTTTTTTTTTTTTTTTTTTTTTTTTTCTCCTTTGGTTGCCAGTCCTCGGGATTCTTTTTTTTTCTTTTTTTTTTTTTTACTAATACACAAAAAAAAAAGTCTAACCTTGTCTGTACACTCATCTCAATTTTACTTTTTTCTTTTTTTCTTTTCACTCCAGGAAACACCAATTTTTTCATCGATATAAATCGGTGATAGGATGGGCAACAAGCACGTACCTCAGGCGGCATCCCACGCCCGGTAAAGAAATGTGGTCCCGGGTCGATTTGACCGGGGGCCCCCATTTTTCTTTTGCAGATTTTGGTGCGCAAAATGTGACCACTTTCCCCGCAGTTTTTGATTTTTTTATAGGGACTACTGAAATGAAGTAAAATTGAGGAGATAAAAAAAAAAAATTAAAACCACCATTTTTACTCACACGCAAGTGAAACATTCACTCGAGTGACAGAAAGTAACCCTTAGAATTCAACAAATAAAAAAAAGTACAAAAAGAAGAAGGAAAAAAAAAAAACATAAAATCTAAAAGCTCTAGAGCAACGTACGTGAAGTGCGGTAGGCAGACCCATGCGACATGGGTGTGGCCTCCCTGAGTGACATTCTCCGATGTGCCGCTAAGGCGGTGTCTTGGGTTAACTGCCGACGGAGCTCCTCGCCATCTGCCTCCGCTTTCCTAAGTGACTTTTTTGTCTCATCCGATCTCGCCTGTACCTCCCTCGCCTTCGCTTCTAGTTCCGAGGCTACCTTCATGAATTCTTGCTCGCTGTGCTCCTTCTCCTGCCGCTCTAAATCCAGCACTTTCTGCAACCTCCGTTGTTCGATCTCTGCAGCCCGCATCGACCTCTCCGCAGCAGCCGTACGCCTGTTTGAATCCTTCACCGTCTCATGAATTTCTGTTTTTATTTTTTGTTTTTATTTTTTTTTTTTTTTTTTTTTCTTTTTAAGAGTTTCGTACCTGCAAGGCCTTGGACAGCCTCTGTTTCCATTGTCTCTGCTTTCCGTTTGAACTTTTCCCGTCCTGCCTCGGATTCGGCAAGTGCGGTTTGTAGCATCTCAACCTCTCCCGAGAGCTTGTGCACTCTTGCCTCCATTTCGCGTGAGTCTTCTGTCGCATTGCGCAGCTCCCTCTTCACTTCGCGTAGCTCCCTGCGCACAGCCTGCAGCTCCATCTCGACGTTTTCCAAAGCACCTTGCAGCTCGTTCCTCTCCTCCTCGACGCCCTGCCGTTGTTTGTGGTTGTGCTGTATTTCAATTGCGAGTTGTTCTTGTGCCTCCGACAGTGCGCTCTCTAGGCGGTTCACCTTGTCCCGCAGCTCTGTGGCAGCGTTGTGGTGCTTTGAGTCGGCTTCCTGCATGATAGCTTTCATGTTTGCTACTTCTTCGTTGAGCCGGCGTTCGGTGGCATCATTTACACGTCGTGCCCTCTCGGCGTCGGAAGCTGTGACGTCGGCGCGTGTTCTGTGCTCGCGACCTTCTGCTTCAGCCTCGGAGAGGTTTCTCCGCAGCTGTTCGCACTCGGCCATCGTCTCCTCGATGCACCTGTCGACATTCAGCAGGTCTGCTGTCAGGCTCCCTGCAGCCACCCCCGCCACGCTTCGTCTTGAGCCCAGGTCTTGCAACGCTCCGCTCACGATTCTCATGAGCTCTTTCTCCCTGTGCAGGAGGTCTTGGAGATGTCTCTCTTTCTCCCTTCCACGTTCCGTGTCGCGTTGCAGCATTTTCAAGGTCTCGTCTTGTTCCGTGCATTGGCCGAGTTGCATGTCCAACTGTTCAACTTGCACACGTGCAGTCTCCAAGTCCGCCTGAGTGCGTTCGAGGTCCTGTCTTGTGTGTTCAAGGTCTTGCTTCGTGCTTTTCAAAGCCGCCTCGCAGTCGGCTGCTTTGCTGGCGGATATGACATGCTCGGCGTGTTTTTTTTTGTGCTCCTCTTGAAGGCTTTCGTTTTCGCGGAGCAAGCGCTCCGCTTCCGCCGCGTCATGCTGTTGCCCACGGCGCATGCTGAGGACCTCCTCAGTTGCTTGCTCGTTGCGCCTGCGTTCCCTCTCCAGCTGTTCTTGTGCTCGTGTGAGGTTGTCCTGCAGCATTGTGATCTCTTTTTCAGTGTTTGCCTTGCTGGCGTCCAGTGCCTGTTCAGCCTCCCTGTGCTCACATTTTAAATCATGCAGCTGTGACTGTGCTGTTCGCAGCTCGTCGCGAAGCTCGTTGGCAGTCCTCCGCATGCCTGCTATCTCTTCCTCGGCGGCCGACGCGATTTGTGACCTGCTTTTCTTGTCCAGTTCCATCGACTGTGCCATTCGTTGTTCCCTGTCTATGGCATCCTCGGCTTCGCGATACTTTATTTCATATCTCTCCTCCGCTTGGTCAGCTCTGGTGACAGCTGACTTCTCCCTTGCTTCGGCGGCGTTGCGTGCTTCTTCCGCGGTTTTCCTGGCAAGCTCCGCTGCGCTTTCGATTTCCGAGTTCCGTGCAGCTACAGCATCTGCCTCTGCCTTGAGACTGCTGATGGTGTGGCGCAGCTGATCGCTGCCGTTCTGCAGCTCTCTGATCTGCCCCTCAACGGAACGCAGTTTGTCCTGCAGCACCTGTTTCCTGTTTTCCGCCTCCATGTTCGCGTTCTCAAGATGTTTCACTTTTGTGTGCAGCTTCTCATTCGCCACGACACCATCCCGACAAGTGTCCTGCGAATGTGCAAGGCTCTTCTTCAGTTCCGTCATGTTCTTCTGCAGACCGTCCATCGCGTGCTGGGCTTCCTGCTGGGCGGCTTTGTTGGCGTCCCTCGTTTTCTCGTGGTCTTCCTGCTCCCGGGCAAACCTGTCCTCGACAGCCCGTCTCTTCGACACCTCCGAGTCTAGCTGCTGTTCAAACTCTGCGGCCTGCTGTGCTGCCCTCTGCTTGTGTTTTAACAGATTGCTTTTGACGCTCAACAACTCTTGCTGGCTTGCGTCCCTGGCCTCCAGTAGTTCTCCAAGCTCTGCGAGCTCTCCTTCTAGTCTGTTGACCTCTGCTTGATACTCATTTTGATACTCATTTATACTTTCTCGGGCCTTCTCAGCCTCGGCTGCCTGTTTCCTCATACGTTCCAAGTCAGACACCAGATCTTCACTCCTCTTGCGTTCACAGACGAGCTCCTTCTCAAGCGACTGTATCTGGTCGGCATGCCGCTTTGTCATATCACCTACGAATTTCTCCTGTTGTTGTTTGAGCTCGTCTGTGAAGTCTCTTGTTTCCCGTTCCTGCCTGCGGAGCCGCTCTTTCAAGGCATCAATATCGTCCTTCATTGTGTTTAGTGTGTTGTCCCTCTCCTTCAGCTGCATGTTGCGATCTTGTACCTCCGCTTTAAGCTTGCTGTGGTCGCGCTGCGCTTTTGACAGCTCTGTTTTCTTCTTCTCTATTTCGTCCTGAAGGTCGCGTTCGGCGGCAGCTTTGCTCCTCCGCATGGCAGACAGGTCGAAGTTCAAGGCGTCGGTGTGCTCACGTTTCGCAGCTGCCAACTGTTTTTCCGCCTCGTCCGCCTTTTGCTTCAGACTCCCTGCTTGCATGGCGTGTCGTCGCTTCTCCTCTTCTATATCCTGTATGCATTGCTCCAGTTCTTTGCACGTCTCTTGCAACTTACGTTCTTGCGCTTCCTTCTCTGACCGTGTCTGTGCTAACTCCAAACCGAGTTCGGCCATACGATCCATAGATTCTTGGAAATCGGCATTCAAGGTCGTGTTGCGCTCTTGCTCACGCTGCACTTCCTCCCTAGCACGCTCCAGCTCTGCATGTGCGCTTTCCAGCTCGTTCTTCAGTCCGTCGTGCTCAACGCCCATTGTGAAGAGCTTGTTGCTCAGCTGTGCGCGCTCCGCATCAAGCTCAGCGCTTTTCGCAGCCTCAGCTTGCATCTCGCCTGCTTGACGGGCGATAGAGTTTCGCAGTCTGTCCGCCTCTGTTTCTAGCCTCTCCAGTTTGGCTTCCAACTCTTGTTTGTGTCGCTTCAGGTCGGCGTTTTCCCTTTTCGTCCCTTCGTTCTCGTTGAGCTGCTTCTGGAGCTTTGTCTGCTCTTCTGTCACCCGATCGAGGGTCCTTTGCTGCTGCTTCACTGTGTCGTTTAGGATGGCACCGCGCTTCTTTTCTTGTTGCAGATCTGCTTTCTGTGCTTCAAGCTCTCTCTGCGCTGCTGCCACCTCATTCTTCAAAGCCCGCTTGTCCGTTTCTGCAGCATGTAGCTTGCCTTCTTGGTCCTTCAAATTGTTGCTGTGTTCTGCGGACGCTGCCTCGTGTTCGGCAGCTAGGCGTTCAAGCGTGTCCTGCATCTTTGCAACCTCGCGCTGCGAATCAGACGCCTGTGCTGCGAGTGAGCCCCGCAGTCCTTCGGACTCTGCTTGCAGTTTTCGAACCTTCTCTTCCGCGTCTTGCATCAGATTGTTGTTCTCCCTCTCTTTCTCTTCCAGTTGTTGTTGCTTCCGATCCTGCTCTTCCTTGCTACGGTGCAGGGCATCTTGCTGCTGCTTTACTGTCTCGTCGAGACCATGTGCGCGCTTCTTTTCAGACAACAGGTCTGCTGCTGTCGTGTCGAGATCTTTCTGTGCACCGGCTAGAGCTTCCTTGAGGCTTTCCCGTTCCGCTTCGGCGGCCTCTAGCTTGGATTTCAGCAGCTTGGTTTCGCTTGAAAGTGCTATGCTCTTGGCGCGTTCAGCACCAAGTTCGGTCGCCTGACGGCCCATGGCCTGCTGGATGCCAGCTGTCTTCGCAAAGTCTTGCTGGTTAGACTGAAGAGTGGTCTCGAGCTCTGCGTTGCGCTCCTGCTCCCGACGTAGCCCGGCCCTCACGCGGTCCAGTTCCCCCTTGGTGCTCCCAAACTCGCCTTTTAGCTTGTCTTTCTCAACTTCTTGCGTGAACAGCTTGCTTGACAGGTCAGTGTTCTTCGCACGCTCAGCGTCAAGCTCCGCACCTTTCGCAGTCTCGGCTTGCGCTGTTTTCGATGCTCGCGCTTCTGCCTCCGCCACCTTTGCCTCTAAGACACGTTGCTGTTGCTTGATGTCGGCGATCTCCCTGTCCTTCTCTTCAAGATGCCGTTGACCGCCCGCCTGTTCGTCTTTGAGTCGATCTATCACACCCTGCTGCTGCTTTTGCGACTCGTCTAGGTTTCCAGCGCGTTTCTTCTCCTCATGCAGATCGGCCACCTTTCCTTCCAGCTCCTTTTGTGTGGCAGCAAGCTCTTTAGCGAGGTTTTCCTTCTCTACTTCAGCCGCTTTGAGGCTGGCACCCAGCATGTTCACCTCGCCTGCGAGGCCAATATTCTTGGCACGCTCAGCACCAAGATCAGCTGCCTGACGCCCCATTGCATCCTGTATGCCTGCAGTCTTTGCGAAATCTTGTTGGTTTGCTTGCACTGTGGCTTCAAGACTGGCATTTCGATCTTGCTCAAGTTTCAAACCGGCCTGCACGCGGACAAGTTCTCCCTTCAAACTGTCAAGCTCATTCCCGAGCTTGTTTCGGTCGCCACTTACAGCCTGAAGCTTGCTGTTGAGATCAGCGTTCTTTGCGTGTTCTGCATCGAGCGCGGCCTCAACATGTGCCAGTTTTGATGCCTTCAGCTCGGTTTCTCCCTCAAGATTCTGCACTTTCGCTTCCAGCTCGCGTTTATTCTGTTTCAGGTGGTCGGCTTCCTTCCGTGCTTCACCGAGCTCTTCCTTGACACGGTCGAGTTTCTCTCGTTGCTGCTTCAGGTTGTCAGCTTCTCCCTCAAGGTTCTGCACTTTCGCTTCCAGCTCGCGTTTGTTCTGTTTCAGGTGGTCGGCTTCCTTCTGTGCTTCGCCCAGCTGCTCTTCCTTGGCACGGTCGAGCTTCTCTCGTTGCTGCTTCAGGTTGTCAGCTTCTCCCTCAAGGTTCCGCACTTTCGCTTCCAGCTCGCGTTTGTTCTGTTTCAGGTGGTCGGCTTCCTTCCGTGCTTCGCCCAGCTCTTCCTTGACACGGTCGAGCTTCCCTCGTTGCTGCTTCAGGTTGTCAGCTTCTCCCTCAAGGTTCTGCACTTTCGCTTCCAGCTCGCGTTTGTTCTGTTTCAGGTGGTCGACTTCCTTCTGTGCTTCGCCCAGCTGCTCTTCCTTGGCACGGTCGAGCTTCTCTCGTTGCTGCTTCAGGTAATCAGCTTCCCTCCGAGCTTCGCCTAGCTGTTCTTCTCTGACACGGTCGAGGGTCTCCCGTTGCTGCTTCAGTGCACGCTTCAGCTCACTCTTCACATCCTGCAGCTCTCCTTGTAGCACGTCTTGCCTCGTCTCTGCGGAGCATAACTTCCTGCTCAACTCTGTGTTCTGCGAACGCACTGCGTCAAGTTCAGCACCCTTGGAAGTTTCAACCTGTATCTCGCGTGCTTGTATCCTTTTTGTCTCGGCCTGTAGCTGCTGCACCTGCACCTCAAGCTCCCGCTGGTGCTGTTGCATTCGGTTCTTATCATCTTGGGTCTCTTGGAGCTGCTGCTGCTTGGCGCCTTGATCCTTTCTGATAATCTCGAGCCTTTCCTGTTGCTGCTTCACGGTGTCGTCGAGCACGGCGCGGCGTTGTTTCTCTTGCTGCAGTTCTGCCAGAAGCTCTCCTTTGAGACACTCCCGCTCCCCTTCCGTTGCTTTCAACCTGCTTCTCAGAACGCCTACCTCATTCGAGAGGGTGGTGCACCTGTCGCGTTCCACTTCGAGTTCCTCGGCGACCTCCACCTTTATCTGTTTGCCGAACTCTTCTCGTTGTTCAGACGCCTGCACCTGTGCCTTCAACAGTGCGATCTGGTCGCCGTTCGTAAGGTGTGCCTCCTGCATGCGCTTGATGGTTGTTTCCTGCTGCGCAGCACGCACTTGCCCGTTGATTGCGTCGTCACGCAACTTGTCCAGCTGTGCCTTCGCAGTTGCAAGCTGCATCTCCAGCGATTTGTTGTTGGTGTCCAGCCAGGAGATCTGCGTCTCCATCTGTGCGACCTCCCCCACTTGCCCCTGTTTCATGTGGTGGTTCTCTTCGCGCAGCTGCACGTTCTCCTTCTCCAGATTTCGGAGTTCCTCCCTTACCTTGTTCAGAGTCTCTTCCAGCCGCCTCGTGTCGTCGAGTTCCGCTGTGAGGCCCTTGATGCTGCCCTCGAGCGAGTTGATCTCCTTCGACATCGCATCGTAGGTCTGGTTCCACTGTTCCTCCTTTCGTCTGGTGCTGCCGATGTTTTCTAACGCGTGCTCTTCTTTGGCCGTTGCGCGGTGCAGCTGGGCTTTGGTCCATTCCAACTGGTCTTTGAGGTAAAGGTTCTCAGCGCGAAGCCCTTCAATAGTAGCAGCAAGCTGATGTGTTGCAGGGGGCTCCGAAGGACGAGAAGACGGGGTGGTCGCAGCACTTGAGTTCGTTGTTGAAGACGTTGCGGCACTCAACGCAGCACGAAGGATGCTAGACGACCCTTCCATCTGACCAATGGCACGGGTACCTTGCAGGATGGCGTTCACGGTGCCGAAGAGACAAAACCGGTTGTACTCCGAAGGCTTCATATGCGAACTTACAACGAGAGACAGCTTTGTCGCAGTCTTGAAGAAGGGAGCGAGCCATGACGCGGTGCTTCCTTTGATCCACTTGTTCATCGCGCCTTCGAACAACGGCTGATGTTTGGCGCACGGGCGCATGAAGTTCAAGGTTGCAATCTTGTCAGTTGTGTGGCTGCGCAGCACGACGGACACCACCAAGGTCGACTCAGCGGATGCCTTTCCAAAAGTGCTTGACATATCACTCTCCAACGGGTAGTACGGGGAGTTGAGAATCTCCCTGGGTTCCCAATCGTAATGAGACGGAGGACGCTGGCTATTGGTAGAGGGTTTGTTCAAAACGGTAATGTCCATGTTTGGGGACACTCCTTCGATGGCGAGAAGTGCGACTTTGCAGGAAAATGCATTTCTCCAGTCTGGTGAGATGTGCTCCAGGTGGTGGAGGACAGCCTTGATGCTCCGTGTGCTTAGGTCGAGGTTGGTGTTGTTTCCCTCGCTCATGTGCACGACGTTGCAGTTCTCGCCTTGTATGAAGAGGTCCATCACTTTGTCGGTAGCGCACTCCCACACCCCCTTTACGTCTCCTGCAGGGAACACTTCGTTGCACTTCACCATTGCCTCCCCGAGCCGCAGCGTCCCGTCGCGCTGCAGCATTGGAACCTCCTCTGTGTCCTGCAACCATAGCACTACCTTCGCCTCATTGCTTGTTCTGAGCATTTCCCCGTCCCCTCTCTCCCCCCCTCCCCCTCCCGCCCCACTTCTCTCACCCCCGCTTGTGTTTTTAATTTCTATTCCATAAGGGAGGGAAAACAACAACAACAACAAAGAAAACTGAACGAGAATCTTCACAAAAATAAAATGAGGGAAAAGGGTGGGAAAAACAGGAGAAAAAAAAGGAGGGGGGCGAGGGTTTTACAAATCGGACGCGAGAATAGGATTGGGGGAGTCGGGAAGGAAGTCATCGTCGAGGAGGTCTGAGGTGCGGAATAGGTTCGGGGCGGGGGGCAACGGGGAGTCAGGTAGGTAGTCGGTTTCCTCGGGCGCGAAGGGGATGCTTGTCGGCTCTAAGTGGTCGTCCGTTGGCGTGTCGACCATTCCGTTGCTGTTGAACAGGCCCGCATCGACACCACCACCCCCAGCGGGGGGCGTGTTCAACCGCTTGCTCCACATCTCCAAAGATTGGTTGAAATCCTTCGTCACCTCCGCCAGCTGACTTTCTAAGGACGAGGCCACCAGCTTCTGCGCGAACGCATTCTGTTTTTAATTTACTGTAAAACGAATAATGTCGGACGGAAAAATTCTCGGACAGAAAAACTCCCGGACACCAAAAAAACCCGGACATTTTTCCGTCCGGGAGTTTTTCTGGGAAGAAGTTTTTTTACTTAAAGGGGGGGTAGCAGCTCCCACCACGTTTGCCTGGAAGGGCTTTATTCCTTGTGCAGAGCCAAAATGTTACTGCGTGGCAGTTTGAATTTTTCTTCCCCTTTCAATGCACCAACAAACAGCACCCACGGGATCTTTTACTTCTCATAAACCCGTACTTCTTTCGTCAAGTTGACCAGTTCGACTACCCAAGGCACGTTGAGCAGCTGGCTTGTGAGGGGCCCAACTTTAGTGCTGACACCCCCGGCCAGCTCACCCCCGAGAGGTGGAGGAGATAAACTCCTTACACCGGGCCGAGAAGGCCAGTGCAAACCCCCGAAAAAGCAACTTGGCGGCCTCTGCCTCGGTCAGAAGACGGCAGCAACAGGTTCAACAGAGCCGGAAATACTGGACGTTGCTATTCCGCCCTACCACACCCTGGCCGCCGCGACGCCGTGATAGCAGCGTATCGCCCAATACGGGATTTAGCATCCTTCGGGGGCTGAAAGGTTTTTGCTTGAGTCGATAGGTAAAACGGGCTTGGCGAGCCTATCCCAGCACAACAAATATGCACCTATGCAGAAGGGCTGCTGCGCGCCAATCCAGCCCGAAATACAGACTTGGTAGAAGGCAGGTGCTTGACCGGGGCACGGATAATCTGCCGGTTGCATTCCCGCTTTGCCTTTGTATTTAAGTTGCGGATGCAACTCATCCAGCCAAGGAAACAGCCAGCTGTTCGGTTATAGCCCGTTTTGTCCCCCAAGCCACGGACTTTTACGACCTTAGCACCCCTTTTCGTTTTAGTTTTTAACCCCATATTCCAGACCAATTCCGGTCTTAGTTTATGGGTGTCGATTATGGACCTGAATTCCATGGTGAAACAGCGTGCCCTCTCGTTGTCCTTCTCGTTTCCGGGCTTTCCGGAGGTGGCTTGCGGCTTTTGCCTTTCTTGCTGCAAGGTTTTGTCAGCCTAGCCAGTGGAAAAGGACAGTGCCCGTCGAATGGAGCCTAACGGCATCGCCCAATCATTGGGCTAATTATGATACTCGGTATCTGGGTTACGGAGCTGTTTCTTCCTTTTTGCTATAAATCATCGATTCCCATGGTTTTGCCACGGGCCGATTCTGCTGCTTGTCGGCGACCACAACTCTCACACGACCTATGCCTATGGGTTCGTAGAGTGGTTCGCAGGCGCAAACGTGCACATTGCTTTTGTCCCCCTGGGCTCACCTACATGGTTCAACCGATGGATATTGGGTTGAACGCAGCTGTAAAGCATCTATTAAGAAAGGTAGTAGGCCACACGAAGGCTCGACAAGCTGATTGCCTCAGGGGCAGCAAGGGAGGACAAAGATGCAGAAAGGGAACCCTGGGGGTTTCTTCGCGCGGTTGCCGTTTGCAGCCCAGGCCAGTATGTAGGTGGTAGTGGACCAGGCCCCCTGACGGCCTTACCTAAAAAAAATTCCCGGACGGAAAAACTCCCGGACGCCAAAAAAAACTCGGACATTTTTCCGTCCGGGAGTTTTTCGTTTTACAGTATATGATAATTTTTCTTTTTTTTCTTTTTTTTTTTTCCCCCTCAATATATACCCTGGGAGGAGACGGGCTTTCCAGCCCTCTGGACAACAACGGCGTGCTGTGCATTGCCCTCGGTGTCCCGAAGCCGTGATGCCTCGGGGTGGCTGCCGCACGTGGGGTGCCGCGTTCTTTATCAGCCTCGACTTCTCGAAGCTTGTCCTCCAGCTTCCTTATGGTGTCCTCCTCCGCCGCCACCATCGAGGCGGCTTGCTCTTCTGTTTCCAAACGGTGCGTCTGCTCGCTCTTCAATTTTGCGTAGAGCATCTGGATAATCTGCTCCTGTAGTCTCAGCTTGTGTTCTACGCTCCGTTCAGGGTCGGCTTCCTGTTGGGTTGGTTTGGGGCTTAGGACCCGTGATTTGTCGACACCCTTGAGTTCTGAAATTATCCCTTTGTAGTCCTGGTTGAGGTTGTCTTGACGCGTGATGTCCTTCACAAGCTTTTCCGCATTGTGGAGTTTGATCTCGAGCTGAGCATTCTTCTCCTTGAACTGTACGGTGACCCGCTCTTGCTGTTCTAGAAGCTGTCGGTAGCTGTCTAGTTTTCCTGCGACCCCTGCTTCTACTTTTGTTCTCCGTGCTTTTTCCGCCTCGTATTTTTGGGTCATGTCCTTCAGTGCCGTCTTCAGCTTCTCCATGATCAACTCGCCTTCCCTTTTGAACTGCGACACCATGTCTACAGCCTGTTGTTTTTCCTTTTCTTCCTCGTGGAGGAGTCGTTTGTAGGCAGCCAGCTGGTCCTCCAACCTCTCCACCTTCTCTTCCTCGTCTGCCGCGTGTCGAACCAGCTCCCCCATCGTTTCCTTCAGCCCTTCCTCCTCGTTCTTCTGCAGCTCTGTCAGGTCTCTGAACTTCCCCCGCAGCATCCCCATCGATTCTAGCTTTATATTCAGCATTTCATTTGCGTCAGCGACGCTGCCTTCCCGCCGGGAGCGAGGGTGCGACATCGATGCTACGTTGTTCTACTTTGAAAGCCGTTACGGGAAGGGAGAGGGGAAGGCGTTTATGTCACTATAAAATTTAAAAATAAAAAAAGAACTACAGGTAAGGTGGGGGGGGGGAGAAAAAAAGAGGGGGTGGGGGGGGAGCTCTGGAGCGATATTTTTCTTTTTTCAGGCATCCTCTCTTTTCCTTTTTTTTTTTTTACAAAGGGAAAAAAAAATCTACGCGGAAAAAAAAAAAAAAAAGAGGAGAATACGGGGAAAGGGGGGGCTACACATTTAAAGAAAAATAGAAAAATCTGATAAATTTACGGTGCTCACCAAGGGCTTTTTCTACTACAAAAGGAGCGATTTTGGTTCGGTGCGTCTGTAGGTTGTGTGTGGGGACCGAGTGCGGTGGTGGTGGGGCTTGCGCGATGCGACATCCTGTTGAAAGGTGACAGCCTGCTGATGGCAGGCACTGAGCTGTTGGAGGGTGGATTCCAAAAACGCAGAAACAGCAGAAGGGTCGATGCTTGAGGCAGCCTGCGTCTGTGACGCCGTGAGCTCCTGCCGAAGCCGCATGATTTCCTCATCCTTGGAGAGCAGCTCCTCGCGAAGATGTCTCAACGCAGCTTCCATACTAGCTATCATTCTGTCTCTGTCAGCTAGCTCCAACCGGGTTCGGTCCTCAGTCGTGGTGGTGATGTGGCTGCTGACTGGTGCCCCCTGTGGGCTCTCTAGTGCTCGGGGTGTTCTTACTTCAGGTTTTATACCCTCGCTCCCCAGGAGCAAGCCCAGCTCTTTTCTCTTTTTTTCGTAGATGGCCTCCTCGTCCACCACGGCCCCGCTGGGCGAGACTTCCCGTGTTTCTGCCCTCTGCCTCTTCACACTCGCTTTGCTCACAAGAGATTCCAAGTTCAAGATACTGCTTCGGACTGTTGGGACAGAAGGCCTCTCACCAGCCATGTCTGGCTCACTGCTATACATCATTATTGTTCGTGTGTCCCTCCTTCTTCCCCCCTCCCCATGCTGCAATGTCGCATTTTCTTTTTTGTGCATAGAAACAAAAAGAAGGGGGAAACGTTTTGCGATTTTCTTATCTGTAAAGATAAGAAAGAAAAAAATCCCTCTTTTAAAGGTATGCATGCGTTTTCTTTTTTCTTTTTTTTTTTTTTTTTTTTTTTTTTTATTTGCGCTTCACCGGCCGGGAAAAAAAAAAAAGGGGGAAGGGGGAAAAAAAAAAAAAAATTGCTATTTTGATACCAAGGGCTTCTCTTTTATTTCGGGTAGAAAAACAGAGGAACACAGGTTGTCAAGCATCATTCCTTGCAAAGCGGAATATTTCTGGTAGACTAGCTTATACGCGGTGTCGCAGCTCTCCAGCACTTCGAGCTCCTGCTTTTGCTGCAGGAGCCGTGAGCGCATGGCCCTCTTGCCGTCTCTCTTGGCCATTCTCTTCACGATGCTCTTCTTGCCTTTTCCCTCCTTCGTGTTACACATCGCTGACACGTCTCTGGGGAAATCTTTGAAAAACCCAGTCATTCCTTCAATAAGGCTAACTGTTTCCTCCTCTATCGCCGTCATTTTCGTTTCCTCCTTTATTGTTGGTTTTTTTATATGGATTGGGGAGAACAAAAAAAAGATCTTTCAAAAAAGAAAAAAAAGGGGGGGGGAGATGGGGAGAAGAAACACACTTCATTTCGCTAGTTGAAATAACCGAATTTTTTTTTCAAATAAAAAAAAAGAAGAAAAACGTTGGTAATCAAAGTTGTTAAAAAAAAGGGGGGGGGTGAGAAATTGTGTCGCTGTGAAAACTGCTTTTAAAAAAAAAATCACGCAGCGCACTGTAAAAAAAAAAAAAAAAAGCTCAAGAAAAAAAAATAAAAGGATTAAAATAACTGTAAAAAGAATATTCTGGTTTCTTTTTTTTTTTTTTTAAATTCTTTCTAAAAAGGCTAGAACTGTAAAAAGATTTTTTTAAAAAAAAATAATAATAATAAAAACAGAGCCAGATTTTTCATTTGTTTGTGCATACGGTATTAAATCCTGGGGGGGAAGGTATTCAATTACTCTCATTTCTTTTCATCCAACCGAGCCGAAAGCTGCTCCACACGTTCCTCGGTTTTCTTAAGCTTTTCCTATTATTCATTATTATTACTATTATTATTTTTTACACATACCCCAAGGTAGCGATTCTGTTCATGCAAATCAGCGACCCTCTTCCCAAGGTCTGCATTAGCATGTTTTCGTCGCTTTGCACTGCTCACAGGCGGGGTGCCTGCGACCATAGGGTCAGACCTCACCATGTGAGGGAGTCCAGGCACTTCCGGGTCAAGCCACTGTGCTGGGGCGGACGACTGCCGTGGGAAGTCCTCATCCATTTCCATGTCAAAAGAGCCAGAAACATCACTGAGGATTCTCTCCATCCCCGGTTTGGGCTCTTCCTGCACTGCCATAATGTGTCCCTTGGCTGCTTCTGCTGCTTGTTTTGAATCGAGGACTTTCATGTGCCCCCTCAGGTTCGTCCACCCCCTTGCCGTGCTTGATTTCACAGGGACCGCGCCCCTTCTGCGGCTTCCCACGATGACGTCTTCCTCCAGCATGATCTCTTCCTCCATCACCTGGAAGTCCAGGCCTTCGTCCTCTCCGATGGTGGTGTCCTCCTCGTGGCTTACAACGACGTCGAAGGTTGTTTCGACTCTGCTCAAGACTTCTTTCACGTCGTCAGCGCAGTTCACAAGGTAGTCCGAGATGCAGAGGATCTTCATACCAGGCCTGAGCCCCGCCGTTGCTAGAACGCCCTCTGTGTGCTCCACGATGAGCTCCTCGTTGCATGACACGACCAGCTTGTCGCCCTGTTTCCTCTCCACTCTAATGGACATCTCGGGTACGTCCGCACCGTCTTCTATCCACAAGTGTTCCGTCGAGTCTGCCTGCAGTGCTCTGAGCTTCCTCGCGTACCTTTCAAGCCATTTCCGCAGCGCGACGGACTGGCTGCATTTCACATTTATGAAGATCTTATCAAACGCGTCTTCATGGTCCATAAGCAGGTCCTGCGACAAGACGTCGACAAGCCCTTTGTTCCACGGCTCGGGGAGGCGGCGGAGGCGGTGGCCCTCCGCATTGCGCAGTGTGGTGGCAAGGTCTTCAAGATACTCCTGCACCTCTGTTACAGGGCGTGTTTTAGACAGAGCGGTCACCTCGGAGTCGATGTCGGCGTCGATCTGAATGGGCAACGATGCCGTTAGTTCCACAGGAAGGTCGCTTGTCTCCCAATCGCAGTTCGCCACTTTCATCAGGAAAAACCGCAGGACAGACTGTGTGTGCCCCACCACAACGTGTGCCAGGGTCTCTGCAGAGATGGACAGTTCTGTCTGATCGTTTCGTTGCCGTCTTTGAAGCTCCCTCCAAAGCGGTGCGACAGGTATCGCGTCAGTGGACTCGAACAGCCTGTGCAGTGCTGCGAGGCATTCGACCACCTGAGTTTTCGACAGATGATGGCAGCCCCTCCTCAGCGACTCTTCCTGCACGTTGGTCAACGACTCGTTCAGCTTCTTGGGGTTCTTTGCGAGGGTGTCCTTGCAGGTCTCCTCGATGGCCAGGGTGCCGGGCGTTGACTTCTCTGTTTCGTAGAACTGTGTTTTTTTTTATTTTTTTTATTTGTTTTTTTTTTTTTTTTTAAAGCCGAAACACACCTTGAAGACAGGAGGAATCGTCACCCTCAGACGGGGGAGCAGCATCCCGCTGTCGAACGACAACTCCTTCTCGACGGCAGGCCAGTCGACCAAGATGTCGCCATCCTCACGACATTTGAAGTAGCTTCGGCAGATCTATACGCAAAAAAAAAATTTTTCTTTTGTTCATTTTTATGTTTGGCACATACCTGAGAAAGTCCCCCAAGGGCTCGCAATGTCATGTCCGGCCTGGTGGGGCTGAGGAGGAGGGGGTCAACTTCAGCAATGGCGATGTTGCTGTGCGTTGCAGCCACCTCTTGGCAGTCGTTGTAGATGCGTGTAAGTGAGTTCAGGGCGTTTGCGATGATGTTCTGGTGGAGTGGGATAGGGCTGTCCACCTCAGACAATGTCAGGAACAAGGAAAGCGGTGCGTTCTCTTCGATCTCAAACGTGATCTCTCCCCTCTCACCGCACTGGTATCCAATCGGCCCCACGTCCTTCAGGTACTTGTTCCACAGAATCCTCAGGTCGTCCCACTGGGACTGTGCGACCCCCCATTGGTTAGGGGGGTAGCACTCCTTGAGCAACTCCTTCACAGGGCTGTTCGCCTCGCTCAACGGCAGCTTCCCAGAAAGCCCGATATGCAGCCTTGATATCAGGGACACTATGTTCTTGACCAGGTTCGGGAGGATCTGCAGTCGCTTGTTCTCGTTCAGCGCCATGAGCAAGAGGGGTGCTGTTGACTGCGACAGCCTGCGGAACATGGAGAACACCTCGTGGTGGCTCGGCAGGTCCGCTGGCTCTCTGGTGAGGCCCCACTCTCTCACTTCAATCAGTGTCTTGCACAGCTCAGTACTCGGAGGCGCAAGCTTCGGTTTGTTCCCAGAAGTGAGCACTTTCCACCATGCTTCCACATGCTGCTCACCCTTCACAGCATCTTCTCTGCTGGGGTACGTTTTCCTCAGCAAGGGATTCTCGGCGACTACTTCGTGGGGGGCAGCATCACCCTCAGCGGTTTGACTGTTGGGCTCGACACCCATGGCAACTGCGGCCCTCCAGTCCAAGACAAGTTGGTAGCAGAAGTTGGCCACCAGCCTGCTTCCCTCGTCGATGGTCAGCCCAACGTGCATGCCCAAGTGAACGAAGTACGTCTGGGAACGCTGCGCCATGTTGGCCACGAGCAACTGGTGGCTGGAAAGGTCTTTCTCGTAACCGTGCACCTTGTGCTTCAAGTCTCCCGAGAACATGTTGTCCCACATGAGCTGATGTGTGTCGGGCCACAGGACGGCCTGCCACGCCAGCGCACCGAACTCGACCATCCACAACAGGTAGCAGGCACCAACGCTCATGATCTCCTGCCCACGTGCATAGGACGTCAGCTGGCCCTCTTCATCAAGCTGGGTGACACAGTCGAATTTGTAACCACCACCTGGCGAAGCTGGTGACCTGGTTTTGTCACCGCATATGTAAGTATCCTTGATGGTCTCGATGTCCAACCCAAGCGTGTGCAGCATGCAGTCAGGCAGCGCTGCCGCTGTTGCCATAACAGTGACCATCATCTCTGTCCAGCCGTCTTTGTTCCCCATCCTGAGCGACCCGCCTTCGTCGGAGATCCCACACGGCGCTGTGAGGTTCTTCGTCACGCTGCACGGGTCGAGCAACACCAGCAACAAGTGCTGTTGCTTGGGAGTCAGCTGCAGAAGAGTAACCATGTGCTCTGAATTTGCAAGTTCAGCAGCCTTGCTGTGCGACTCTCTCTTCCCCATGAACTCCCGGCCAGCGGTGAAGAACACGAGCAGCCGCATCTCGACAGGGCTGATCTTTCCTTTCAGTTTCCCCACTTCGTCGATGACCTTTTGCACATTGTGCTGCTCATTGGACATCAGCAGCGCCCTGTGAATGTTCATGAACGGCTCGTTCAGCGGGTCGTCCACGGTAAACACGAAGGGCAGGTCGCAGGGGCGCGTGGCAAGGGGCTCGGAGTTGGCGCAGCAATACTTCATCACTTCGCCGCAGATGGACACCAACGAGGATCCCAGGTTGGCGCCCGTGGTCTGTTCCTTCAGGAACTCCAGCATCCCCTTCGTGCCCTTGATCCTGCGCAGCTCCGTCAAAAACGCGTACACGTTGTCACTGTAGCGCGTGTCGAGCCCCACAGCATCTTCGCCCTTCTCAGGGGCCTTCCACCCTGGCTGCTTCATGAGCCTCGTGGCGACAGTTGCAATAGAACCGGTTGCTAGTTGGCTCCCAACGCTGTTCCCAGGGCCGAAACAGCTGGCCAACAACTTCAAGAATATCCGTTCCTCAGCGACACGCGCTACGCAGTCGAAGAGCTGTGCTGCGATCGTGGAATGTGCCCTTGCGTATCTTGCCTCGCACTTGTCGGCAAGCTCTCTCAACAGCGTGGAACTGCTGTGATCGACAATTGCATCGTAGATGGAGGTGTACACCTTCGACTTGAAGATGGTGAGGTTAACGTTCTGTGCGTCCCCCGAAGGTGTGTAAACAAGACCCTCTTTCACAACTCGCGCCACGACGTCGTCCGGTTGGTCGTTTGCGGCGTCGTACTTCCGTGCTGATCTGAAGAAAAGCTCGGCGAGTTCCCCATTAGAGTCCTGCGGGACCAGGGAGTGCATGATCCTGCAACACATGGCCCTGTTCACGTCGCCAACATACATCAGGCGCACGATGCACTCCGCAATGTGTGCATCCTTGCTTGTGCTGTAGTAGTTCGACAGCGTCTGCGCAACCCTCCACACTGCGTCCAGCTCCTTCGGAGTGGCTTCCAATGCTTTGCATAGCTCTTCCAGAGCTATCCTGCTCTTTTGTTGAATGCTCGCGTTGATGAACGCCATCCACGCTGTGATGGTACCCGATGCAGGCACTTCGCCGACCGGGTGGGCCACCAAAGCCTTGGCTGTGATCACCAATGATGGCATCTCAGGGTAGTTGTTTTGGCTTGACGTCCTATGGTGGATGCTCGCCACCACCGTCGTCCATCTGTTCAGCCCGAGCCCAGTCTTCGCCATGCCACGCAGCGCCTCTATCAGAAGTGGGGGGCACAGGGCCTCCGGTGAAACCTGAGGCGGGGCATGAGGTGCCACTACAGCCCCAGCTGTGGTAGCATCTAGCATGGCAACATGTTTCAGCGCATCGGTCTGCGCCAGCGGCAGCACAGTCAAGACATAGCTGTCGATGATCGACGCCTCTACCGCGCACAGGGCACGGATGCTCCACACAGTTTCTGGGGCGCTGCCCAAGCACTGCCTGTGCCTCGCACGTGTCAATTGCAGAATCCATCCCAAGGCGGAAGCCTCCACTTCTGCATCAGGATGGCGGATCCTGCTCCTGAGACAGTCAATGAAGAAGTTTGTAACGAGCGTCGCGTTCCTGTGGATGATCCTCACAAGCTCGCCCACAGGGCCGTCTTCATGGAGGTTGCGCAGCCTCTCCGCCTCCGTGACGACGTTGTTGGCGGTGGCACCCACCGAAAGCTGCTCCGCGAGCGCGAGTGAACCAGGCAGTCTTGGTGCAGAAGGTCCAATAACAAGAGGCAGCTCAGAAGGCTTCAACATGAGTACTTGATCGAAGGTCATGCCCTCTATGGCAAGGGACAAAGCCCTGGCCATGAGCTTGTCGATCTCCTTAGGAACAATACCTGTTTCCTGCGAGGCGGCCATCAAAGCAGTTGCGTTCCTGTCGTCGAGCAGCAGTCTCAAGGCAACGGCCAGCAAGTGACAAGGGATCTTGTTCTCTTCGACCTTGAGCATCGCTGCCAAACTGTGCGAAGGGTCGCCCCCTCTTGCCACCACTTCTTGGGCCATTCCAACAAGCTGTGCAGGGGTTGGGAGGTACCTGCAATGGAGCTCAACGATTGTACTGCGCACCACCGGGCACCTCTTGAAGAGCTCCTTCGTGAGGTCAAGGCGGCGAACAAACGGAAGCCTGAGGTCATACAAATCGTTTGCAAGATCGTCTTTCAGCTGCGGCATTGCGTGCCTGGTGGCTTGCGCGGCATCAACTTCTGCCAGAGCTTCAGAGAGAGCTTGTTCTGTGACCGCCCAGGTCGGCATTGCAGTAGGCAGTTTCATGCCGGTGATGTTGGAGTCTACGTACCTCAGCAGGTCGGAGCCTGTGATGTCGGCAGCAGCGTCAATGTACTCCTGGTCCCAACCAGTCGAGAAGAGGGGTGTGCAACTTGTTGCGAACTCCGAAGGACGGAAAGTCTGAAGGAGAACAACCGATTTGACACCGCCCAGCTCGGTGTTCTCTGGAGGGGACTCTAGCAAGTGGCGCACCTCACGCACAATAGGCTGCCCAAGGAATGCTGGGCTTATGATCAGGACAAACACAGAAAGGTTCTTGTCTTCCACGAATCTGTAAACCTCCTCTTGCAGGTCCTCAGCACCACGCTCCGACTTAGCCATTGCGTCGAGACTCACTAGCTTCACATACTTCTCGCTCTGAAGCACTGCTCCAAAGTCGACGTTATCCGGAGAGTACACTACAGTCCTCTTCCAGTTCACTGTGTTATCCTTCGACACGGTACTCAGGTGTTTTGTGAAGGACCTGAAGCTCCACGGCGACAGTGACACGAAGAACGACCTCACGTAAGCAGGGGCCTTCTGCAGCACCCTTTGGGCCAACATCATGCCCTCAGGCCGCATGAGATGGAGCATGTGAAGCGCTCTGTTCCTCCACAGCGAGGCCGCGTTGCCAGTGTGGCTCGTTCCCCACAAGAAGCTTGAGAGTGATTCGTCCACACTGATCCTCGTGTCGTACGGCAGCTCCTCGATGCGGCCCTTCGCAATGGCTTCGAGGACCACACTGTCTAGTGTATCGGACGGCTTGGCACTGAATAGGCACCTGTCTGTCACGGAGAGGCAGCGGGCAAACCTGCCGCACTTCTCACGGGCCCATGCAGCAAGCCTTCGCTCTTTGTCGGGCAGCTGGTGGATGGCATGCTCCAAAATGTCCTCCACTCCGACAGTGAACTTCTCGAGCCTGTTGAGGAAGGGCGCAGGTAGCACGTCGGGTGACAGCTCCGCGCGCGTGACGTGAACAATGGCTTGGAAGTTTTTGTGGACCCTTTTGTACTCCAGTGTGGCACCGATGGCCAGGGCGACGAAGTGCAGGACTTGGTTCCTGCCGTTTGTGCAGCATTGGTAGTTTTGGTTGAAGACGTCAAACAAGCAGCCGTCGATGGCACGAGTGTTGGTCAGCCACACGGTCTTGCCTGTTTCCATGGCAGCAGCGATCTGGCTCACGACAGTGACAGGCATCAGCTCGTCGGCAGACAGCGATGACAACGACAGGACTTGCACACCATCGAAGTCGTGCACCTGCGTGCCATGCAGCAGCTCCAGCAGCGACCCATCCGCTGTCGTGTCGACAAGGAGCTTGAAGCGCACCCACATGTCGTTCAAGTTCCTCGCCGAGCCTTCCGATGCCCTGTTGTTGTCCGTCAGCGAGTCGCTCACTACTTCGAGTTTCCGTCTTGCCAACTTCCTCAAACCTATTGCGCTGTATTCCTTCAACCCGCACTCGCTCAGCGCATCTCCAAACGTGTCCACCACCGTTGCGAACAGCTCCGGCAACCCGTTGAAGTTCCTCTCCAGGCCTCGCATGAGTGACTCCGCTGTGATCTTCACCTCAGAAGGGTCACTCTGCTGCCTTCTCAAGTAACGCATCAAGTGGAACAAGTCACGTAAACCGAACCACCATTTAAGCTCAGCTGGTGACCGCCTTTCCGCTGCCGTCGCACCGCTGCCGCCTTCCATCAGCTTCCCGTACGCCACACAACATGCCGGGATCACCTGCTTCGCCACGTCGTTCAGCGCATTCATTCCCTTCGGGTGCAAGATACCGCAACAGATGGCGGCAAGCTCTTCTTCACAGGGTTTCGACAGGAATACCTCAACACACCTGTTGCTGATGGCGGGGTCTAAGGGGTCGTTTGTCATGAGCACTGCCGCAAGGCCGGCTTCCAAGTAGTAGTGAAGAACCTTCAGGCCCCACTTCCTGGCCATTTCCCCGGATCCCACCAACCCGGCTTCGTCTACGAACAGTAGGGATCTCTTATTCTTTCGCCCCACAGCGTCGTGGCGCTGCTGTGACTCCAAGGCCTCTAAGCACTTTCGCTTGATCTCATCCGCCGTGCTCTGGCTGGACCCTTGGTAGCGACACACTTCAGATATCTGGGCGAACTTGTTCATGAAGTCCCCCCTACCCGTCATGTTGTCTCTGATGATGTTGTTCGATAGCGTCTTCGAAGTCCCTGGCGCCCCGTGTAGGATCACACCGAGACGCAGGTGGAAGCAGACCAGCTGCACAAATAGGTTCTCCATCAGACCCTGATGCTGGAACACAGCTTCCGGGAGCTTCATGTGGTCAGGGTCACAGTATAGGTTCACAGCACGCTGCACGCAAACAGAAAACTCCAGCTCCTCGGGGATGTGGAACGGGGTGTCAAGGTCTGAATTGGTGGACTGTGTAGCTTGCGCGTTGAACAGGTACTCGGTCACCTCCTTTGCAAGAAGCTTTCGCTGTTCAGGGACCAGACGGAAGTAGTACGAAACAGCGACGGCCGCAATCATGGCGCTCAATGCCCTGTGCCAAACCTGGGTCGGCGGCCTCCCGCTGCCGGTCACGAAGTCGTGGTTCCTTTCAAAGAAGAAATCAAACAGCTTCATGGTCCTGTGGATGTCACGTTGTGACACGGTACTCCTGCTTCGGCTTGCAACAAGGTGGTTCTGAACGTGCTTGTGCGCAACGAGCATAGTGCCGGCAAGGGCGTCGATGTGGTTGCGCGGCACATGGTTGGTAAAGAGAGTCCTGTTGTTCCCCAGTCTACGCGCAGCGAACAAGTCACGTTGGTCGTCGGACAGCTGCTTCCAAGGGATCACGTGTGCCCTAGCCGCCGGGGGGAGTGCTTGCACATCGAACCCAAGCTCCGAGTCCTGCACACTGACAGAGGCGTCGCCTCCCTCCAAAGCGCTGTCCTTCTTATGCGGGTTCACAGCACATGTGAAACACACGTTCTCAGGTATTTTGCCGTCCGACTGCGGTCTCTCCCTCCCCCACATGTCCCACGACCTGTCGATGATGATCCTCTTCAGCATCCCCATCATGTTCGAGGCGTTCATTTCGTCGATGAAGACGATGAACCGCACGCTGGGGCACTCCACAGCGTTATGCAGGATGGGGGACAGCTCTTCAAACAGATCCTGAGGTGTCATGTCGAAGCTCATCAACACGCTCTTGAAGTTTGTTGCCTTCTTCGAGTCCAACAGCAGCTCCACCATCTCCATGATTGACGTGTCTTGCTGCGTCAGATTGCTCTGCGACTCGATCATGTTGAGGAGCTTTTGCGACGGGCGCAGAAGGCGGTTCCTCGCAAGCAGCGCTTTGACGTGTTTAACAAGCACCTTTACAACGTCGTGCGTGCGCTCTCCGCACTTGGCGGGTACATCGCGTGCCCATGCCAGCAGTGCGTGCCTCACATGGTCACGCTTCAGGGACTTCAGCAACCTCTCGTCGTCAACGATGCTGGGGTACACCTCGTTCTCAATGGCAGCTTGCACACAGCCAACCGCGTTCTGTGTCATGTAAGCCCTTCCGATCCTGCTCAGAGAGTGCACGACTTCGGTGATGCAAGTTTTCAAACGCTTCACGGCTTCCTGCGGCTCATCGCCTTCAGTGCCGCTCTGCAGCGTCATGCAGGCCATCATGATGCCGTCCGACTCGTACATCTTCTGCGTCACTTCAGGGTGAAGCTTGGGATCCACCAGCATGGGTCCTACGAGATCCAAGAGAGCCTTCCTGATTGTGTCCAACGCACGCGTTGCCACAGCAGGAGTCCTGTCGCAGATAGAATCAATCACGTCGAACACATTCTGGTAGTCCTCCCTGTTCACAGCGTCCCAAAGCACGTTGGAGATGTCGCCTACCTGATCGCTCCGTCCCTCGGGGAAGCACTCTCTCATTTCATGTCCTCTGATGCACTCAATCAACGCCGTGTCGATGCCACTGAACCCGTGCCTGCGCGACTGTTGTTCAAGGTCCGCCAGCAGCGAAACACAGAAGCTCTTCCCAGTACCGGACGGCCCCTGCAAGATGGAGGTGTCATGCAGCTCGATGTGCTCGCTCAGCTGCACCATCTTCTGCAAGAAATCAGGGATGAGCACGTAACCTTTTTCTGTTAGCAGCGACGACGTCTCCTTCTCGCTGACGTGCATCTCTGTCGCAAGCACCTCCACCAGGGAGTACAAAGGCCTGTCCTCTAAATCCACGAGGTCAACAGAAGGCCCTCCTGCACCTGCATGAGCATTCCCGCCGTAAAGACCCCGCATAAAGGTCTCCAGAGCGCCTCTAACTGCAGAACGTGCTTTTTCGATAGGCGGCGGAACGGTACCAGCAAGCACCATCATGGTGGGGACAGGGTCGTCGCTGACTCTCAGATGGAAGATGTTGGGGACGTCGGGGAACAGGTACTGATGCGCCGCGTACCGCAAGCACTCAGCGACCAGAGCACGCACTTCCTTCACGCCAGCGCCCTCGTTGTCTGTGTACGCGAACGTGCTTGCAAACTTTGTGAATCGCAAAGCGATCAAACGTGCAACACGCGCCATGGCCCTAGCGGAGATGTGCATACTGTCCAACTCGTTCCTCCTCTTCGACTCCTCTGCGGGAACAGTTGTGTCCGAACTCCACGTGATACCAGTTGCCTGAATGTCAGGAGGGGGTGTCCCACGGCATATCATGCGCAGCTGCTCTTCGCGAGGAACGTCCTTCAGTCCCTCAGTGTGCTTTTCTAAGAAACCGAGTGCTTCGTCGGCGTTCGCGATCTCGCCGATCCTGAAGGGCAGCAACGTCCCCTTCTGTGCGACGCCGTCGATGGCCAAGATGTTGAACTGCGTGCAGTTGATCTCCGGGGCCACGCCCCCTGAGGCGGCGAAGGACGATGTTGGCGACTGCAACTCAACTACAAGGTGCCAGCCGTTGATGGGCACAATCACGGCCAGTCCCGAAGGCGATGCCAGCTTCCCGAAGAACACCAAGCTGTCAAGGATGCTGTTGGCAATATTCAGTGGCGTGTCGTGAGCGATGTTTACAATGAGAAGACCTGCGTCGGCACGCAGGGGTGCGAGAAGATACTCAGACACAGACTGCGCTGTGGACGCATAGTTCAGGTCCAGCCTCACAACAGGTGCGTTAGAGTTGCTCGCACGGTGCGGCTCCACGTGGTTCTTCTCAATGGCGAATGACTTGCCCTCACCCTCCGCCTGGTGGTAGTATGTCACTGTTTCGAACTTACGAAGCTTGACTGCCCTGGCGTGCGCCCACTTCTTCCACTGCATGTCACAGCATCTAGTGTCCAGCTGCTCAACAGACTCGTCGACACCAGCACCTTCGGTGATGACGGCAATGAGCTCTTTGTGTTCATTATCTTCACGCGCCGCTTGACGCACCTCTGCTTGCGCGTCAGGCGAGAGGACCTGCAGGTTGTTGACAAGCAGCCTGCCCTTCTTAATGCCCCTGAACCGAACAATAAAGTTGTGAATGTCCTCAGGCGGTGTAAGGGGTGTGCAGTCAAGCACATGGTGCGGCTTTAAACCTTCTGCCGTAAAGAGCGCCAGCCCGAATGCACGCTTGTCCGCGTTGCTGAGCCTAGAAACATCCACTACGCTGCCTTCGACAGTGCGCTCAGACAGAGGGCCGTAGCGGTCCTGGCCTCTTCTGTCCAGGTTAAGGATGTCCCTTGCATCAGTGCCCAACGTTCGGAGCCTATCAAGGAATTGCGCAATGCGTGCGAGCATCTCCTTTGCCGACACCATCACAGACGTCTGTGCACCTTCGTCATCATGCCACTGCTCCCAGTTGATCATGGGGCCCTGCGTCACTGCGATCTCAGAGAGGGCGTACCTCATGGAAGGTCCCCTGGGGCAAGCGCCGGTTGTGCTGTGCACAATGTGCCACCCTGCCAGCTCGTCGTTGGTCATTGGATCGGTTTCTGACGTCACCATCTGATCGGCAGAGCGCACGTCCATCGACAGGTTGATGACCGCCTTGTACTCTTTCTTCGTTCCGAAGGTGGTCGGTGTTCCGTCAGTGCTGCCCAGCTCATGCGGGGTGTAGAAATTGTTGCCCGACTCGATCATGGAAGAGCCCTCAGACACTTCCTCCACAACGATGAAGTTGTCCTCCTGCCAGCCCTCAGCAGTGCCAACCTGCCACTTTGTGACACAGGCAGGGTTGGGTTGCATGGAACCGTCACCCACAGAGGCGACCAGTGCGTTTGTACCCTGCATGATGGCCCAGGAGTTGTATTCGGTATAGATAAGTTGCATCCCGTTGAAAGGGTTGACCCACGTGCCGCGCCCGTTCTTTGTACCGTCGTGTGCGTAGACACCTGATGCTGTACCTGCGTCGACACGGATGTGCTGTGGGTAGTCGGATATCTTCTTGTTTATCTCTGTCCAGAGCATAGCACTGGTTCCCAGACGCTCGGGCTCGCACTCCTCGGACCACAGCAAGGGTGTGTCGTTCATGTCAGCCACGTACCACCTCTTGTTCCAGTAGAATAGCTGCACGTTGCGGTCTTCTCTTACGTACGACAGTGTCTTCTTCACGTAATTCCCTGATGCCTGCACAGCTTTGATGTGAACCACCTTCGCAGCGTCGTTGGTCTCGGTTTTTGCAGCACCGCCGCCTGATTTGTGGATGTTGGCCAGAGAGTAGTGGAACCTCCCGCCTCCCGAGAATGACACGGTGTACGAGTTGTTTTTGATGCGGTCGATGGTCCCCTGTCTGCCGCACGTAGAGTCCATCTCTTCGACCCATCCCTGGCTGGAGTTCAGGGCGCTGGCGTTCTCAGGGTCCGCGTTGATAGTAACCACGTCACCAATCTTGAACTCCGGCTGCGGTGCCGGCGAGGCCAGCTGCCCGGGGTGCATAACGGAGTAGAGCTTGCACTTTATCCCGGAATCACCAAACATCGCACAAGGCGCGAGAGGTCCTTCAAAGCTGACCTCCTCATCCAAATCTTCCGCATCCACAACCTTAGTCCCGTTTTTGTAGATAGCGAAGTTCTGTTCCTCGTAGTCAACGGTGATCCTGATCCTGTCGTTTGCGCCGAACTTGAGACTGTCGTTAGGCCCCCACACCTTCTCACCGCCGCTGAAGAATAGCTCGCCAACGTTGGGTCTGATTGCCACACCCCACGTTTCGCCACCAGGGAACATGCGGTCGACAGGTGCCGTGGCGGACAGCACACCGAACAGCGATGAGGCGCATGTGTCAGAGATGCTGAACTCAAAAGACTTTCTGCCGCCTTGGAACTGCTCGCCAAAAGCGCAGCATGGGCTTGCCCCCGAGCGGAAGCACGTTTTGTTGTCATCTTCGAAGGTGATGCCATCTGCTTTCCTCGTCCAGAACAGCGCCCTTACTTTGGGCTTCGACTTTTCCACAGCCAAACACGCAGAAGCTGTCTTGCTAGGGAGGTAGACAACGGGGTGTACCATAGCAGGGATGTTGGAGATGCTACACGGCAGCCAGTTGTCATTGACGGCAAACTCCAACTTCCCGCTGCCGTACCTCACCGAGATCACGTCGCCTCGCTTGAAGGCTTGCCCGCCTGTATTCTTGATGTGCGTGTTTCCGTGATACATGCGTCCGTTTCGGTGCAGCCACCATGCGTTCTTGGCATTGGGTTGTGCTCCGATGTTTTTACTCACGTCGAAGTCTGCAGTAGCAGCACCGACCCTTGCGCCATAGACGTCGCCTGTTATCTTGATTTTCCACTCCGTGACGACGGTGGGCGAGAATGCGAGGGAGTGCGTCTCCTTCTTCTGCGGTGTGAACAGCTTCAACTTTTCCAAGGTGCTGTTCTGTACCTCAGACTTCGTGACAGATGTCCCGCTGCACTGCATGTCGTCGGACACGTAGTCCCACGCAGCCGCAGAGCGCGTGTTGGTAGTGAACACAGAACCCGACTCGCAGGCACTCTGGAGCCTCTCAAGGAGCTGCCCCGGAGTGCCCGTCCTGCCTTGCCTCGGGCCGTGGTTCACAGACAAGATGCGCATGTCAGGAAGAAGCCCGAAGTCAGCCCCCAGCAGGTAGTTGGTCACAGTTTGCACCACAAATGCGTCCTTCACAACGGCAAAAGTCACACCCAGCTCGGAATTGGTACGATGCTCATCTGTGAACAAGTCACTCATCCAGGGGAGCTCCTCTGATGTAGCAGTGGGGAGGTCCTCTGCGGAAGCAGGAGCGGGGGCAGAATCAGGAGCAGGGGCGGGCGCAGGTGCAGGGGATGCTTCAGGCTCGGGTGTTTCGTCGTCTGGTTTCAACTTGATCGGGGCACCGCCGTTGTCGAACTTCACCTCCTGTTCCTTCAAAGTGGGTGCGATCCACTCGTCTTCATGGGTGGTGCCCAAGCCTACTTCAACATCGGAACTGGATTGGAGCTTCAGGTTCCCATCAGTGTCGACTTCTCTCCAGTCGCCCATTTCGTGTGGCAAAATACTTCCGTTGTGGGACTCCACACTCGCGAGCAAGCGCCTAGCCTTGTACTTGTCAGACTCGTACACAGCCCACCCGTTCCCTGCAGAGCACAGCACAGCCCCGTCATGTCTGTAGTACGCAGACAGCGCTGGTGTGTAGACCCCGTCGATAAGACTGTTGCTGCCGCTGATGCTGATGTTATTCTTAGCTTCGCGGTCAATAGGTCTCGTGATCCTGATGGACATGCCAGGGTTGCTGAGGCACCCGCAAGGGCTCACAGGAAGCTTCACGTTGCTGATGCCTTGTGTCTTCTTCTCTCCGTTCACTGAGAAGTGCAGAGTGCACGCGTCGGCGTCCAAATGCAGCGTGATGACGTCGCCTGTGGTGTACCCGCCCAGCCTGCTGCCCTGCTTCTTGTTAGCGCCCCACATAGTCCCCTCGTTGGTGAGGGTCCAGCGCTGTTCGTAGCACTCAGCGCCCCCGCTGAGGTCGATGGATGGCGAACACACCCCGATGTGCGAGTTCGCAGTAGGACCGCACAGAATCTCAATGTTCCACTCATGGTACCCCGACCTTCCCGTGTTAGGCGACACACACATTGGTGCCGTTGCGAAGGCAACATTTTTACGTGTGGCGCGTGCGTCGTCTTCTGCAAGTTCTATGGTCTCGTGCTTGCAACCCCACATGATCTTCTCCTTGTGCTGCGCCTCCTTCACGAACTCAGGCGCTTGCATTTCCAACGCGCAGGCAACAGGAATGCACTGCCTAACGGACTCCGTCATCAGCACCTCATCGCGCACCACTTGCTCCCCCTTCTTAATTGTCAACTTCCTACCTGGTTTCAGGGCATCAAGGAACGCACTGCCGATGGAAGCAGACAACGGCTTCGCGCTGCGCAGCAGCAAAGCAAGCCTCACGAGCTCTGCGGAGGACAGCGCACCTAGGACGGGGTGCACCTTGATGGAGCCGGCAAGCAGAGAGTCAGCTCCCCTTTCTTTGGCAAGCGACGAAAGAACCCACTGCCCACGGAGGGACTGCAACAAGGTATGCACTCTGTTAGCCTCGCTGTGCTTGAAGGAGAGGGTGCGACCTCGGAACTCAAGATGCCCTTCGTCGAACAAAGAGCAAGCGCCAAGGTAGGCACGCAGCACCTCCTTCGATTGCGTAACGAACGTATCAAGGGATGGGTCGCTGATCCTCTGCAGCGTTGCTCTGTAGATGACGTCCTTGTATTGCCCAAGGATCATGAGGGCTGCTTCCTGCGGTTTGCAGACAAGCGTCGGGGTTCCGGTGGGAGGCAGCACGATTTCGATCATGCTGTCCACAAGCGTGTTGCACTGAACAACGAGGGCATCTGTGGTCGTGGTTTTACTTGCCACCAATTGTTCCAAGGCTTCGAGTTTGTCCTTCTCTGATGTGGTCAAAAGCATCTCCTCCAGCATGTTCATGTTAGCACCCTCCTCGCCGCCTGCAAAGGCGTCAGACAGAGAGGCGAAGAACTTGCTGCACATCATCTTCGGACGTAGGAGTACGCTGTCTTCGTCGTCTCCCTGCTCCTGCTTGTCCACCATTTCTGCGTGCAAAGCCGAGGCTGCGACAAAAGGGTTGATGTACGTGCAGGCTTCCAAGAAAGTCTGGAAATCGGCGTGCTGTTTGTCCCTCGCGTTGGCCAGCACGTTTGCAAGCCCAGTGTCCTGCGTCTCTGGGTGCCTCCTGACGAAGTCAACAAGCGCACCGCACTGCAGCACCGCTGCGATGAGTCTCAGCACGTTAGCTCTGCAGCCAGCAGACACGTCGCGCAGCTTTTTCAGCGTCTCGGAACAGTCCGAGAGCTTTACTTTATCGGCGTTCAAGTGCAGCAGCAAGCTGTCCTGATTGTCGTCGAAAAAGCAGTCGTGCAGCTTGAGCCCACTGGACGGCGGGTTGATGGCCAGCCTCCTGAAGGCGCCCAGCCCATGGACAGCAAGTCGAAGCGGCAGGGCACCGTAGAGAAGTGCCTCGATGACGTCGGGCTGCACACCGAGGGATGTAAGAAGCCGTTGTTCTTGATCACGACGACCTTCAGCGTAGTTGCCCTCCGGGGGGTCGAGGTCCGCCACCGCGTTGACACACGGTGTGGAGATGGTCATGGTGGCGATGTCCTTTAGCACAAGGTTAAACTTCTTAGGGAAATCGTCAGCGTGGGTCTTGCCACCCGTCTTCTGCAGGAAGTGCGCACGGAGAAGCGGAGACGTAGCTGCGTCAGGGAGCTGCAGGACAGCGCCAAGCTTCACACACACTTCCTTATGCAGCTGCTCGATCAAGCACAGCGGGGTCAGATCTCTTTGTCTCACAGTGTCCTCAAGCTGAGCAAGCAAGTCATCAGCACCGTTCACACCCCACCTGTCGACCAGCTCACGCAACATAGCCGATGTATGCTCCACGCCTCTGAGCTCCTTCCCGATATCCTCTAGGATCACGTTGGAGGTCAGTTCTATCTTGTTAGCATCAAGGATAGCACGGTGTCTCTCAAACTCAAGCACTTGCGATCGAGACACGTTCCTGGAATTGATCTTCTCCTGCAACTCGGTCTGCGCAGCACTCGCGTCTGCGAAGAAAACGTCTGCACCTTTGTAAATCCCTGCAATGGGCTTCGCCTTTTCCAAGTTGATCGGCGCGGTGTGCCATTCGATTTTCCGTACAAGGAAATACTGCTCGAGCAGGACCTGTGCGGCTTCTTTTCGAGAACCCTTGCATGTTTGCAAACCGTCGCTGCCGCCAAACACCCAAGCGTCGAGGTCTGCCATGAAACGGAAGTGGTGTGCCATCACCTTTCTGACCACCCATTCCCACATCCTGGGAAGAAGCCTGTCACGCTCCATCACGTCGCCATTCACTACCTGCTCGACAAAGTCCGTGGCACAGGGGTACAGTCTAGATCCGCACCCTCGAGGGTCCCACCTTGCCACCCACTCTTGCAAGGCGGGGGCAAGTGTCTCGAAACCTGTGTCGCCGGCCACGTAGCCACGCGAGGGAGGGGGGATCACCCGCGGTTTGAATTCACACTCGTTGTCGTCGCCATAGGACGTCTTCCACGAGCCGGCCACAACTTGCGGATAGCGTGTCAGCTTCACCCTTACGCTTGTACTCCAGCTGCCGTTGGTGCCGTGGCTCGCTGCCTCTGATGGGGGCGGCGCAAGCACCTTTTCGATGAAGTTCCAAGTGTACGCCGTCTGCCATCCGTCGCTTCTGACCTTGACCTCCGTGTTTGGGTTAGCCGCGTCTGGAGCTTCTGTCACAATGCCGAGCTTCCAGTCGCTTGCGGCGTGGTCACGCACCCTGACACGGTCGCCCGCACCGATGTTCTGATCCTGTGCGAGCTCAGCGGTGTTCGCGGTGGGTGCCCCGGCACCTCCAACGTGGTCTGACGCACCGGCCCGGATGATGAGACGGAACTCGATGGAATCGGCGAAGTAATCGACGTCAACGACGGAGGCAGAGGCGAGCTCGGGATGCGTGCATCTCACGTGGTGGCCACAGATCTCAAAGGCGTTGAAGTAATCCTTTTCCTTGTAGCCGCGCAGCCAGTCCCACGTCCCGTCGAAATCCGTCCGCGCAACGGAAGATAAGCACAGAAGGACCGCAGCTGGATCGCTGCTGTGGTGTTCGTGCATCGCCACGTTCTTGATGATGGTGATCGCGTCCTGCGAGGCGAGGGGCCACTGGCTCTCGAGAACCTCCAGCACCACCGCGATGAGGTTCTGAGACGGTTTCTTGTTCGACTGTTTTTTGAGGAAGCCGTTGGGGCCGATAATGGCGTTCGCGTCGCCGGGGAGGGTCTGGAGCACTCTGACAGCCGTGGTGGCGTGGCAGTGCCGTAACGTAAACCGGTCTTCAAGATGTTTCAGCAACCCGCTGGCGAGCTGGGGGAGCTGCTGGAACGCTTTCTGACAGTTGGTGACGACTTCAGGAGTCGGTGGTGACGCAAGCGTAGTCTGCAGCAGCTTTGAACAATACCCAATGACAGTGTCCCTTCCAGAGTCGGCAGAACGGGTGGCGATTGTTTTCACACCGGAAGCGAGCGATTCTGCGTCATCCTTGTAGACAGATTCCAACGCGTGCTCGCCAAGCGCGCGGATAAATATCGCACCGCCGTTGTTGAGCCCCGCGGACCATCTTGCAGGGAATGAGGGCGGCAGGCGCGGCTGTCCTGCAGTGTTCGAGGTCTTAATTTCGCCTTCTAACAGATGGCTGTAAACTTTCTCGTTCCAGATCAGCGCACCGTCACGTCTCTCGATGGTGTAGCTGGAACCGCCGTAGACCCACTTTCCCTCGAGCTCATAGCCTGGTTGCGAAGCGGCGAGAGCTTCTTCAGACGCTTTGAGCGCGAGGTTTGGATCGTTGATGAAGGACCACACCATGTCGGGGGGGACACCGTCGGCGCATTTTCGCAAAATCTGCCCGATGGTGGTGGAGTCGGGTGAAATGGTTTTCGGTGTGTACTTGTTGCACTTAGTGGAGTCCTGTGCGATCCACAGGAGGATCTCCGCACACCTCCTGGAGTCCTTCGCATCGCTGACCAGCTCGGAGAGAACAGTTTCCCATTTCTGAACCTTTCCCTTCAAGCACGAACGCATTTCAAGGACCCGTTTGAAAGCAACCGCTCCTTGCTTTCCGTAGGGCATCTTCGCTGACCACTTTTTCAAAACGGTAACGGGGACCGAGTCCCAGTGGTTCACGTATCCTGAGCGGTGTTTTAAGGATTCAAGTTCGGACCAGGCAGACGCGGGAGGCTCAGTGTGGCTGAGCTCCAAGATTGCGGCGGTGCAGAGGTTTTCCGTCTTTAAGAGGTTAGTGTAGATGGTGTCACCTTGCTTCACCTGGTTCGCCTTGCCCTCGGTGGGCTTGACCATTAGGTTTTGTATTGTTTCGTGAGTTGCGGCTATGGCGGCGATGGCACGGTAACCACCATCTTGGTGGAAGGTTTTTGCCTCCGCTGCTTTACGCAACGCGTTTGTGATAGAGATAAGGCAAGGGTAAAAACCATCATTCGGTTCCTTGTACCCACTGTAGTACCCGCCCGATGTAATTCGTTCCATCCCGTGCCGGCCAACTTCATCTTCTAAATCCGAGAATAAAAAAGAACAAGATTCTCGCGCAAGACGCTCGCTGACTGTCTTGCCTGATGTTATGGCATTGAGGTGCTCCACAGCCTTTCTTGCAATCCCTGGGAGTTTCTCCACATCAGGCTTGTAGTAGTAATGATGCGAGTTGCCCCATCCGCTGCTCCAGTCAGACATTTTTTACTTTCCGTCGTTTTCTTTTTTTTTTTCTTTTCTTTTTTTTTTTTTCTTTTCTCTCTCTCCGGAGTAATTAGGAAAATAAGGTCAGGGGGATAAGAGAGTTCAAGAAAAAAAAAGGGGGGGAAGAAAACTGTTCTCCTTTTTTTTTTTTTTGTTGTTTGTTGTTGTTATTTCGATTTTCAAATATGAGAATAAAAAAAAAGAGAAAAAGATAATAAAAAAAAAAGTAATAATAGGAAGAAGAAAGATAAAAAAAAAAAAGAAAGACGGGGGAATGCGCGAGAAGAAAGAGAAAAAAAAAGTAAACGAAAGGCAAGGAGTAGAGAAATGGGAGGGGAAGAGATATGAGGGTGGTGGTGCGGAAAGATAGAAAAGGGGGGGGGGAACAATAATATATTTTCTTTTTACATATTTTTCCTCTCTTTTTATTTCCCCCTCTGAGGGGGGGGGGGGGGGGTTTCAGGCATCGACTCTGGTTAAAAGGAGGCTTTTAGTGGATGATCAAACCCAAATCACATCAAAAGTGTTCTTTTGCGTGTTTGTGTGTCCTCTCCCTTTTCTCAGCCTCTTTTTTTTTCTTTTTGAAAAAAAAAAAGAGAAGAAATAAGATACCAAAAAAAAAGGGAAAGAAAAGTGGGGTGGGTGGGTAAATACTCATTTCACATTCCTCTTTCCGCTTCGTTAGGGATGGGGCACGATGAGGGAAGGGGGGGAGGCGGGCAAAAAAAAAAACATGCCAAAAGCCTACAAGGAACAAAGGAACACGGAAAAGAAAAAAAAAAAGGGAAAAAAAAAAAAAAAAAAAAAAAAAAGGTGGGGTAGATCAAGTCCACCTATAAAAACTATAACACTCGGTACTTCTTCATTATTATTTTTTTTTCTTTTTTTTTCCCCCCCTGCAATTGGTTTCTGTTTTCTTTCTTCTTTTTTTGTTTCCTCTTTCATTCTGTTTTTGGGCGGGGGAAAAAAAGGAGGGGGGAAGTAAAATTGGGGAAAGAGTATAAAAAAGAAGAAAAAAAGAAAAAAGAAAAAAGGCAAGCAAAGCATCCCCCTCTCCCTCCGTATTTCTCTCTCAAAGAATGGATCAAATATCGCACAAAAGATAAAATAAAAAAAAAACATGAGGTGGGAGGTTTCCTGATTTTAGAAAAACACCCCCTCCCCCCCCCCTCCCTCACTCCTATCATCTCTACTTATCTATCACCTCTCACTTTCTTTTCCCTCTCTTTTTTTTCCTTTTTTTTTCCTTTTTTCTTTTTTTTTTTCAACAAAAAATCCATTCCATTTTTTTTCTTCCTTTCCAAATATTAATTTTTTGGGGGGGGGGACAAGGCCAGAGAAATGTGGGTGGGGGGATGTGGCAAAATATAAAAAATCTGGTTGTGGGGGGGGGGGGGGGGGGGGGTTTGTTTTATTTGTCCTACCTACAAAATGGCGCACCTGTCGGATTTGCTGCCAGACGAGCTGCTTTGCTGGGGAGCGGGCGTCGGCTATTTTTTTTTTTTTTTTTTTTTTTTTTTTTTTTTTTCCGTTTTCTCACACCTTAAGATAAGCCCTCACCGCCTCATCAAAGACCTTTTTAACGTTGTGCTCAGTTTTGGCAGAACACTCGATGTACACTTGCGCATTGATATCTTCCTTGAGTTGTTTGCCCTCCTCTTCAACGACAGAGGTGTCACCGTCTCTAAGGTCAAGCTTGGTCCCAACCAGAATAATTTTTGTTTTTGCGGGGTTTATGTGACTCTTGATCTCAGGGATCCAAGTTGTTTTAACGTTTTCATAAGAAGCGCGGTTATTCAGCGAAAAGCACACTAGGTAGATATCCGTACCCGGGTAACTCAGCTGCCTGAGCTTGTCAAAAGGTTCCTGGCCACCCGTGTCCCACAAAGTAAGCTTCAGCTGCCGTTCTCCATGCGCTCCAGAGACAGGAACGGCTGTGCTGTAGTTCTCGAAAACGGTGGGCTCGTGTTCCGGCTTAAATTCCTTCTTTGCCCACCTCCACAGTAGACTCGTCTTGCCCACTGCCCCGTCGCCGATAATCACAATTTTCGCGGCTGTCATCTTTTTTTTTTCTTTTTTCTTCCCCCTCCCCTCCCTTTTTCTTTTTAAAGAAAACGTAAAAAAAGAAGCAAGGGGTAAAAAAAAAAAAAAAAAAAAAAAAAAAAAAAGCTCTTTTTTTTAAAAAAAATATTTTCCCGACGTGCGTGTCCACCACTCTTAACTAGTGGGAGGGGGTAAGGTGTAAACAAAAAAAAAAAAAGAAATGGGTGTAATAATAAAAAAAAAAAAAAAAGAGGACGATAAAGAAAAAAAAAAACGTTTGGACGCCCTCCTCGGCCCCGCTTTTTTCTTTTTTTTTTTTTCATCACGTTCACGTAGCACATGATTTGAAAACGCTCGCCGTCGTGGCGTCGCAATTCTTCTCAAGCTGTGTGCGTGTGTGTTTTCTTTTAAAAAAAAAAAATACCTTCTCGTTCAGCCTCTCATTCTCCTCCTGCAGCACGTCCAACCTGTCACCAAGACCCTCATTGGCATGGCTGAGGTGTGCGACCTCAGTCTTCAGGCCCTAAGAATAAGGTTATTTTCCGGGAGGGAGCAACATACCTTAATGATGTGTTGGTCCTTCAGGTGCATCTGAAGGCCTGGCATCTCACCATGCGGCACATGCACATTCACATGGTGGTTGTGGTGCGGGAGCTGCCCCTGGACATTTGGCAATGAAGCCTTGAGGTCCGTGTTCAAGTCCACAGCAGGGAGGTCTGTGTCTAGGTTGGGCACCCCAAGGGCTGCATCTGGTAGCACTTGTGTTGCTTGTTTTAGCTTACTGTGCATGTTGCTGAAGTGTTTAACATCGTGGTGGTGGTGGTGGTGGTGGTGCGCCTTTGGTGGTTCTGCAAGCTTCATATTCTTCACTTCATCAAGCTTCTTGACAAGCATGCTGGCGTCCCCTACATGGCTCTGTGCGTGGATTGCTTTCGCCTCCTTGTGCAGCTGCCTGTCTATCTTCTTCGCTTCCGCCCTTTTATCACCTTCCGTAAACTCGCTCTTCGCCTCATCCCGCCTTGCTGCATTCAGCTCGGACTCTAGCTGTTCAGCTTTTCGGACGACTTTGTGCTGTTTGTGCGCTTGCTTCACTTCGGGAACCACACTGTGCTTGGATACTTTATGGGCGTGGCCCTGCTCTTCCTTAGGCGCTGTGTATGTGTGGTTGTGTTTCGCGCTCTGCTCTCTATGTTTAAGGGAAGCCTGCATGCCACTGCTGTTGGCCTCATGTTCTTTTCCCTTGGCGGTCTTGTGCTCAGCATGGTGGTCGTGTGCAACGGTCGTCTGCTTGTCTGCGTGGTGGTCATGCGCCTTGTTGTGTTGTGCGTTCTGAGACGACCCCGAAGCATGCTTGGTCTCGTCGTGTTTCTGATGTGCGACAGCAGCTTCATGAGAAGCAGCCTTCTCTGTGTGCTTCGCCTCATGCTTGTTTACAGTCTCACTGTGCTTGACCGATGCTTGCTTCCCAGCGTGATGCTCGTGAGCCGTTGCATGGGTGGTACTCTTATCTTCGACTGTCTTGTTGTGCTCTACCTTGTGCTTAGCATGGCCAGCTGCAGTGTTGGATTCCCCCTTGTGGGATGGTGCCTCAGAGTGTGAAGCTTTCTTCTCATGATGCTTGCTTGCCGATTCTTGGTGAGAGACAGATGCTTGCTTCCCAGCGTGATGCTCGTGTTTCACTTCATGCTTGCTTGTTGCTTGCTTCTCAGTTGCCTTCTGAGAGACTTCGGCATGCTTGGTGCTGTGGGTCGCGTGTAATGATTGCTTACCAGTTGCATGTTTGCTGACAGTCTCACTGTGCTTGGCTGATGCTTGCTTCCCAGCATGATGCTCATGAGCTGTTCCATGGGTGGTACTCTTACTAGTTTCATGCTTGCTTGCGGGTGCCTGCTCTCCATGTTCGGCCGCCTTGTGTTTAGCATGAACTTCCTTGCTTGCTTCCTCCTTGTGGGATGATGCCTCAGGGTGTGAAACTTTCTTCTCGTGGTGAGCCACAGATGCTTGCTTCCCAGCGTGATGCTCGGGTTTCACTTCATGCTTGCTTGTTGCTTGCTTCCCGGAATGGTCGTGTGATGCCTTGTGAGCAGCTTCAGCATGCTTGGTGTTGTGTGTCGATGCTTCAGTGGGTGATGATTGTTTACCAGCGTGTTTGCTGACAGTCTCACTGTGTTTGGCTGATGCTTGCTTCCCAGCATGATGCTCATGACCTGTCCCATGGGCGGCCCCCTTATTAGTTTCATGCTTGCTTGTGGATGCTTGTTCCGCCTTGTGCTCGGCTCCTTTAGCATGGTGTGCTTCCTTGTGGGATGGTGCCTCAGAGTGTGAAGCTTTCTTCTCATGATGCTTGCTTACCGATTCTTGGTGGGCCACAGATGCTTGCTTCCCAGCGTGATGCTCGTGTTTCACTTCATGCTTGCTTGTTGCTTGTTTCCCAGAATGGTCTTTTGTTTTCTGAGTAGCTTCAACATGCTTGGTGTTGTGTGTCGATGCTTCAGTGGGTGATGATTGTTTATCAGATGCATGCTTGCTGACAGTCTCACTGTGCTTGGCTGATGCTTCCTTCCCAGCATGATGCTCATGGGTGGCCCCCTTACTAGTTTCATGCTTGCTTGCGGATGCCTGTTCTCCATGCTCAGCCGCCTTGTGCTCTGTCTTGTGTTTAGCATGGCTTGCCACTGTGCTCGCTGCTGCCTCAGCATGTGAAGCTTTCTTCTCATGGTGCTTGCTTGTCGACTCCTGCTTCCCAGCATGGGTGTGCTTCGCCTCAGTTGCCTGTTTCCCAGCATGGTTGTTGGAAGCTTCAGCATGCTTGGTGTTGTGAGTGGGTGATGACTGCTTAGTTGCATGCTTGCTGACAGTCTCGCTGTGCTTGGCTGATGCTTGCTTCCCAGCATGGGTGGTACTCTTACTGTCGTGCTTGCTTGTGGATGCTTGCTCTCCATGTTCGGCCGCCTTGTGCTTAGCATGGCTTGCCACTGTACTCGCTGCCTCCTTGTGGGATGGTGCCTCAGAGTGTGAAGCCTTCTCATGGTGTTTGCTCGCCGCTTCTTTGTGGGCCACAGCTGTCGGTGCCTCAGTGGCTGACTGCTTACCAGTTGCATGCTTGCTGACAGTCTCACTGTGTTTGGCTGATGTTTGCTTCCCAGCGTGATGCTCATGAGCTGCTCCATGGGTGGCACCTGTGCTTGCGGATTGTCCATGTTCGGCAGTCTTGTGTTTAGCATGGCTTGCTGTGCTCGCCGCTTCCTTGAGCGGTGCTTCGTGCGAACCCTTCTTCTCAAGGTGTTTGCTCGCGGCTTCTTGGTGAGCAACAGATGCTTGCTTCCCAGCGTGATTCTCAGACTGAACGTGCTTCGTCTCATGCTTGCTTGTGTGTTGAGTAGTCTTGGAACCTACCTCACTGTGTACATGTGCCTGCGTGGATGCTTCATGCGCTACGCTGTGTTTGTCACCAGATGTAGGCTTTGTCTTCTGGTGTGTCTCAAGGGCAGTAGTATCTGTCGCAGTTGGTGTCTTCCCCTTGTGAATTGCAGCCTTTTGCTCTGGCTTGTCGGCAGGGTGTCCCTTGTCGGTCTGCGTGTCTGCAGTGACTTCGACCTGCTTCCCTGTTGTGTGCTCTTGATGCTTTTTCGCCGACTCTTGGTGTGCAACAGATGCCTGCTTCCCTGCATGATGCTCGTTGGTATGCTTTGTGCTGGTTTGGTCATTTGTTGCCTTGGCCGTCTTGCTAGAAGCTTCAGCATGCTTGTTGTGTGTCGACGCATCAGTGGGTGAGGACTTTCCCGTTGCATGCTTGCTCACAGTCTCGCTGTGTTTTGCTGATGCCTGTTTTCCAGCATGATCGGAGGTATTCTTACCTTGCTTGCCTGCCTGTTCTCCAGATTCGGCCGCCTTGTGTTCTGCCTTGTGTTTAACATGACCGGCAGAGGTGCTTGCTTCCTCCTTGTGGGATGGTGCCTCAGCATGTGAAACCTTCTTCTCATGGTGCTTGCTTGCCGATTCCTGTTTCCCAGCATGGGTGTGCTTCGCCTCAGTTGCCTGTTTCCTAGCATGGTTGGTATGGGATGCTTCAGTGGGTGATGATTGCTTACCAGTTGCATGCTTGCTAACAGTCTCACTGTGCTTGGCTGATGCTTGCTTCCCAGCGTGATGTTCATGGGTGGTACTCTTACTGTCGTGCTTGCTTGTGGATGCCTGCTCTCCATGTTCAGCTGCCTTGTGCTTAGCATGGCTTGCCACTGTGCTCGCTGTCTCCTTATGGGATGGTGCTTCAGCGTGCGATGGTTTCTTCTCTTGATGCTTGCTCGACGCTTCCTGGTGGGCCACAGATGCTTGCTTCCCAGCATGATGCTCATGGGTGTGCTTCGCCTCAGTTGCCTGCTTCTCAGAATGCTTATGGGCTTCAGCATGCTTGGAATGGGATGCTGCTGTCGGTGCCTCAGTGGCTGACTGCTTACCAGTTGCATGCTTGCTGACAGTCTCACTGTGCTTGGCTGATGCTTGCTTCCCAGCGTGATGCTCATGCGTGATACTTTTACTGTTACTGTTGTTTGCAGGTGCCTTCTCATGTTCGGCCTTGTGTTTAACATGGCTTACAGCTTCCTGGTGAGCCACAGACGCTTGCTTCCCAGCATGATGCTCGGGGGTGTTCCTCGCCTCATGCTTGCTTGTTGCTTGCTTCTCGGCATGTACCGCTTTGTGGGAAGCTTCACCATGCTTGGCATGAGATGCTTCTGTGGACGACTGCTTTCCCTTTGTGTGCTTGCTGACAGTCTCATTGTGCTTGGCTGATGCTTGCTTCCCAGCATGATGTTCATGAGCTGTTCCATGGGTGGTGTTCTTACTGGCTTCTTGCTTGCTTTCGGATCCATGTTCGGCCGCCTTGTGCTCTGTCTTGTGTTTAGCATGGCTTGCCGCTGTGCTCGTTGCTTCCTTGTGGGATGGTGCCTCAGGGTGTGAAGCTTTCTTCTCATGGTGTTTGCTTGCCGCTTCTTGGTGAGCCACAGATGCTTGCTTCCCAGCGTGATGCTCATGAGCCGTTCCATGGGTGGTCCCCTTACTAGTTTCATGCTTGCTTGTGGATGCCTGCTCTCCATGTTCGGCCGCCTTGTGCTCGGCTCCTTTAGCATGGTGTGCTTCCTTGTGGGATGGTGCCTCAGAGTGTGAAGCTTTGTTCTCATGATGCTTGCTTGCCGATTCTTGGTGAGCCACAGATGCTTGCTTCCCAGCGTGATGCTCGTGTTTCACTTCATGCTTGCTTGTTGCTTGTTTCCCATTTGTTGTTTTCTGAGCAGCTTCAGCATGCTTGGTGTTGTGTGTCGATGCTTCAGTGGGTGATGATTGTTTATCAGATGCATGCTTGCTGACAGTCTCACTGTGTTTGGCTGATGCTTGCTTCCCAGCATGATGCTCATGACCTGTCCCATGGGTGGCCTTACTAGTTTCATGCTTGCTTGCGGATGCCTGTTCTCCATGCTCAGCCGCCTTGTGCTCTGTCTTGTGTTTAGCATGGCTTGCCACTGTGCTCGCTGCTTCCTTGTGGGATGGTGCCTCAGCATGTGAAGCTTTCTTCTCATGGTGCTTGCTTGCTGATTCCTGCTTCCCAGCATGGGTGTGCTTCGCCTCAGTTGCCTGTTTCCCAGCATGGTTGTTGGAAGCTTCAGCATGCTTGGTGTTGTGAGTGGGTGATGACTGCTTAGTTGCATGCTTGCTGACAGTCTCGCTGTGCTTGGCTGATGCTTGCTTCCCAGCATGGGTGGTACTCTTACTGTCGTGCTTGCTTGTGGATGCTTGCTCTCCATGTTCGGCCGCCTTGTGCTTAGCATGGCTTGCCACTGTGCTCGCTGCCTCCTTGTGGGATGGTGCCTCAGAGTGTGAAGCCTTCTCATGATGCTTGCTTGCCGCTTCTTTGTGGGCCACAGATGCTTGCTTCCCAGCATGATGCTCATGGGTGTGCTTTGCTTCAGTTGCCTGCGTGGCATGCTCGTGTGCCGTCTTACGGGCTTCAGCATGCTTGGAATGGGATGCTGCTGTCGGTGCCTCAGTGGCTGACTGCTTACTAGTTGCATGCTTGCTGACAGTCTCACTGTGCTTGGCTGATGCGTGATGCTCATGAGCTGCTCCATGGGTGGTACTCTTACTGTCGTGCTTGCTTGTGGGTGCTTGCTCTGCTGCCTTGTGCTCCACCTTGTGTTTCACATGACCAGCTGTGATCGCCTCAGCGTGTGAAGCTCCTTCCCCATGATGATGCTTGCCTGCCTCATGGGCGACAGAAGCTTGTTTCTCAGCGTGTGGCATATTATGCTTCGCGTCCCGCTTCCCAGCACGGTCATGTGCCACCTTGTGGGAAGCTACGGCAGGTGATGGCTGTTTGCCATGCTTTCCGATATCACTGTGCTTGGCGGGTGCCTCTATTGCCTTATGGGTGTGGTTGTGCTTGTGGACATGAGGCGATGCAGTGGGCAGCACCTTATGGTGGTGGTGAGAGGTAGTTATGAGCCCCCTTCCATGGTGGAGGGGTGTGTTGTGGTGGGGGGTTGTTGCAACTCCCCGGCCTCTTCCCCGTCCAGCCCCGTGCGGGTGGTCACAGTGGTGTACCGCAGTAGAAAGAGAGTGGCATGTTGCAGGGTTCTCCCTAAGTACATGTGTTACACACGATCGAAAGCCCGAGACTCCTGCTGGGGCAGCCGCCTGGTGCAGACCTGAAGAGTGGGCAGCACTACCCAACCCTGCATTCTTGTGCCCCATGCCCGGTACCTTCTTGTCACAGTTCCTTACAGCATTGCCCAGCGATCCACACGAAGCTGCGCTGCCCCCAGTCAGGGCGCTCTCCACACATTTCTTAAAACCCACACCATGGTGGTGGTGCAGTTTTGTAAGAACATCTGTCATTTTTTTTTTTTTTTTATCGGAACATAATCTGAAATAGGGGTGATTTTAAAAGTGATCATTTTTTTTAGGGTCATCAATATTTTTTTTTTTTGTTGTGAAGAAAAGGAGTATAAGTAAAAAAAAAATAAAAAAATAAAAAAATAAAAATAAAAAGAATAAATAACAATAAAGACGACAAGAGAAGGTAAAAAAAAAAAAGAAGGGGGGAAGTATAACTTAGCTTTTTTTTTTTGGTTACAAAGAAAAGAAAAAAAGAAAAAAAAGGGGTGGGAAGGAGAGGGGAACGATAATTTCTTTTTTTAACAGGGGTGGGGTGAGTGGGTTAAAAAAAAAGGAGGGGTGGGGGGGGAGGGGAAGATTTCCTTTTTTATCTTTTTTTTCGACGCTTTCCATCTTCTTTTCTTTTTCTCTTTTTTCTTTCCTCCTTTTTCGACTCATCCGCAACATATTCTTACTTATGAGAAAAGAGGTCAAAAAAAAAGGGTGGGGGAGGGAGGTGGGGGGGGGGGGTCCTATTTTCCTACCATCGCACTCCCCCCCCCTCACTCCCTTACTAAAAAAAAAAAAAAAAAAAAAAAAAACATCTTTTGTTTAGTTTTCAATCACTATTTAGAAAGTCTACTGCCAGTGAAAAGAAAAAAGAAAGGTTAAAACTTCTTAAACTAAATGCTTAGGGGAAAAAAAAAAAAAGAAACTGTACAAAAAAAATATATATATTCACCTTTGATGAAAGGGGGGAGGGGGAGCAAAAATTGTTGGACCCACCAACAGAAAAGAATAAAAAATTGAAACCATGAAAAAAAAATGAACTGTTTTTCTTTTTTTTTTTGTTCCCTTCTTTTTTTTTTTTCCTCTTTCATTTCCCCTTTTTTTTCTTTTTTCTTGGCTCTCTCTTCTTGTTATTTGAAATTAAAAAAAAAAAGAAAACCCACTTAAACCCTTTGCCTCTGTTTTTCGTTCATATATACAATCCTGAAAGGAAAATAAATGTGGGCGTTAACAGCAGCTAAAAGAAAAGAAAAAAAAAAAAAAGAACAAGAAAAAAAGGCACAACAAGAGAAGAAAGAAAAAAAATAAAAGGAGGAAAGAATCTTTTCTTTTGTGTGTGTTCGCAAAAAGAAAAAAAAAACGGGGGAAAGTTACAAAAAAAAATCTTAATCTCTTCACATCCCCCCCCCCCCCCCCCCCCCCCTCCCGCAACGCAACCAGAAACCTTTCCTGCCAGACATTTTAATCTTTACTTTTTTTCTTTTCAAAAAAAATTCTTTTTTTCTTCTAAGGAAAAAATCGGGGCAGAGAAATGGGGGGGGGGGGGAAATAAAGGCAATAAAAAAACTTCTTTTTTCTTTCATTTACAACATACAGAAGGGGGAGAACAAAAAAAGAGGAACTGGCCGTTGTTTGTACGTGCCGGGTAAAACCTGGAGAAGTTTGTCAACCCGAAACACGTTGCCAACGTTCCCCTTTTGTTTAGACAAGTCAAAGACTCGTTCTTGCAAAAAAAAAAAAAAAAAAAAAAAAAAAAGAAAAAAAAAAAAAAAAAAAAAAAAAAAAAACAACACTTCAAAAAAAAAAAAAAATTCTTTTTTTCTTCATGCCCGAGACCATTTGAAAGTTGGTTCTATACTCGGCCGCCGATTTGGGTACAAAGCCTCAAATCGAGATGCTAACCAAGGGTGGTTGAGTAAGTCAGACGCTGTGGGCCGTTTAAGGGGGTCCCAGGTCAACGAAGAAGTAATGAAATCCGTGATGAGGTCGGTGATTTCATCGGGGTTTTCAACTGACGAAGGAATGCCGTCCCGAATAGACTCCCGCAGGTCCGGACGAGGAGATATGTGGTTGTGAAGAAACTCACCCGAGTCCGTGTCGAAAAAAGATCCAACATAAACCCCACCGCCACCTGTAATGTCACTTCCCGGCTCCCCCATAGTCTGTATCATCTCAGAGAGGTGTTCATTATCCATCGTTTGCTCATCTGTCACGTGGTCCAGAGTCTTGGGGTCGAACAAAAACTGCCCTGTCAGCAGCTCATACACAATACAAGCTAGCGACCAAATATCTGTTTTGGTGCAAAAATCGGTTCCGAGAATGATCTCCGGAGCACGGTATTCCCTGGTCTGGATCACTGCGCCCTGGATTCTTTTTTTTTTCCCCCCCCCTCCACACCTTCGTGTAATTTGAAGCGAAGATCAACTGGAGGTCCGCCTCCGAGAGAGGCTCCCCGCTCAAATGCTTGTCGTTCTTCGGGCGGAGAAGGTACGACAGCCCGAAGTCAGATATCTTCACCTGACGCTCGTCATCGGAAGACTGCATAATATTTTTTTTTTTTCTTTTTTTTTTTCCCCCTTCATACCTCGGTGATATGACTAGTGTCCGCCATTGAGTTCACGTACTTGGCAACCGCCTTCCTCGCAGACACAGAGGGCCTGCTGAACATAATGTTCTCCGGCTTCAAATCGGTGTGGACAACGTTCATCTTTTATTTGTTATTATTATTTTTCTTTTTTGGATAAAATACCGCGGCCAGCTCGTCCAGCCCGAGCAGGATACTGATAGTGATGTCGGCGATGAGAGCCATGTCCCCCAGCCCCTGGAAGTTTGTCTTCGACATCAGAACGTCTAGGGTAGGCCCCAAGACCTCGAACACCATGCAGACATGCTTGCCCCACTTGCCTTTGTGCTCAAAGTGGTTGATGAGTAGCGCCGATCCTGTCTCATTTCCCTGCATGCGCACTGTAGACTTGTTTGCGATGTAGTACAGAAGCGCCACCTCGTGAAGAGACGAGCAGCGCACCGTTTCGGAGCATCTTGTGATCTTGATGGCCACGTATTGGTGCTGGCTTCCCGATTCCGTGTCGGCTGCCAACCATACCGTTGCAGACTGCCCTGTGCCCAGCAACAGGAGCAGCTCGTACCTGTTGTACAACGTGTGGCCTTCTGCAACACTGAGGTACCCCCCTTCTTGGTACTTCGGGTCGTCCAGCGTTGTGGGTGTTTTTAGAACCGGTTTCGACGGTTTCGTCAAACTGCTCGAGTTTGTCGTGCGCCTCCTTGTGGCGGACGTCGCTCTTGTAGGTGTCGCCGGTACTGACGGAGCACGTCTTGCTTTGCTTCCAACAGACGCTGCCCTTGCTCCTTGGCTTGTTGATCTTCGGGTGTATGTTGTTTCTCTTGAAAGATGCGCTGCAGCCTTGGGGCTTGGTAGTTTTCCTGACGACGTTGTCCCTGCTGGCGGTGGGGGGTGGCTGTGCGTGTTGCTTCTCCTGAAACGTTCTTTTTCCCTCCCCCCAGGTGCGGGGGACGATCCCCTTGGTTGCGTTGTCGATGCTAGCGGGCCGGAGTTCTTCTTCGTCAGCGAACGGGTGAATCCCCCTGTCCCTGACGCTCTGGGCGACAGTGGTCCTGCTTTTGACGTTGCCTTTGTAGGCGTGGTGGTGGTTCGAGAGAAATTGCTTGACGTTTGCGAGATACCTTTTCGGGGGAGGTCCTGGCTCTGCGTGCGGCCGTACTTAGGAGAGCTTGGCGCCCTGCTCATGCTCCGCCCGAATTGCTGCGAAGTTGGTTGCACGGGGCGGGGGCCCGCAGGTTTCTTCGCCTTCTCCTGCTTCCTCCTTTTCACCTCAAGCTTTGCCTGCCGCATTCTCACGAGCCCCTGGATCTTCGTTGCTGCTGTGTGCATCCGTGGCGTGGCGTCGGACACCTTCTTCGCGATGTACGACAGTTCTTCTTTCGACTTTTGCCGTGCGTTTCTTAACGGGCTGGGAAGAGTCCACTTCGTCTCACGGGTACGAGTGTTCCAGTAGTATACCTTTCCTGTTGCGGTACGATGGTGCCGCCACTCTGAAGACGTTGGCTGTGGGTGCACGGCAGTGGATGCCGACGAGGTTGAAGGACGGGCGACGCGAGGTGATGTAGCAGGCCGAGGACGCTTCTTAAGAGTTGGCGATGAGGCGATTTTTCGTGACTTAGGGGTGCCTGTCTCGGGGGCTTGGCGGGACGGCACGGACCTGCTTCTGTGCCCCGTAGGGGCGGCGGTTGAGGTGGTCGTGGTGGTCGTTCGCTTTGAAGGTGTCCCGCCTCTTGTTACGCTGGGCCTTCCCTCCGTTGCGCCGGCTACCCTTTCGTTCTTCAGCCTCGTCCCCGCGCTCTGCGCTCTCCTCCTTGAGGTCGTTGAAGACGGCACAACGCTTTTGTAAATCAGTCCACTGCCAAACACATTGGACATGCTGCTGCCTGACCATTCTTGACTTCTCTGCCTCGACATTGGAAATTAAAAAAAAAAAGATTCCCTCAGGGGCCCGCCCCGCCCCACTTCACTCCGCCTGTGTAGTTGTAATGTTTTGTTATGTTCGTGTTTGGGGGGAGGGGGAGGGGGAGGGGGAGGGGGAGGGGGGATAAGGCGACATATTGTGACAAACCTCCTCTTTCTCTTTTTTTTTTTTGAGTATTGTTTGATGATATGAAAAAAGCTCGTTTTATTTTTTTTTTTCCTTGGGGCGGGGGGGGTGCGTAATGGGCCAAGAAAAAAAGAACAAGAAAAAGAGGGAAAGGGTAGAAGGCAAAAAAAAAAAAAAAAAAAAAAAGACTTGCCATGAACAGAAACCGAAGATGGTGAGCTACTCCCTCCCCCCTCCCCCCACCACCACCATCGGAGCGGTTGGGCAGTGCCTACCTTATGATGTCCCATCCTATCAAAAAAAAAAAAAAAAAAAAGTCGGTGAAAAAATTCCCTCCCTCCCTCTGTGCCACGATGCATCAAGGGGTCATCCAATGGTAACAGAATTATGTTTTTTTTTCTTTCCCTTTTTTAAAGCTTAGGAGAGCTCGTCTCAGGAGTCATAAGGATCTTAATGCCCTTGCCACCAAGGAGGGCGCCAAACGCCTCCTGGTAGCTCGACAACGGGAAATCGTGGGTGACAATGAGCTCGGGCTGGCAGGCTCCCGTAGCGATGAGCTTCTCACACTGCTCCCACGTGTGGAAGATCTTTCTCCCGTGCACGGAACGGATCGTTCGGCACCTGAAGAGGAAGTCCTTCCCGGGCTCTTGAGGACGGATAGGTTTCTTAGGAAGACCGAGGAGACACATGTTCCCACCCTTTCGAACAGACTCGAAACAAGTGTCAACGATAGGCCCCGCTCCACTGCATTCCACAAGATGCCCCACACCAAACCCTTCAGTGTGGTTCATGACTTCTGTTTTCAAGTCCTGCTTCAAGGTGTTGATGGCAATGTCGGCACCGAAGCGGATGCCCATCTGCAGCTTTTTCTCGTCGATGTCTGCGATGATGATCTTGCTGGCGCCCATCGCCTTGCAGATTTGAACAGCGAGAAGGCCGATTGCCCCACATCCTGTGATGAGGACATCATCGCCCTTTGTGACCTCTGCGGCTTCGCATCCATTGTGTGCTACGCCCATTGGTTCTAAAAGGCAAGCCTGCACATCAGTGATATCGTATTTCAATTTGTACAGCATTTTTGTCGGGACAAGCGCATACTCGGCGCAGCCGCCTTGTTTTGCTATGGTCGCGTCCATGCCGGGGCCGTGTCCGAGCTTTCCGTGTCCAAGCTGGCCCATGAAGGAGCAGATGTGGGGTTGGCCGTGCCTGCATTGGTGGCATTTTTCACAGTAGTAGTGGTTTTCCACGCCCACCCTGTCGCCCGGGGTGAGGTCGTGCATAGGTTGCACACCAGCGCCGATTTGTACTACTACGCCCACTGCCTCGTGGCCGGGGGTGAAGGGGAGCGTCGCAATGCTCTTCCCGACGTCGGTCCAGTCGTGCAGGGGGATGTCAGACCCGCAGACACCAACCTTCGTTATCTTTACGAGCGTCTGATGATCCCCGGGTGCGGGTACCTCTACCTCCGCCATTTCGTAACCCACCACGTCCTTGTCCTTCGTCAGCACTTTCATCGTTTTCGGTACTGGCATCTTTTTCTTTTTCTTTTCTTTTTTTTTTCTTTTTTTTTTTCGGAGCCGAAGAAATAATATTTTTAAAATGTAATGTAAATGAGATAAAAGGAGGCCAGTGTTTTTCTGGTGACCACACAAATTCTTTCTTTAAAAAAAAAATATGAAAAAAGTTTAATATGGGGAAGGGGGGGGGGGGGGGGAATGGTAAATATTGGTTTTTCTTTCCCAGTCCAAGAAGAAAAAAAAAGGCTGGAGTGTAACAAAAAAAAAAAAAAAAAAAAAAAAAAAAAAAACATAGCAATCCGAATGAGAGGGGAGAATGGTAAATGAAGCTTTTCTTTCATCGGTCGTGTGGCTCGATTGAAACTCACAAGAAATAGCTATTTACTGCCAACAAGTAATGACTTTACCGTTACCTCGAGGTTCCGCATTTTACCGTCGAGGGCCCGCAGGGCCCGAGATGATAAATTGCGGAACCGAGAGGTCGGTAAAGCATTACTTGGCGGTAGGTAAGTGGTTTTATTTCACGACACTCTGAAATTACTTCACCACGAGGGGCACAACAGGGTGACAAGGGGTACAACAAGAGAGGGGTTACAAAGGTTACAATACAAGTTGTTTTTCCTCCTTTTGTTGACTAAGAGCTGCCGCTGTCGCTGGCATTGCCACTGTCACCATCTCTAATCAGGCCTTCTCAAACCTAGCGCGGCCGCTGGCTCCTTTTTTTCTGCTGCTTCGGTATTTTGAAGTCTTTTGGGGAGCTTGGGTAAGCTGACTAAGTTACCCTTACCCACAGAAGAGTTACCCACAGAAACTGGGAACAAGGCCTAGCCAAAAGTGGGCAAATTGGGAGGAAAAAGTAGTCCAACTTGGAACTGAGCCGAGGCAAAAGTTGGCCAATTGAGCTGAACCAGGGGGGAAATAGCAAACTGAGAGGAAAAAGTAGCCCCACTGGGAACCGAACCGAGGCAAAAATTGACCTACCGAGGCATATTATTTAACGGAAACCCCCTATTACTTCACGGAAAACAGGCCATTATTTCACCGTGAAGTAATGAGATTTAGCGTGAAGTAATGGGCCCCCCAGTGCGTGAAGTAATTTCTGAAGAGTGAAATAAAATAATATATATGAGTTAAAGGAAGTCTTTGTGAGACGCCCCCAAATAATCTTTTTTAAAAGTTATGGGAAGTTTATAAAAAAAAAAAAAAAATCAAGCCGCCCTCAAAAACGCAGCGCCAACAGTCTTAAGGGTCAAGTTTGCTAGCATTCGACGCCTTTCGAGGACCTTGATGTAGTTGGACTGCTTCACCTCGACCTTTGTTTTCAGAGCGGTGAGTTCGGTGTAGTAAGAGATGGCCTCTTGGCGAAGAGCTTCTCGAAGTGCGACAAGCTCGCGCTCCCTGCTGAGATTTTGTCGTTCTGCCTCCAGCCTGGCTTGCTTGATGTTGACGCATTGGTGCCTTCCTACCTCCTCTAGGGGACGCTTCCTCGTACTTTTTGCCTCCGATTTTTGTTTTTCAATCTTTCTTTCGCCGTCGTAGCGGCTTCTCAGCACTGTGTCACCCAGCACCTCGTACGCACTTTGAACCTTATCAAACTCCTTCCTGCACCCTATAACCCCCTTGTCAGGGTGGCAGCGCAGCACTTTCTCTCTATACGCCTTTTTTATCACAGCTGTGTTCGAGGTGGGGTTCACACCAAGCACTTCATAGAAATCGTGTAACGGGGGCATTTTCTTTTTTCTTTTTTTTTTCCCCACCTCTTCCCCCTTTTTTTTAACCATCTACCAACGGACCATTTTTGCCCACCAGGGGGTAAATTTTCAAAACTTCAAAAAAAAACTATTCTAGGCTATATGCCCCCGGAAATGCCTCCAGATGTCCCAATTCTAGAGAGAGGGTGCCCACAGCAGGGCCCACCCCCAAAAATATCGTTCCCGAAGTGCTCGAGAGGGGGTACAAAAAACAAGTCAAAAAAAATCGACTGTAAAATTCTATAAAAGCTATTTAAGGCCTTTTTGACGCGGTTCGTACGTGCCCCAGGGCTGGGGGACTTCTTTTTTGACCCCGAGAGGGGTTTCTGGGGGGTCCCCGGCAAGGTGGTAGTCTTTGAAGCCCGGAGTCACGCAAGGTTGTACCAAGCAGGCTGAACACTGAAATAGGGGTCTTTTCGACTTGCAATGCTTGCACCGCACGTTGCGGGGAAATGGTCCCAGAAGGTACTGTCGCGTCGCATTGGGGCCTCAGGGCACTCGTTCTGTGTTTCGGGGCATGGTATTGGGGCAGCCTGCTCTGTAGTTGACTTTAGCTGTTGTTTGGGCAGCCTCCCTAGTAGCCCTTCAATGACTGCCTCTTTGAAAGGCGTGAATCCACTGTCGTTCATACTCAGGGTGTTGGGGGCAATGCTTCTTTCTAAACAAGCCGGGCATTTGCCAGAGATCTATCTAACAAGTACGAAAATACTTTCAGGGGCCACTTCGAAGTCATAAGGGTGCGTTTATGGCGTTTTGTCACAGCGTCACCCAGCGTCGGTTCCGCCCATTGCAGAGTTGTAAATATGCACTTGGTGGGGAGCGGGATGTCCTTTCTGGAGGGCCTCCGGCTTTCATTCTCTTTTGGCCGACACGCCAAATTTGACTTCACCAGAACATCCAACGTCGACAGAAAGCGCACAAGCTTGATGTCATGCCACGTTGTGGTGCAAAGGATGCTCACGTGCTGGTGGAACTGGGTGTCCCCACAGGGTGCGCGTCCTTGGGCTTGCAGCCTCGCTTCTTTGGGGCATCCGTGATCTCCGGGAGGCCTTCGCGATAGGTAGAAGTCAGCACGCTTGTTTGTTTCGCTGTGGAAACACAGATTTCCCAGAATATTCAAAAAGCGGTCTCTTGACATGACGGTGGCGTACCCAGGGGTGTGGTTGAGAGGCGTGGAGCCAGTGCGCCAGTAGTCAGAATAATCTGGCTTGATATCCAAGTCCATCGACAAAAGGGCACCTAGGAAGGTATGCAGAGAAGCAGCATCGAGATCCAGGGAAACACCTTTTTTAGCCGCATTTGCCACATTGTTCGAAGTTATGACCCGAATAACGTTTGGGACGAGCATTTGGGAGAATATATGGTATGGCGTTGAGCCTCTGATGTCAAAACAGGGTCCACAAGGATTCCGATCTTCACGAAACCGGATGCCTTCCAACTGCTCCGGCTTTGCCGCTGTGACTCGGAATCGGTCGAATTCGAATCAGAATCACTGTTCGTATCAAAATTGCATAATAGGGATGAGCCATCAGTGCTGCCATCACTCATAATGTCCTCTTCCGGCCTCTTTCTGGGTGCCCTTTTTTGAAGTGATTTTTAAGGGTAAATTTGGGCTGGCGTTTTTTTTTATTTTTTCATTTTCTTGCAAAGTTAGGGCAGCATTTAGTTTATATTTTTCATATTTTCCGCGCAGGACCCCGGATGCGAGAAGTGTCCGGGCTGTATTGCATTGAAAGCCCTTTGCGCAAAAGATTCTTTTTCAAATCGTCTCTGTAAAGACGCTCGTTGGTAGATGGTTAAAGTGAATTTGCAAAATTTGTATTTTTTTTCTTTTTTAAAGAAATGGAATACAAACGAACAAAAGAGAGACAAGACCCATTCCCCCCCCCCCCCCCCTCTTACTTTTTTTTGCACAATATTACAATAATTTTCAACAGAAAAAAAGGGGGGGGGGAGAGGGGAGGGATAGGGGGTACAACATTTGAAAAAGAAAAAGAAACAAACAAAAAATGAAAAAAAAAAAAAAAAACTACCTCACTACAAGACCGTGAACCGTTGTTTCGAAGGGGTGCGGCTGGCTTCCTGCACAGCTTCGTTGCGCGACGCACGCAGCGCCAACCTTGTAGCGGTGATCCTTTCACGTGAGGCGGCGGTTGGTGTGAGGAGCGAGGGGGAACACCCGTGGACCTGCCTCGCAGGCGCACTGCAAAAAAGAACCTTCGGCTTCAACTCCTCACACGTCTCCACCTTCTTCTTCTTCTCCACCCTCTTCTTTTGAAGCGACGCTGTAGGGCGCATGAGACGGGGCGACACAGGAGGGAAGGTTTTCCGTCGTTTCTCAACCGCATTTTCACCGAGCTCAATGGCGCCTGTGGGCCAGCGCATTCTGATGAAACTACAGCCGGTGTGATGGTGGAGCGTCTGCTGCTTGGCACCAGCAACACCATCTGGAAGAACAGGCGCTTCCTTCGCCAAGCTCACAAGCCTTTTCGAGTCCTCCGTGCATTCCACCTTGATATCCTTCAATATCGCTGCGTCTCTATCAACGACCCCACCACGGAAGTAACACGTTACTGTAAGATACTGCGGGTGGTCATCAGACACACTGTCAATGGTGAACTCGGACATTGGCGGGAGAAGAAGCTCCGCCTCTTTAGGGTACTTTGAGATCTGCTGCAAAGGAACGCCTTGCTCCACCTTGCGCACCATGAACAAGATCCCTTTTGTAGTGCTGCTGGTTTTGGTCGCGTTAGCGGCGTCGCCGGAAATGTACGCCTTGCTGATGGAAGGGTCGAACGCACAACTGGAAGGCGCGCCCCATCTGAAAACCGAGCCCTTGTGAAGATTCTTATAGTCGTCCACAAGATCAAGAGGAAGCCCGGCAAGCCCGCGTGCAAGGTCTGGGCCAGCCACATATGGTTTTGACGATACATTTGTCAGGACAACGATGAATTTCAACCACCTCCGCATCACCACGTACTGCTCCGCGCTTTCATTGTCGAGCGGGGCCGTTCGGATCGCCCAGTTAATCTCCGCGAAAATCGGTTTATTCCTCAAAGGGGTTTTCTCCTTTACGTACGCCTGCCATTCTTCGGGCTGTGTGTCATAGTCGGGAACAGGCTGGAACGCCATCAATTTATCAATATCAGGACCCGCCATTGTGTACAGAAGCATGACCAGCAGTTCGATCCGAGACTTGCCCTTGTAGTATTGCCGTTTTGTGTCCCATAAACGGGCTGCGGTGAGGGAGATGATTTGGAGCTTCAGGATCTTTGAGACCTCCGGGGGGGAGCTTAAATTTGTGAGGAGCTCGTCCAAAATCGTCCCCGGTTTGTCGTTGTAGGAGCTGTTGATCCAAGAGTAGATTTTGTTCAGGTGCGCGCGGGAAACCCCTCCTATTTCTTTTTCTTTTTGGGGATTTGCTTTCGAGGATACTTGCAGGACAGATGCGACAGATAAGAGTTGGTCGTCTGAGAGGGCAGGGAGATTTACTGGTGTTGGTTTTTGATCTTTTATATCGTCAGGGTCCGTGCCCTTTGCTGGTGGCCGCCTGTCTAACGAGCAGAGTTCCAAAAAGAAATTCTGCTGTATGTGTTCTCTTTCCTCGTTTGCCTCGTCCATGACGCCTTGTGCCCTCACCACGCACTCCGCCAGCAACAGTATGCTCGCGTTGTTCGCCAGCCCTTCGTTGCCCAAGACTCGTTTCTCCGACTCGTACCTCTCCTCCAATAGGCCCACCCTCCTGTCCCACTCCTTCTTCCAGCTCTTCCACCTTTTCGTTATCTCTTCGGTTTGCACCTTGCGCATGTCCTCCGTGACCACCCACACAGGGCTTCCGTGTCCTTGCTTGCTGGACGGGTTTACTTCCTTCTTCGGCCCTCCCGGTGGCCGCCAGTTTTTCATATTCTCTCCCCGTCTCCTGTGTGAAATTGAAAAAGCAAAAAGGAAATAAAAACCTTTTTTTTAAAAAAAATATATATATAAAAGGAAAAAAAACAAACAGCAGTGGTGGGGAAAAAAACAAGAAATGGAAAGAGGAACTGGCCCATTGTTTGTACGCGCCGGGTAAAAAACCCCGTTCTTGCAATAATAAAAGGAAAGAAAAAAAGAGAAGAAAAAATCTACAGGCGTGGGGGGGGGGGGAAATAAAATCTATCAAAAAAAGGGGAAGGGCATCTCTCTAATGGAACCCCAATGCCCACATAGGCTTTGTAGTCTGCAGAGCATTGTCATAATGGTGGGTGGGCGCACCGGGGCAGGTCAGCGATCGGCCGTTGTCCTTCGGCGAGAGGGACAGAAGAAAAGGAAGGGCGACGGCCGCCCAGTCGGCAGGGGACGGCGCATCTGTTGCCCTGTCGGGGCCAACGAGCGTCTTGAGACCTGTTGTGTTCACTGCTCCAGGGTTGCAGGGGATCACGGCAACATGAGGTGGAAGCTCCTGTGCGATGGATTTGGAAAGGCCTTCGACTGCCCATTTGGCAGTGCAGAGTGCAGAGTGGCCGTCAATGGCGGTCCGCCCCCAGTTGGAAGAGAAGTTCACAACAACACCCTCGTACCCCTCACCTGGCGGAGAGGAGGCCATCATCCCAACAAAGGCACGGCAGATATTGGCGGCCCCCTTAACCATTGTGTCAAGCACTAGATCGAAGTCGGAAACAGACATCTTTTCGAACATAACAGGCGGAAGAGACTGTCCGACAGCGTTGAGGATCAGATGTGGTGGCCCGTGCTGCTGGTACACCTTGTTCGCGAAGTGCTCCAGCCCGGTGCCGTCGAGCACATCGATCGAGTAGAAGTGCACGGCCTGCATCTGAGTCTTGAATTCCTTAAGAACCTGCTCGTTCCGCCCACACGCGAGGATGGTGTAACGGTGTTGACAGGAAGGGTCGGCGGCCGCATTGGCAAGCCATTGAACAGCCGCTTCGCCCAACGTACCATGCGAAACACCAAAGACAAGCACCACCCTGACAGGTTTGAACGGGGGCTGCATTTTTTGATGACGCTGCACCGGTTCTGGCGAATACCGTGTTGCCGACCTGGGTGGCTCCGTCGTCTGCTCCACATTGTCAAGCGACTGCTGATCATGATGATGGTGATGATGATGGTGGTGGTGGTAGTGGTGCTCGGTCTTCGGCTCGGGATCAGGCGATAGAGTACGAGGGTACGCCCTTGTTACCGCACCAACAGGAGTGGAAGGTGCTGGTATTTTCGGCTTCTGGGGGGATATCGCAGGAATGACGTCAACCTCAGGCAGGATGTTCTTCCGTGTGATTAAAGGTGCTGGCCGTGCTGGAGGGATCCTTCCCTGATCGTCTATACTGTTCGGCTGAAACACGTACAGTTGCGAGCCGCTTCCGATTTGAGATATACTGCGCTCGTCTATTCTTACCCATCTTCGGTTAGCGGGGTCATACAGCTCCAGGTCTTCTACTACGACGGCTTGTGTTTGTGTGCCTGGTGGGCGTTGGACTGTGGACTCTATCTGGAAGGCTTCGCTTACTACTGCTTTAAGGTCTTGTAGCCCAACACCCTCTGGGAATGAGAACTCTAGGTTTTGTTTGCTTCCATATAGCTCTAATGCAATGTTTACATGCATTTTCTTTTTTCGTTTTCTTTTTTCCACCTCCCCCCCTCCCCTCTCCACTTTACCTCCCACCAGCGCCCCTTCTGTTTGGGGGAATTTTCTTTTCTTCTTGTCTTATATAAAAAAAAAAAAGCGTCAAAAAAAGAATACAATCACAACAACAACGAAAATGAAAGGGTACCCAATAATAAGGTATATATGACGAAAGGAACAAAAAAAAGAAGAAAAAAGTGGGGGGGTCACGTTGTGTGTGTAAAATAGGGTGCTACAGTTACTACTAAAGGGGGGGAGAGGAGGGGGACTCTTTTTTTTTTCGTTCGTTCTTTTTCTCTTTGTTTCCACAGTTAAAAGAAAAAAGCAGGACATAGGCCAACACATCAATATAAAAAAAAAAAGACAATTTTTTAAAGTCATTTTCAGACCCTCGTTTCTTTTTTTTTTTTTCTTCTTTTTCTTTTTTTTAAAAAGTCAGTGTTGTGACATACTCCCCCTCGTAAAAAAAAAAAAAAAAAAAAAAAAAAAAAAATCATACTGCCACTCCTTTCTATTGTCTGGGACGGAACAAAAAAAAAAAAAAAAAGAAGAAGAAAAAAGGTTATTTTCAGAGAAGATTATTTCTTTCTATTCGTTCGGTTTTGCCCCTTTTCCATTTTATTTCTTTTAATTTTTGTTACCTTTGCAAGTCAATCTGAGGAGGAGTTTGCAGATCAGCAGGCACAAAGGATGCCGCCTCCTGGCATTTCGGACAGGTGGCAATTGTATCAGGCTGCCCCTCAATGCTCGCTTTGCATGACCCGCAAGTGATCTCGATGGGGGTCGTTAAGTGCCGAATTGCTGTAGTCTCAACATCGTCAGTAACAGTCTCATCGGGCCATTGAACGGTATACGTGCCTCTTGAAGTAGGTGGTCCGGCTATCTTCCCACTGTACCACCCATCGTTCCAGAAAACTGTGACAGGCTCGTCCGCAGAAAACTCGGGCAAAGGAGCTTGTGCTGATGATGCCGGTCGTGATGGCGCTGTTTCCCTGGCACGAACTTCCTCTCTCTGTTTTTAAAAAAAAAAAATTTTTTTTTGGAAAAAAAAAAAAAAAAAAAAAAAAATACCCTCACGAGAGTTCGCGATTCGTCCTCCACCCACATGACGACGTACCCCCCTGAGGGTAGGTCTTCAGAAGCCCTTTTCCTCTCCAGTACTACCGCGTCGAACCATGACCCATGGTACAGAGCCTCCACAGTGTCTCCTTCTTCGAATTCTAACGCTGTCTCCTCTGTCAGGACAACGTTTCTCAGCGGGTTCTGTGTGGGGATGAAAGGGTTTTTTTTTGTTTTTGTTTTTTCCATACTGCGTTTGGCTTCGTGTCGTGTGCTGCGTTCAGCGCCGCCAAGCACATTGTTCTGAACTCGTCCCAGGATATCTCGGAGCTGTGCGGGCGGTTGGCTATGTCGGTCATCACAGGCTGCCCCCAGTGTCGGTCGCCTTGCGGGGTTGACGTCCACAGCACCATGGGATCTTGTTTCAACGCGATTGTTAACTGCGAAGTTTGAACAACACCGAGCCCGCCGCCTGCCCGTGTGAACACACCGCGAAGAAGCTCGAGGTGTGCGTTCTCATCAGAACCCCGTTGAACAGCGTTCCCACCTAAGGTTTTGATCAGATCTGATTTCTGGACTTCACCATCGACAATGACCAATGCCGCAAGGAGGTGGTTGCAACGATCGCCCACACCAGCTGTTTCGAGAATGGTCTTGACACCATCCACTTGGATCCTGTCGTGTGTCGTGCCAGCTTCGATGTACGCGTTTTCCGCAGCGATCTCCACCGAACCGTACTCTCGTTCGAGGGCGGCTTTTATTTCAGGGAAGCCGTTGTCTGATGCGTACATTTCTGCAGGGCTGCCAGCACGTTCTGCGGGTGCGGGTTCCCTTCCGTCACCACGGTGGGACTTTCTGAAGCACAGCAGCCACACGGTGATGAGGATGACAACCACGATGAGGATGGCCGACACTATGATAGCAGCGATTTCGCCTTCGGACAACCCGTCGTCACCGCCACCAGATGTTTCACCGACAAACTGCGTGCTCTGCAAGGTCGGCTCTGCGTTGCGGAGCGCGGAACTGGGATCGTTCCCAGACTGCACCAACGTATCGGCAAGCTGGTCCACCCTCGCCTTGCTGTTACTAGAGGTTTCGAAGGCGAGGTCTACCAAAACAGAACCCTGTTTTTTTTTTTTTTTTTCTTTTTTTGTTTTTTTTTCTCGTTCCACACACCTCTCTTATGTTGTACACCACGACGTCCACGTTGCTGTCGACGATCAGCGCCGTGCGAATCTTCGCCACCACAGAGGCGATGTTGAAGGTGTCGATGGTCTATTTTTTTTTTCTTTTTTTCTTCTTTCTTTTTGTCTTGCCTCATACCGTGTCAAACGTCATCAATACCCTCTTACTCCTATGAACCACAATCGTCACCTCAACAGTGGAACTGCGAGTGGCTGACAGTGAAGCCGACAAGGACAAGGTCCGTGTCGGGATTGTCAAAGACACAGTAGCTGAAGGGGACAACGTCCAAGATAAGCTCGGGGTGGGCGTCGTTAAAACACTACGAGACAGGGAAAGGGACATAGTTGAGGTGCGGGAAAGGGACACAGTCGAGGTGCGGGAAAGCGAAGGCGTCTGAGAATAAGAAGCGGTAGGGGTGGGGATGGTCCACGACACTGTGGGGGATAGCGAGAGGCTTGCCGTCTTGCTAAGCGAAGACGTCGGAGAAGGTGAAATGCTGTTGCTGGGAGTGATGCTTACCGACAACGAGACCGACTCACTCACGTGAGTCAGTGAAACTGAACGAGACGCTGTGGCAGTGACCGTCCCAGTAAGGCTCTTTGTCTTTGAAGGACTCATAGTTAACGTCTCACTAGGTGTAGGCAGTGTAGCCGTGTCCGTTGGCATCGTCAGAGAGACGCTGGAAGAAACACTCGCAGAGTCCGTCACAGTGGCAGTCGGCACTGTGAGAGAGACCGTGGCAGAGCCAGACTCAGTCGCCGTTGGCACCGTATAGGTAAGGGTTCCCGTCTCTGTTGGAACTGTTAAGGTCAGCGTTTGGGTTGCTGTGGAAAGCCCCTCTGCACCCAAACACATGATAAAACCCACAATCGCCCATATCTGCTTCACATGGCTACTCATCACATGTGGTGGCCTTTTTTTTTAAAATATTTTTTATGTTTTTTTTTTTTTTTTTTTTTTTTTTTTTTTTTTTTTTCAAACAGAAGAACGATAAAAAAAGGGGGGAACCGTGGGAACTTTTTTCTTCTACAACAAGGAGGGGGGAGAACGGGGGAGGGGGGGGAAACATCTATTGGGGAGGGGAGCTTTCAAAATTCATCTTTCTTTTCACGAGTAAGGAGGCCGTTCCCACTGCTTCTTACCAGAAGAATGGATGTAGAAGACGTCACCAGAGGAGCTTTCGACAAGACGCCATCCAGGTGGAAGCGGAAGCGACATCACTACGCGAAAAAAAAAAAAAAAACATTTTTCTTTTTTTTTTAATCCCCCAACCAACATACAATCCGGAGGCTCGGGACCGTATTTCTCGATTAGCGCAGCGAAGAGCCGTTCCTCGTGCCCTTTGTACTCCTGAGATTTTTTTTCCTTTTTTTTTTTTTGTTTCCAATAGTACCTCTAAACAGGAAGTGACAGACGGCAACTTCGAAGGGTTATATTTTTGGTAGAAGTTCAACAGCCTCCTTTTGAACCGCATGTGCTCCTCCCTGTTATCGCCGGTTTGTTGCGGCAAAAAAGGGTTTTGCTCGTCTTTTTGAGAAGTCTGCCAGATCAAAGTGGCAAGATTTGTAACTACATCGTCCGACCGTGTGGCTACATGGGGTGCGGGGGGGACGGGCTGCTGGCTTGGCTGGGAGAAAACAGGGCTGAACGAATCAGGATTTTGCGGGACGTTGGTGTTGCTCGCCAAACTGTTGGGAGGTGGAGCGACAAGCTCGGAGCCCTTTAATGCGGAGAGCTCGTTTTTCAACGTCTCCGCCCTGGCGTACTCCTTCATGGACACGGCATGTCGAAGGTTCGCACGCGCGGCAGCGAGCTTGGCTTCTTTTTCCAGTATCACTTCCCGTCGTTTGCTTAAGCCTTCGATTTGCGACTTGACCCCCAATGCAGCTTGCAGTCCCCCGTCAGGGTTTGTCGCGTGAACCAGCGATTGGATCTCCAATTTCGCAATCTGCGTTTCAACGCTTGTGACCTCGCGTTTGTGAGCCTTAACAGCCTCGATCTCTTCTTTGAATTGCTCTGCCTCTATGTACCGTTGGGAGCTTGCTGCCTCGTGCATACCGCGTATTGCGGCAGCGATTTTATCGTCGAATGCGGACAGCTTTATTTTCAGTTGTTCCGTCATTTCCACCTCTTTCTGCAGCCTCCATGCCCTTGCAAAGTCCTGCTGCGTCACTGCCTCGCCGATCTCCGTGTGAAGCGCGGCCAGCCTCTCCTCTACATTGTCCTGTTCTAGATCATCGCTTATCAGCTCCTCGAGGCCGGCCTCTGGTTCCGGTTCCTCTTCCACCGTTCTGTCCTGTGGTGTCATCATTCCCAGAGCTCCCATGTCGGGTGGGGGGCTGGTCATGGCATCGCTGGGGTAATCGTCCATGGGGCCCTGGATAATGGCGGTGTAGAAAGCAGAGTACACAAAAGAAATTTGGTAGAAATTTGATAAATTTCGGTGTGCGGGTGGGTGCTCACCGTTCAAAAAAAAAAAAAAAAAATAGAAGAAAAAAAAAATCTACCACGCGTCAACTATTGTACTGTACCCTGTCTCCTCCCAGGTTGTTTTGGTGATGGCCGTGTCCTGTGATGGGCCCCACGATCCGAATATGGAGGCGCCGCTCCATGGCGCGAATATTTTTTCGCTGTCGGACATTGCCACGCATGTCCGTTTCGCCTGAGGTATCGAAACGCCGTACTTCTCCATCTGACGGTAGATGTCAGTCTCAAGCCGTTCCGTGAAGTTGGGTATGGTGGTGGTACCGCCTGTGGCGACAATGTTACCATTGATGAGGATTGTGCGGGTCAGGTCGTCGACGCAACGCGAGGCGCGCATCACCATGTCGGAGATGCAGTATTTCGGGCTGTGCACGAAGAGACCAGTTGTCTCGCGGTGCAGAGGAATGACCTGCCCTACCTTCGTGAGGTCCAGCTCCTCGTTCGGGTTCTCGTTGAACATAGCGGACGCGATAATCCCGGGTTCGTCCCGCATCTCCAGCACGGTCCCGTCGGGGAGGTTGTAGTTTGTTCTGTTATCGCTCATGTATTTCAGATCCACCCGCAACACGACCTCTTTGATCTCCCTGTGCATTTCGTCCTTCCAGAACTGCAGCTTTGAGTACTGCACGGCACGTTTTCCCGACGTCTCCTCTGTGCGGATCGTACCGTCGGCCCTTCGGCACCGTTCGTAATTAAACCTCGGTCGGCACGTGTGGCCCTTGACCTGTACCATGCTTCCCACATCGTATGAAAGATGTTTACCGCTGTAAGGCGATCGGACAACTGCGTTTTGTAAAGTACGGTGTTGCATGACAGGAGATGCGGAAGTTGTGGTGTGGCCGGACTCCACCACCATGACGTGTTGCTTTGCGAGGTGGATGGAAACTGCGGAGGGTGTGCGCAGGAAGGTGACAGAGGAGAAAGGGAGGTGTGTGAAGATGGACTCCGCGCAGTTTAGTAATGTCGCTGGCTGTGCCCAACCTCTTTCGATCACGACGATTCTGTCCAGGTGTTCTTCTTCTAGGCCCATTGTGCGGATGCAGTGGGCTAGCACACCGCACCACCCGTTCCAGTCGCCCACTTCGCCGATGTCACTGCCTTCCGGTTCATACGGGCACCCTACCCTTATTCCCGTTTCTAGGCCTGATAATCCGTATTTTGCGGTGCCGTTGTGTGCCACCCCGTAGCTGCTCGCGCATTTCACGTCTGGGAGCTCGTTTCCTGCGATTCCAACCTTCGCCGAGTGGCCCCCGATGTCGACTACTACTACCGGTTGTTGCATTGTTTTTTTGTTTTCCCGTGCATTTCTCTTTTTTTTTATAAAGAATTGTTAAAAAAAAAAAAAGAAAAACGAGGAATAATAACACACTGCCTGATTCCCCCCCCCCCCCCCCCCCCTCACCTTTCTCCTGTCTATTTAAAAGGGTTTCCCTGGTGGGGCTCGTCATCAACCACTTCTGCGTCAATCTGAGGGGATTTCTTCCTTTTTTGTGAAAAAAAAAAAAAAATACCTCACTGCCCATTTCTTGTTGGAATCTAGACTCTTGATGCCGGAGTTTTCCGGGTCCGAAATCGTGGGCTTCGACAGCGAGTTTAACTTGTTCCCGTTGTTCATCCATCGCTGCTTTGCGGAGCTGTGTGTGTGTGAGATACGATTTCTTTTTCGTTCTTTTTTTTCTTTTTTTTTTTTTGAAAAAAAAAAACCTCAGAGTAGTTCTGGTTTGATTTCTCCCATTTAACCCGGTTCGCCTCGGCTATCTTTTCCCGCTCTTCCAAAAGCCGTTCGACTTCCTTGTCCCAGCTGGTTTGCTGCATCTGCAGCTCTCGTTCCCTTTCACCCATGGTTTTCATGAAGACCTTAGCGTGCTCTTTTGCCACATTAACGTGGAGGCACCCTGCCCTCTCGAGGTCGAATATCATATCGTCTGAGGCCTTCGCTAGATCATCTATGGTGAAGATTTCCTTCTCGATTAGCATTTTCCACGTAAATTTCCCCACACCGTCCAGGTAGAGGACAGTTGTCTTCCCTCCTTTGTGCTGCCTTGTGGGTATGTGCCACTCCCACCACTGTCTATCGCTGTCGTCCACGCCGTCCATCGCTATCACCGTCCTCTTTGCTGCGGTGATACTGCTCGCCAAACGGCTTCTCGTGAGAGCCCTCGACACCACTTGTCGGATCGACATTTTTTTTTTTTTTTTTTTTTTTTTGCTCTCTTTTTTTTCTTGTAACACCGCCCGCCACCCAACCTCACGGAAGTCGAGTTGAACCAGGTCGATTTCACATAGCGCCTGTCGCACCACACGAACAAGATGACAACACTGTGTTACCTCTCCTACAGCCGCCTAGACATAAATCCTCAGTCAAGGTACTAAGGGTCTTCAACGTGAAAATGCAGCGGTTCACAGAGAAAGCTCAAAGACGGCGCTAGGGACGTAAAAAATCAAAAAAAAGAATAGAAAACAACACAAAAAAAAGATGTCTTTGAAGGGAACCTGCAGTATGTGACAGGATCGCCTAAAAAAAAAAAAAAAAAAAAAAAAAAAAAAATTCGTACAACAAAACTTTTATATCTATCTAAACAAACATTTCAATGTATCTCCTCGTAATCGGATTCCTTGTAGTCGCGCGATCCAAAGTACGACGCGGTGTAGTCCACGGGCTCCCCCCTCTGGGGACTGTTTGAGATGATGATGGGCGCGTGCTCAGTGTGCTCGCGAGGCGGCGGCGGGGGCTGGGGCGGCTGCACGGGTGAAACCCCAACGTAAATAGAAGCATCAGCAAGCCAGTTATTCGCAGGCCCAGGAGTGGCCCAAGACCCACAACTCGACGGCGGCTCATTGTTATGCACCTCTGAAGACGTAATGATACCAGGGGGGTTCGCGTAACGCCTGAGATCCTCCGACCTCACCAACACCCAGTAACCATCACAGCTGCTGATGATACAATGTCGCCCGGAGGACGCCTGCTGCCACATAACACGTCCCTTCGAAGTCTTTCTGTACATCCCGTCCACAGGTTCGATACCGGACCGTACATGCAAAACAGCCTCATTAAGACCAACACCAGAACCACCTCCAACAAGAACCGGTTCCGTACTTGCTTCTCCTAGTCCTTCTACGCGTACTGCGCGGCTCGTACGTTCAAACTGAAACCCGGGCTTCAAAGGAGGACGTTCTTCGATAGCACCGTCGATTTGTATATAGTAAGGGTTCACGTGTTTTGGAGGTGGGTTGTTTGGAACAGCTGTCTCAGGAGCGAACACGGTGTCCTCTACAATCTTAACATGGCAGGTCCGAAGGTACCCTTCCAGCTTGATGTTCTGAGGTCTCACACGGTAAAATTTAGCATTGCGTTCCATAATGAACAGCTCGGTGTCTGCAGGGAGGTATTTATCTATGTAAGGAGAATCGTCTACAGGCTTCCATCGAAGCCGTCTAGGGCCCGACAGGATGTACCCTGTGGCAAGGTGGTCCCCCGTGTACGGGAACGGCGCGAATCGAGCATCCCTTCGCTGCTCCTCACCCATGTTGGACTCTGTTCGGATCTTCTTCAGGTCGATATTTATGTTTTCCCAGATTTCGGATTCTTGGTTAAGGCATGACCACGCGCCTGTGCGGTGTGGGTACATGTTCTCCCTTATACGGGACCCGATCATCAGGCAGCTGCCTTCTTGGATTTCGTCCCAGTACCCTATGCCCCATTTCTCGCCCATGTAGTAGATGGCCATGTGGTCGGTTCCCTTTTTTCTTTTCCACGCGTGGGCTCCGTTGACCTTGTCCGCTGCTAGTTCGTAGATGCCGTCTGCCTGGCCGCCGCCCCACCCCGACACGAGCTTGTATCTAAGCGGGGGGTCCTTGGACAGGATGCTTGATGATGTCTTTGTTGATTCATTCGGCATTTTCTCCCCCTCACGTGGTATCGCTTTTTTTTTTTTGTTTTCTTTTTTTTTCTTGTTTTTTTTTTTTTCTTGTGCTTCTTGTACCTCCGGAGGAGGTCTGAGGCAGATAGTGGACCCGGTGTGGACGCACGCGAAAAGTGCCCGTCGCAAGTCCGACGGAAGAGACCGGGCCATCGGCAACTGCAAAGCAGCGGACACTAGTGCTATCAGCGGTATAGGGGTCTGGGGACAGATGGTGGACCCGGTGGTGGGCGGCGCGAGCTGCGAAACGCAAGGTAGAGCTGCACCTATCATACATGTGGGGAACCATCCGGGGACATGGACGTGTGAGGTGACGGTGAGGGCGAAGCCGGAACAAGCTGAGAACCTGCTTCGCGCCTCAGGGTACGGGATGCTGCTACGAGTAACGCTGGCGGAGGCAGCTGAAATGATATTGCAAGTAGAATAAAAAGCGAAAAAAGTATTTAAAAAAAACAGGTGAAGAAGGATAAAGGCAGCACTGACACACCAGGCTGTCTGGTCTACAGGGGGGGGAAAACGCGAGGGGCGTGAGCTTCTCCGTAGAATGAATCGCGAAGGAGCGCAAGGAAGGCGAAGAAGGAATGACCTCCTTCCCTTGCATGCGTGCTCGGCTGTGTGCTGCTGTTTCCTCTGTTGCTCTTGGGGCAGCGAACGCAACCGAGCACACCCGGCTTCGAGATACTAAAAAGAAAAAGAGGGGGAAAAAAAAAAAAAAAAGAGGAACTGGCCGTTGTGTACGTGCCGGGGTAAAACTTGGAAAAATGTAAACCCGTAAACACGTTTTGCTTAGACAGGTCACTGAAATAATATTGCAAGTGGGAATACAACATTTGTTTAGTTTCGTTCTTGCAAAAAAAAAAAGATGTATTTGAAGGGAACCTGCAGTATGTGACAGGATCGCCTAAAAAAAAAAAAGCTCGCGTTCATCTGTGGGTTAGAGAGGAAAAGAAAGAGAACGCGTTGAGATAAAAAGTCGTTTGATTGTTGTTTGTGCACAGTCGGGGGTTAACCTGTAGTAGGATAAGCCCAACAATGCTACCACTACTCTTTAGCAATAACAATTCATTACCCAATATATTTGTTTTTTTTCTTGTTCAAACAAAAAAAAAAAAAAGAAAACAGTGTAAAAAAAGTTACGAGAAGTCCAAAGAAAGATAGGTCTTGTGTTAGAGATTAAAAATTTGGCTAGAGAGAAAAAACTCGATAAAATTGCAAATGTGGATGCTCACTGAACAACAATGACAATAATAAAAAAAGAAAAAAAAAAAAAAAAAAAAAAAAAGACAAACGCAATATTTCTTTATGACTAAATACCTTAGTTGCTTCGCACGAGCAAAAAAAAAAAAAGATGAGATAAAGGAGGTTCCTGTTTTGGAACGTCCCCATGTCTCTACTTATCTCCCTTCAAAAAAATTTTAAAAAAAAGCTGCGTAGGTCCTTTGCTCTGCACAAGTTGCACATAGTTATATAAAGTCATTCTTTGAAGATAAATATTTGTTAAGACGACAAAAAAAAAAACCATTGGCGCTCCTGCAAGGACAAATAAAATGAGACACTGTGTGAGCTTCAAAGGGAGCTAAACGTTTCAGACAGAGGGAGGGGGGGGGGCATTTATAAAAACAAAAAAAGAAATCACTATGATAGTAGATTCGGGGTCGCTGCCTACCTTAGGATGCTCCACCGTGCGTTGAGGTTGATGACAAAACGTCAGCGACCCGTTTCTCGACATCCTCCAGAACCTCTTTTGCTTTTGTCTCGTCTTTCGGCTTCTTCCCGTTCATACCATTCAGCTTATCAATATTGTGGCCTTCATCGGCCAGCTTACCAATACACTCGATCCAAGCATCCTCATGTGTAACGAGCCTGTCCACAACGAAGATGTAGATGTTCTCGGGGGGGTAGTTCAGGAGCGCTACGTGGATGGGGGACTTGTTTTTCCTCATGATTTCTGAGTTGACAAGGTCGCGTGCGCCTGACAGGTGGCCGCCGCTAAGGCCCCATCGCGTGGAACCATTGTCCCCCGACTCCCCTACGTAAACGGCAGTGTGGTCTTTACCTTCATCTTTATCGCAAAACACTGCTGCATAGACCATACTTCGGGTGTGCTTGGCGTGCATCTCATTTGAGATTTTGACCTTGTCCCCCACCCCATCACTCGCCACTGCTTTTTGAATCTCCAAAAGTCGTCCACAAAAACCCTTTTGCGCCGGTGTCAGGCTGCCCTCCACCACGGTATGCAGGTGTTCATGGTAGTTCCGGTATCCGCAAACCTCATGCTTGTCCCCATTCATCTCTATGTAGGCGAACTTCATGTTCTCCTTGATGCGGTTCAGATATGTTTCATTCACCTCATGAGTACCTTTAACCTGTTTGGGTGGATCGCGTAAGGTGGGGTGCTATCGGGACTTCCGATGTTGGTTCTTGCCTCTCTTCCTCCTCCTCCTCTGGAGGTGGCTTCTCGGTCGTGCAGGCCTCCCTTACTGCGCTTATTGCGTCTGTTGCTATCTTTTTCAAGTCGTCCGGCAGCGTGTCCCATGTCTCATCAGGTATGTTCTCAGGTCCGTCAGGGTGTTGGATGGCAATATCTTTGCACTGCAGAAGACACTGCTTCAGCTTCTCTATGATAGCCTCAGATTTCTTGAGCTTTTCCTCCATGTCGGCGTATTCCTCCTCTTTTCTCTTCGACATATTTTTTTTCTTTTCTTCTTCTTCTTTTTTTTTCCTTCCTTTTTTCCCTGTCAAGAATGAAAAAAAAAATGAAAGGGCGTGTGTTCGAGAATAAATAAAATTGGCTGGAGAAAAAAAAAAAAAAAAAAAAAAAAAAAAAAAAAAAAAAAAAAAGAGACATGGACAAAAAAAATAGCTACTGTAAAACAAAAAAAAAATGCTTGACGGAGAAATGGCCGGGTTTTAATCGCGCCGTCCGGGAGTTTGTCCGTCCGGCATTTTTTGCTTCACAGTGTTCTTTTCTTTTTTCTTATGTTGGCTATGATGTGTACAGCCCACTCTTTTCCCCCCCCTCAAGAATTACAAGAAAATAGCTCTCAAAAGCAAGAAAAGAGGGAGCACACCCAAGGAGAAGGTGGGATCTCCTCCTTTCCTTCTTTTTCTTGTTAAAGAAGCAGGTAGAGTTAGAAGGTTTCTCTCGTTCTTTTTATGAGAGAGCAGTGAGAGGTGGAGAAGAGGACAAGCAGATGCTTGAGGATTAAGATTCATGGTTTTTCTTCTTCTTCTTCTCCTTTTTTCTTCTCTTTTTTTTGTTTTCCAGTTCGCAATTTGATGAGAAGGAGTGCCAGTCTTGTCATAGATTGATCCCTCCCTCTCGTGGGAGGGATCATCAGTTCATGCTTGTTGCTTAAGCACTTTTACACTTTTTTTTTTTTTTTCCCCCGTTAGAATTATAATGTATTAGGTTTTTCTTTCTTTACACTAAAAGAGAAAGAGAAATGCGAGAAAAAAAAAGAAAAAAACTACAAAGACAAAAAGAAAATACAAGTATACACCCGAGAATCAGGCCCGAAGACACCAAGAAAAAAAAAAGGATTTTTGCACCTCCAATAGAGGAGTGCAGGCTGAGATTCGAAGGAAAGATAAAACGTGTTTTCTTTCCCTTTTTTTGTTAAACTATTAAAGGACGTGGAGCTTCTGGCAAAAAAAAAAAAAAAAAAAAGGGTCAATTGTCGACTTTTTTTCTACTCCCAAGATTATCATCCTCATGGATAGTCCTTCGGCAAAGTAAATACTATTCTCACATCTTTAGGAATAAATTTGATAAATTTCGGTGTGCGGGTGGGTGCTCACCGTTCAGGGAGAAATTCACACTAATCGGTCACCGTTCTGCGGTTGCTGTCTGGGGCCTGCGGTGGCTGTTTGTCGCGATGAGATGGACGGCATCTGGGCGAGAAACATTGCTTGGAGTCGTGCTAGGTAGGGGGCGGTTTGGCTCGAGGAGAAGAGTGGTCTCCTGTCGTAGCCGTGTGTCGTCGGGCCCCCAAGATGTCGAAGGGTGTGTACCCTTGTCTTTGCGTTGGCGGGGAAAGCATTCTTCCCACTCTTTGCTGTGCACTTCTGAATACGTCCTAAGATGTATCGCATCCTTCCAGCCTTCTCTGTGAGCCAGTCCTGGTCGTCGAGGGTCCAGCCAAGGACTGTCGGGTGGCCTGCATAGTCTACTGCGAGCTCCATCGTCGTGACGGACGTCAACTTCCTGCCTGCGTACCATCTTAGGCTTTTCAGCCACCTGAGGACGCTCTTTATGTAGAACATTAGGACCTTTCCCGACGCTCCGTTCGATTTCAACAGCTCCACTGTGGGCACAGTGTGCTGCTTCCCCGATGTGATCTCATCCCACGGGTTGGTGGTGAGGATTCTGGTGCTCCGTTCAGCCGCTCTGGCGTCTCGTCTTGACACGACATCCAACAGGTATCGTTGCACGACTGCCGCCTGTTGCTTCGCAGCCCCCGTTGCGCCCCTTGGAATGATCCCGTGGAGGGCGGTCACTGCAGGTAGGTCACTTCGCGTCATCCCGCCATATCCCTCGTTTGTCAGGGCAGCTCTCGCTGGTGCACATTCCCATAGGGCGTGCTCCGTGACTTCTGTCGTCGTCTGGCATCGATGGTCGCAGACGTCGCACGCAAGAGACGAGCTTTCCACACCCTCACGTTCATCCAATTGCTTCCCCCACACTCGAGGGTGTACCGTGAACACTGCACCGCTGATGATCCGCCGCAGTCTGTACGATATCAGCGGTCTCCGTGACTAGCTTCCTCCACCAGGCGTTCGTGGACGGACATGCACCCGCTTCCATTCCGTGGATCAATTCCTTTTTGCAACAGCCGGTCTGATCGGAATAAATGATTGAGGCAAAGGGAAAAAAAGGGCTATGACTATGACACTACGTTGGCTGGGTCTGCTTTAGCAGCAAAGAAAAGAAAAACTATGGTACACGTTATTATCTGTTCCTCACGCCATCGATGCTGTTCATACGCCGGACACAGGACAACATCTATAACCCGTCACGGGGGGGAAATATCTACAACTCTCGCCTTATTCTGTGTTGCTGTTTTGTGTCACGTCACCGTCGCTGAGAGCCTCTTCACATCAGCTTTTCGAGGATGTGCAATGCGTCGGTGTGTTCGTTACTAGCCGCTCTGCTAAACGGGGTAATACCGTTTTTGTTGGCCTTGTTCACATCTGCCTTTCCTTCCGTGATGAGGATACGTAACGCATCGGCTTTTCCCTTTTCGGCAGCTATGAAACATGGGGTAGCACCGTCATTTGTGGCGCGATTCGTATCTGCTTTCCTTCCGTGATGAGGATGTGCAATGAGTCGGTGTGGCCGTTTTGAGCCGCTACGAAACACGGGGTAGCACCGTCGATTTCGGCCTTGTTCACATCTGCCTTTCCCTCCGTGATAAGGATACGTAGTGCGTCAGCGTGTCCATTATGAGCACCCATGAAACACGGGGTAGCACCGTCATTCGTGGCGCGATTCGGATCTGCCTTTCCTTCCGTGATGAGGATGCGCAATGAGTCGGTGTGGCCGTTTTGAGCCGCTACGAAACACGGGGTAGCACCGTACACTTCTGCCTTGTTCACATCTGCGTCTAGGGCTAGTCCTTCCAGCGGTTCTCCTTCCACCAGAGCAAGTTCCAGCTTGGTACATAACTCCATGAGGGCAGTTGTCGTACTGTGTTTGGGTCGAAACCCGTGCTGTCTCGGCGTGATCCAGCGTTCTTGCCAGTCAAGGACACCCTTCAGCTCGTACACGCCCACAAGCGGTAGATGGTGCTGGTCACTGTGATGGGACGATGATTCAGTGGTGCTGACCCCTCACCCTTCGGAATCAGGGACACCAGGGCTGTCGTGATCTGTCTCGGCCACTGGCCTGTTTCCTCGATCAGGTTGAAGAGGTCTGCGAAAGCCTTCAGGATGCTCGTTGGGAGACGCTTCAGTTCACTCATCCGCCAACCGTCCACGCCACATGCTCCTTTCTCCGGCTTCTTCCTGATCACTTCCCTCTGCTGTTCTGCTGTGATGGGAGTCCGTGCCATTGGGGCTTTCTTGATCAGGTCCCCGTAACGTTGTGCAAACCGCTCATACTGTGGCTCTTCCTCGGGTGTTCGCGCACAGAAGACGCCCGACCACGCGTTCCGCATCACCTTGTCCATTTCCTGTAGGTTCGCCGTCACCCCTCCGTCTGCTGCCTCAACTACGTCCGTTCTCTGGTTTGGGCGGTCTCTGACCCAGGCTGTGATGTGCTTGCGTTCTTTCCCAAAGTCAGCACGGACTGAGCGTTCGTAGGCCTTCGTCTGCATTCTCTTGCGGTATTGGAGTAGCTGATAGCATTCCCTGGGCGAAGTCCTCTGCTATGTCCAGCTCCTCCCTGATGCTGTCGATACCCCCTGTCGCGTCCACCTGGCAGTTGTCAACCTTCAGTTCTTCTCCTAGAGTCGCAATATTTCTGAGGACGTTCCGTAACTCTACCGGCAGCGGACCGCAGTGTCCGTTTTCATAAAGCCTTAGCATTTGCTGTTTCGCACTGCGGATCTTGTGCTTCAGCTTTTCTAGTCTTTGTTGTCTGTTCGATGCCGCTCCGACCGCCGACTCCGCCGACCTCGCACTTAGCTCCGATTTCGTAGGCTCCCGTACTTTGCCTCTCCCGGTGTACACGCCGCGCGTCGGCTCCTTGTACCCATGTAATAGGTACTCCTCTGCGAGGTCTGATATCTCCGAGAAAGCTTCAGTGGGCTCCTGTGCTGCTGTGAACTCCCGGTACCTCGACTTCTGCATCAGTTACCCTTCTTGGTCTTCGGTATCTCCTGTGGGATGGTGTACCTCAGGACTTCTTGACGAAACGCTGGGATGTTGAGTGTCACCGACAAGCATCGGTGGTCCGACCCGGTGATCATATCGCTTACTCCGCAATGTTCGAGACCTTGGGCCGCGATGTTATTCAGCAGGACCCTGTCAATCCTCGTGCTGCAGTTGGTCCTAACGAACGTGTCCTCCGCCTGTACACCATCCCTTCTTGCACAGAACGCAGCGGCGTCTACCCAGTCTGTCTGTATAGCTTTCCTTAACGTGGGGGATCGTACTTCGTCCGTGTTGAAATCGCCCACCACGGCCACAGGCACGTCTCCCAGTTCGAACTTAAGACGGCAAAGGATGTAGTGGAGAAGCTCGTCTTGGCTTGGTCCTGGCCCGAGTGGCAGTAGACGTTGATCAGGTGAAGCCACCGTTTGCTTCCATCGAGTGAGTCTTTATTCACGTGTGACCACCTGTCCTTGTGCCCATTCGTTTCGCGCACCGCCGTACGTGGTTTTTTCACCAGGGTTCCTAGACCACCCCGTTTCGCTATCGTCAGAGATGTGACACCACTGGACTCCCTGCCTGGCTGTGGCTTGCTCCAGAATCTGGCGTATCGTTTGCCCCAGTCATCGTCTCTCAGCACGTGTTCGATTTCCAGCTGCGTCTGAGCCGTGAGGGCTGTCTCCTGGATGCAGAATGCGTCCGGGAGGACGGTGGAGTACTCGCTCAGCCTGTTGTTAAGTGATGAGCCGTTGTGTGTGAAAATGGTGAATTTCTCGTGTTCTGGCTCTGGTCCGGGGGGGGTTCGATACCCTGTTCGGTGAGACGTTCAAATTTTATGTCAGATAAGCGTATCGGATTGTATTTGGAAGGATGGGAACGGGGCGGAGGGAATGGGTTTGGGGGGTGGGTTTGGGGGGAGCCCTCATGGAGTCATTGTTCGCATTGTTCGCACCCGCGGAATTTTACCCTTTTGCAGTCTGGTAATATGCAGGTCTGTGCTGGGTTGTTCTTTGTGATGTTCCCGCCGCAGTAGTGGCATACACCCTTCCAGCATTGATATGTCCCGTTGTAGACGTGGCAGATGCCCTTGCCCAGGCAGTCGTCAATGTCGGCGGGGCCCTCGTCCAAGTCGATGTCGGTGTCATCGTCAGTTGGGGACCCAAGTCATCTTCGGAGTCGTCCATCATCTCCTCCCCGGCAGCAGGGTGCATCATCGGGGCCTGGTTCCCGGGGCCAGGCTTCGCGAGCGTCGCTTCCGTGAGTCTCTTAATTTGCTCGGTGAGCGCGGCCATCTGGATGTGCATCTGCCGGACCTCCTCCCGTAGCTCCGCGTTCTCCCTCCGTAGACTGACCACCTCAGCCGGTGGCTTGACGTCGCTGACCGGTTCCCCTGCAAGTTTACGAAGTGCGTTCTCGATTGCTGTGAGGCGGTCCTCAAAGGCCGGGGGATCGGCTTTCTTCGATGTTGTGGGCGACTTACCGGACTTCGGTGGGGCGGCTTTACCCGCAGGGGCAACCTTCTTTCCTGAAGCTGGTGGTTTGTGGTTGAGAGGACCCCGTCACTGCTCCGAGGTACGACTTGCCCGCGTTGTTTGTGGTCCCCGTTTTCGGCCTTCCCCAGGACTGAGCTGGCGGTGTCTTTTTGGCGGGTGGGTTTCTAACGTCGGGAGCTATCCTGCAGTTGAGGACCCGCCCAGTTGGGGACGTGATCTTCAGTGACGTGGTTGGGGGTTCGCCCCCTCGGATGTACCAGCACCTCATGCTGTTGCACCATCCGCCGTGTAGTGGGACGGCCTCCCACTTAATCGCCTCGAGTATCGCCTCAACGTGTTCGGCTCCGCACTGCCCGTACAGTCCCGACAAACGCCACCTGGGCTCCCCATGCTGCCCGCGTTGTCGCTCCTCCTCGCCTAATATAATCTTGTCGAGGAGCGTGGTTTTCCTCTCCTCCGATGTTCTCACCTCGAGACGGCCGTCGGATTCGCGCAGCGCTAACCCCTGCTTCTCAGTCTCCGCCAGCTCGAGTGCCTCTTCCAGAGTGATCTCCTTCGGGAGCCAGGCGACAGGGGACTTCTCCACGTCTTTCGGCTTGACGAAGATCCCCATCTTCCCGGATGCACCTACGAGGTGGCGGCGGTTCTCGGTTGCGATCGTGACGAGCACGTCAACCCTTGGGGCGCCGGTCCATCCACGTACTTGTCAATCCTGTGGATCGTCCTACAGCCCAGCATCTCCTGGATCAGCTTCCGGGGTTCGGAGGTCACCCTCTCCTACATCGCGGCCAGGTCAATACCCACCGTGGTTTTATTTTTTTGAGAGCGCGAGATCTTTCCGCTCAGTACGTGCAAGAACATTGTCCTGTTCGAGTACTCTCCAGCCGCCTTGAGCACGACGTCGTGTTCGTATCGTCCCTTGCCGTTGCGTTTGAGGAGGACTGCCTTGTTCCCGTCCCAGGTCATCTTTTCTGCCACGTTGACCTCGGTCGCGATGGCTATGCCATCTTTTCCTGCCACCAGCTCTTCCCACTCTATGAAAGGTAGGTCGAACTGTCCCTGCTCGAGGAGCCAGCATTTCTTTGCCTGCGGTTCCTTCCGTGGTGGCTTGCTGTTCGGTCCCCTCCATGCCTTCGCCTCTCCGTCTGAGGTTGGAATCCCGACCCGTGGCATGAACTGCTGCATAGCTTTCTTCAGCACGTTCACGTTGAACGGCTCCGTGGCGTTGAGGTATGCCCGGCGCCTCCGTGAGCATCAACAGCGAGGACTACGTGAAGGGGAAGGACACGCTGGAGTGCGCGGAGTGCCCGGCCCTCGGGATGAAGACGGAGTGGTCGGCGGCAACGGGGTCGATCGTGTTGACCCCGATGGACGGCCAGGACAGGGACCTCACGGAGTTCGCGGCAGCCCTCAGCAAGGTCTCCTTCAGGACGAGCTCTTCGGCTGGGAAGGCGACTGAAATGGTTTTAAGTTAGGATGAAGCGAGGAGCATCACCTGGAACTACGGGGAAGGGGTGTTCGACGGGAGGACGGGCCACTACTACTGCTACTACGCTTGCCAGGTGGCGGGCGGCGCCTCGGCGGCCGGATGCACGTGGGAGGACGCGAAGCAGGCGTGCGCGGGGAAGACCTTCCTCGGGACGACCGGGTACCTCCTGACGGTGAACACAGCCGCGGAGACGGCGGTGGCGCGCGGGAAGATCGGAGCGGAGGGTTGGATGGGTGCGACCGGGGCGAACGGGGCGTGGACCTGGAGCACCGGACCCGAGACCGGGAATCCTGTGAGCAGCTACGACAACTGGATGAGCGGGGAGCCGTCGAGTCCGAACGGAAACGCCTACTTCTCCCCGAACGGGGAGTGGAGCAGCGTGGCGACGGGGAGCACATCCAAGGGGGTGTTCGGCTACCGTGCGAGTGGGGGACGACGAGCGAGCCCGCGTGCATCGGGTCCGTGCTCGTGAGCTCCGGGGGTTGCGTGGAGAAGAAGTGCACGGCAACGACCCGCACGGAGTGCGTGGCGGACCCGTACTGCGACTGGATCGTGGACACGACGACCTGCGTGCAGAAGCCGTGCACGGAGGTGATGGAGGAGCTCCCGTGCAACAGGAGGGAGGGGTGCCACTGGAGCCCGACGTGGATGGGCTGCTTCTTGGACTTGGACTCTCCCACGATAGGGGAGACGAGGGCGCCGCCGTCGGCCGTAATCAGGTGGATGTCGGTCTTCAGTGCGCGGGCGGTGGCTTGGATGGTAACCGGGTCCGCGGCGGTGGCCCCTCCCTGGCGTGCTGGGAGCAGCTCCGTGAAGGAGTTTCCGTTTCCAATCCCGTACCCCTTCCCGCGGGCTGTCATCCCGTACCCCTTCAAAGCTTTGTGAACGTCCATCTTAGACTGACGCGGTAGCTTAGATTGTCAATGTGTTTGCTGTGATCTGATATGATCTGATATGACTTGATTTTTCTTCTCTTCTCTTCTCTTCTCCTTTACGTTGCTGATCTGTGTCGCGCTTCAACTTTCAATATTTGTATTTTCTTTTCAAACCGTTGCTGAGTGAAACTTTATTGGCACGGTCGGACACCAATAAAGTACAGAAACTGTAGCAATAAAGTACAGAAACTGTAGCTTTAGAATCGTTGGTCCGAAAGAAAAAATCACCGGATGTTTCGGCGGTCCGGACATTTTATCTTACGGTGACCTTTTTTTTTCGCTTTTTTTTTTCTTTTTTGGCTTTTCTTTTATTTCTTTTCTTTTTCCCCTTTGGTTACCGGTCCTCAGATCCTTTTTTTCTTTTTTCTTTTTGATACAAAGTCTTTGTTTTTTTTTAAACAAAGAATTCATACAATCATCCCCGCCACGCCCCCCCCGGTATCGGCCATTGGTTTTGGACCTTCCTATACCTCCTCCTGAATAGGTGTTGTTCTCATTTCTGATTGCAATGCATACATGACATGGTGCTGCGACCTTCACGATGTTGGTATCAGTGAGCTGCTTGTTCACGTACCACTCACCTGTGGACCCTGCTGGTGTGTAACCGTACTGAGCATTGATGCTGCACTTCCAGCCCCAGAAGTACACGTTCCCGCCAACAACGGCGACAAGGTTGTCGTAAAGTAACTGAACTGTGTTTATAAAGTCTGCCTTCAGAAGAACTTTCGTCACGTCACCTGTCTTCACCACGAGTGCCTGCTGCTGCTGCTGTGGCGGCCTCTCTATCCATGCCTGGTGTGGACCGTTACGTATGGTGGCAACATCATCTGCAGGGGGGTTGGTGTCCTCGTACACCAGCTGATCGCAGGTCTGGGTTCTCTCTTTGTATTCTTGATCCGGACAGGACAGGACAGCAGGGGGGTCTACATCATCATTTCCCGACGGGCTTGTTTTCACCAACACTATCATCTCAGGGCCTAGTTCTTCTGCTCTATACCATTTTTCTTCTTCTTGTTCTTTTTTGTCAGACCTCACCTTGAACACTTTTTGATGGTTGTCCCACTTGATCTCAGCCAAGCTCATCTCCACCGGCTCCTTGAGACGGCTCACAGTGTTCCTCCCCTTGCAGTACGTTACAACATCTATCTTGGTGTCCCCACACCGCACCAACGTCCCAACCTTGCCTTTACCCGAGATAGCTATCTCAAACACAGGGCCACCCAGTACTAACTCCCCCTTTGGGGGCTCCATTTCCACCAACAAGTCGCCCTCAAGGTGGTAGTACGTACGCGCCGCAGAAGCGTAAACATTGAGAAGTTTCAACCTCTTTCGCTCCTTTTCGTCAAAAAAGCTCTTTGTGTACAGACGCACTGCCTTGTCCTCCTTCAGCAGCCAGTTGCTGTCCTTGTCCCCTCCCAGCACGAGCAGCGTGTCGCCACACACCACATGTCGCAGTGGTCCTTCTTCTTTGCTTGCGGGGATCGGGAAGCGATAGTTTTCCTTGTCCATTTTTGTCTTTTTTACACTGTACACAATGCACTCCCACGACAGTCCATCTGCACTCCTGTTCAAAGTGAGGAACCTGTCCACCCCAACTGGTGTGAGCCCCTCCACAACTTGTGCTAACTCCATCCTCACTTTTTCATCACTTTTTTTATTCACTAACACAGGTTCGCATTGAACTTTATGCTCCTTCCCCCCTTCCTCTCCAACTTGAGCCCCTGTCGTTGCCTTTGCGTCCCTCACGATTCCCCCTTCACCTCGATTCACACACCACACTTTACTGTCGTCTGCAATGAACATAAGTTCCATCGGCGTGCTCACCACCTCCACAGAAACCTCTTCCTGTTGACACTCAGCGATTGTCACAACCCCGTCCACTTCGTAAGCAACGACAAGAACACAGTGTTTCCCCTTCTGCACTATCTTGCTCAGGATCTTCGGATTCTTCGGTAGGTCCATAATCTTTTCCGGCAGTTTTACTTCTTTCCCACTGAACAACACCTTGTCCGCATACACCTCTGCAACAGTATCCTTGCCCTTGTCATCAGTGAAGGCCGCAAATGAAAGGAGGCCCTTCCTCAGGGAACTTTTGATTTTGTCCTTGCCGTGCAGGTAGGTCCGAATGATTCCTTTCATCTCCACACCATCAGTGTCTGTCCTGTCAAAGGTGCTGTCTTCAAGGGACGCCCCCGGTATTCGGATCCCTCTGAAGTCCATCCCAGCAAAGCTTTCGTTCGCAGCCGACAGGATCGTGATCGCCACGGCGGCAGGAACATCGCACCACGGCAGCTTCGACAGCTCCACCAGCGAGAGCAGTGTGTCCCTGAACCAGATCAGCAGCTTATCCTCAGAGTTTAAACTTTTCTTCTTCAACACCATCTTCGCCAAGTAGTTCCTCAGCACACCAGGGTAGTTCATCAGATCTTCCATCAGCACGTCCCATGTTGCCTTCCTAGCGCACGCCGCCTTGCACGCCAGAACCAGATACTTGGAGGCCTTCTCCTTGGTGAAATCAGGATTTGCCTCTCTGACCTTCCTCACCATCAGGTCTTTCTGCTTCCTGAAGTGTGCCCATCTGCTGTGCTCGTCGGTTGTTTCATAGTTGGGGTCATAGGTGTGAGAAAAGACACTCACAAAGAACTTCGTACAGATACGGTTCAGAGGGAACCTCATCAGCTTGTCGTGGACAGCAATGGCGGTGAAGATCTCCTGCAGCCACTCGGAGCTGAAGCTGTACACCCTCTCCTGTTTCTTCCCGTCTTGGTCCCTCGAGACCTCCACCGGAGAGGCCGCAAACAGGTCCCGCACCATCTGCTGGTCCAGCTTGCCGACATCGTGCCCTCCTGTGTGCTGTGCCCTCAGAAAGCCACGACACCTGTTCTCATAAGGTGCCTGCCTCGCGTGGTCCCGTGTCATGTCAAGTGCGAGGCGCGAGTTGTAGTCCATCAGAAGCTTCACGAGTTCCTTGTCGGTGATGGAGGGGTGCTTTGTACTCAGCGACCTCAACGGCAGCCGGAGGTACTCCTCAAGGCAGGTCCTCAAGAAGGCCATGTTCATCTCTTTGGTTAGATGGTAGACGGACCGTGCATCTTCATCTTCATCCATCATGCCAGTATGCAGATCATCAAGGATAGTGAACACCCCGTCGGTTTGAACCTTTTCCATGATATACTTCACCCACCCGCACATCACATCCTTGTGTGATGCCTTTTCCTCCACTTCGCTCGTAGTTTTTGGTACCATCTGAGTCAACATCGTTTTCATCAGAAGCGTACTTTTGTCAGAACTGGGGTATGTTGTGAGTATGGTTGAATAAGGACGCTTTTGCCATTTCTTGTCAATCCAGCGATAATACAACCCCCATTTTTCATTGCAAATGGTACGAATGAAGGCACGAAGCATGCGGAATGTCATGTGCTGTTCTTCTTTCACTTCAATGAATGTAGAGAACCTTCTGTAATGCAGAGCGCACTTCAGCACTGCCCCGATGGAAGCCTCCTCTCTGCCGATTATGTTCTGGATGGCCTCGTCCTTCATTTCCTTCATTCTGTACACTTCAAAGGCTTCCTTTAAATTTCCCTCACCCTGAAGCTTGTCCGCAGTGTACTCCAGGATGGTGGTGTCTGCTTCCACCAAGATGATGGGGTCACCCCACTCACTCAGCTTGCTCTTCTCTCTCATGGAATCCAAAAGGAACTCCTTGTCGAGGAACGAGTACCCCACGAGTATCAGTGCCAGGTGTGCCTTCTTTGCCCTCGTCTTCTCCTGAAGCCGTTCCACATTCCTCGGCGTGAACCCATGCTGCTCCTCCAGGGCCTCTTCCACAAGGCGTGTCGTCGGATTCTTCATCTTTCGCAGGAACACGTGAATAGGGAGAAGGCTTTGAGTATCGTCATAGGTGTAGGTGCTCCATAGCTCCTTCTCCACCAGTGACAGGAACTCCGTACCCCAACAACAGCCCTCGAATATAATGCTCCTCCCGGCAGAGCAGGGCTTCAACAAGTGGGTTGCAAATTCCAAGGGGTTGAAACCTTTTTCTTTTTTTTTTTTAAATCCTTTAGTGGAGCTAACGGAAGTGTGGTGAGACGTTCGTGCTTTCGTGTCGGCCTGAGCAATTGTTCTAGCACCTTCTGTGACATGGGTATTCTCTTTCCTTTCAAGGTTGTCGTCACTATTCTTGGGGACATCCTTCTCAACCTGCATGAACGAGTACCTCTCACACCCATGGAGGTCGCTGCTGCAAGACTCCACACGAGCTTGTTGCAGGAGGCTGATGTTCTCCTTCAGCTTCCTGTGCAGCTGGAGGTATTTGTGGATGTCGCTCACCTCCTTCTTCATGTCCTGAAGCTGCTTGTCGATCCCTGTCACCCTTTCGGAGATGCTTGTCGTGAGCAGCAGGGTCGCCCCAGCTATCGCGTTCATCCCCTCAAGGTTCCTTGCGTACACCTTCACTGCCTTCTGCGCCTCTTTCAGTATCCCGTCAACGTGCCGCACAGCTTCCTTGCTGGTAACCACCTTGCGGAGCTCCAGAAGCTTCTCCATCTTGTCAATCAACCCCTCCATGTCCTTCTTGTAACTTTCCGCCTCCGTCTGTAGTGTTATCCTCAGGTAGTGCTGTGCCTTCTTGAACACCTGTCCTTGCTTCTCCAATTGCTCTCTCTCTCTGTCGCTCCTCATTGTGTTCAGCACCTCGCTGTTCATCGTTTTCAACATCCTGTCGTCCAGCACCCTGCTCTCGATCACTTCGAGGCAGGCAAGGACTGCCCTGTGCCGTACCATCGTCCCCTTGTGATCAGCCTGTTCCAGTTCCTGTTTGTCTTTTCCAGCCGTCAGTCCCTTCACCGCATCAGCCACTTCAGTTTTGATGTTCTTCAAGTCTCTGATTTTCTTCACGTCAAACATCTTCCCCACCTCTGTTATCACTTCATCTTTCAAGATCGTTTTGGCCTTTTCCTGAACATCACTCAAAAGAACAGTCGCCTGTCGAAGACACTTCATCAGCATACTTGGCAGCTGGCGTTCGTATTTCAGAAGATCTATCAAGCACTGCACCATACGGCCTTTCGCTATGGGAGAGAACTGTATGATTCCCTCGTCTTCTCCCAACACAGGAAACCTGTGGTAAAGGGCACCAGTTTTGTGGATATACTTTTCTTCCCCCTCCTCCTTGCTTTGCTCAGAGGACACGACGCGAGAGAACACCAGTAGCTCGGCAAGGGTCCCTGCCCACAGCTGTGCAGGAAGCACTTTCCAGTTCCTCTTGTTCTGTGGGCAGATATCCGAGTGCACGAGGTCAACGAACTCATGTACTGCCTCCGTGGCTTCATGAGGCCTCACCAGAAGCAGGTGCTTCAGGTGCTGAGATTGAGAGTTGAAGATTGCTGCGATCTTAAGTTCGTCACTTGTGGACAACAAGGAGCCTTTGAGTCTGGAGGATAAGGACGTAATCCAATGCCAGGCTGCAGTCATTACCTCCAAATTGAAGTGCGATGTGGAAACAAGATCACCCCAAACAGAAGCTTTTGAGAGAATGCCGCCCCCTTTAGTCATTACGGTCAAATTGAAGTGCGATGTAGCTAAAGCACCAGCTGCCAAGGAAAAGGAATCATACCAAACAGAAGTCTTTGAGAGAATGTCGCCCCCTTTGGTGATGACCTCGTGGTCCGCTGCCGATGCCGGGTGCATAAACGCTTTGTTCTCTCCTTTGCTCAAACTTGTGACGAGAGTCCGTAATTTCGACAATTGATCCGAAGCAGTGCAACCAGTGTCGAAGGTCACGAGCTGCAACACCAAGGTGGCCACCACACGGTACAGGTGTATGTTGTTCAAGGTTACAAGGTGCTCCTCAGCCTCGCAATGTGCATTGTCCTCCAGTGACTGCTGCAGCACCTTCAGCAGCACGCACACAGCGGTCAGCACACCCTCTGTAAGCTTGCTGATGTCCTGAACCTCAACCAGTGACCCGAGTTTTATTTCGTTCAGCTTGAACCACTTCACAAAGGTTTGCAACTTCGCAGGTCTCTCCTTTGCCATTGTGCACTGTGCCGCTGCTTTCGCCCTATTTTCCAAGTTCATGAGGAATGACATGATGTCCTTTGTGAAGTCTTGTGTTCTGAAGCAGATTGGGGCTGGTGCCGGGGGTATTGGCCGTGCCATTGCTTCAGCAAGCACAGTAAGCACAGCTAAGCTGCATTTGTACCTCTCTGCAATTGCTTGCAATATGCCAAACTGGTCTGGGTGGTTCGTCACCTCATTCAACAGGTGTTCATTGTCGACTTTGTAACTGATATATCTTTCCTTCAGTGTGATGTTCAAATAGTACTTCGTGTGCTCGAAGGTCTCCATCTGCTCAACTAGTGACTGTGCCTCCACGTCGCTCCTCACTGTGTCCAGTACTTCGCAGGCAATCCTATCTGACAACCCACTGCCAAGAAACCCACTCTCAATCACTTCATAACTGGTAAATACCGCCCTGTGCCGTACTACTTGAGCCTTCTCATCGCCCACAGTCTTCAGCAATGCGCCCACAGCCTTCTTGTTGGCTGTCGTCTCCCTTTTCTTGAGCAACTCTGTCAGTGCACCAGGTGTCAGCCTTCCGTGCCTCAGAAGATCCACCAAGCAGCCAACCACCACTTCCTTAACATTCACAGGAAACTGTATGGCCCCTCGTTCCCCGAGCATAGGAATCCTTTGGTACAGAACACAGTTGTTGTGGAGAACAAGGCGACATTCTCCCTCTTTGTTGGTTGCCTTCGAGGACACGACACGAGAGAATGTTAACAGCTCAGAAAGGGTCCCCGCCCACAGCGACACAGGGAGAACCTCCCATTCAGCGTTTTCCCCAGAAGGGCACACCACATCGTGGATCTCTTTGACCAGTTGTTCGAGCTTTGCCGCATCTCTCTTGCTCCCCGCATGGCCGTGAGACATGAAGCCCGCCATAAGCAGGTACTTCAGGCGCTGAACAAGAACGCTGTGTGTTGCAGCACTGCGCAGTGCCCCCGCCTCCCCAGTCCCAGTGAACAAACCTTCAACAGAGGGCCACGTTGTCATGAAAGCTGTCATGGCCTTCACCACAGCAGCAAGGTCGCCAAAGGGACTCACCCCGAGGACGCATCCACCAGTGATGATAGTGTGGTATGCTAAGAACTCAGGGTGCTTCTTGTGCTGCTTCTCGTCTTTCAGCATGTTTACGAGTACCCGGAAGTCCACCAGCTGATCAGCAGCAATGCAGCTCTTGTCGTGTATGACGAGCTGTCCCACCAAAGAGGCCACCACACGATACAGATGTATGTTGTTCATGGCAATGTGCGTCGAGCTACCTTCTCTTAGTAGCACCTTCAGCAGCTCACACACAGAGGCCAGTATGGACTCCCGCATTGCCTCCAGGGGGGCCCACTGGTCGGGCTGTTCGTTCACGTCGAGCAGTGCCGAGAGTCTCACCTCGTTCAGTTGGAACCATTCAATGAATTCTCCTATTGCACCTCGCCTCACACGCTTCGTCCAGTCACCCAGCTCCCTGAGGAAGGCTGGCACGTCATATGTAGCGGATGTGGGCACTTCGCTGCTACTGGTGGTTGAAGGAGCGGTGGTGGTTGGGAGCGGTTCTTCATACCCGGATGAGGGCACTTCGCTGCTGCCGGCTGGGAGCGGTTCTTCATACCCAGATGAGGGCACTTCGCTGCTGCCGGCTGGGAGCGGTTCTTCATACCCAGATGAGGGCACTTCGCTGCTGCCGGCTGGGAGCGGTTCTTCATACCCAGATGAGGGCACTTCGCTGCTGCCGGCTGGGAGCGGTTCTTCATACCCAGATGAGGGCACTTCGCTGCTGCCGGCTGGGAGCGGTTCTTCATACCCGGATGAGGGCTGTTCGCTGCCACTGGAGCTTGAATACATACTTTGTTGTTGTTTTATTGTGCATATAGCTGAATTGATTAAGAATGGTGAAAAGAAAAGAAAAGAGATGAGATAAAGGAGGTTCCTGTTTTGGAACGTCCCCCTTGTCTCTACTTATCTACCCTTTCTCCCTTTTGGGGCTTCGGCCTTCCTCCTTTTTCGGCCGTGCTGCCTTTCTCAAAGTATCTACTCTTTCTTCTTGCCACTTCCGCCTGCCCAGTTTCTTAAGGTCCTTTGGTTTTCTCTGATGCAAAAACTGGCCTTCTGCTCCGTGCTTTTTCTGTATCATGGCCAGATCACCCTTCTTCCCCGCGATCGGCTCGACGCCCACGTTCCATTGTGGTGAGGAGGGTGCTCTGCGCTGTTCCTGGGTGCGGGAAGAAGGTGCAAACGTGGTGCCCCTGTTGCAAAACCCCCTTATGCAAAACGTGTTTTTTACCCTTGCATGTACCCCAGCTGGAAAAAAAACTCACAAGTTGCTTTTTTCATCCCACAGCCCCAAAAGGTCTCCAGACTGACCTCAATCCTAGAGTTCAGGGCACCAAATAGGGCTGAATGCTGCCCTTTTTACCCCAGCCATAACTCCACGGACCCCCCACGACAAGACCCCCCAAAATCGGACATAAAAAGTACACCTTCAATCCCCCTCTTACACACATAGTTAAGTGTTCTCATCTGAATCTGGCACCTGGAATTGAAAATTTTAGTACCGTTTACCCTTTCCTTGCACCTTCCTATGGTTGCATGCTGACCCTTTTTTTGAGTATTTAAAGCAACAACGAAAATGGGGGGTACCGTAGATAGGCTCCGGGCGTTTAGGGGTTATTAGGGTTTTCTTTCTTTACACTAAAAGAGAAAAAGAAATGCGAGAAAAAAAAAAAAGAAAAAAACACTCAAAGACAAAAGAAAATACAAGTATATACCCGAGACTCAGGCCCGAAGACGCCCAAAAAAAAAAAAAAAAAAAAAACTCAAAGTGCAGGACAAACCCCCTCATGGAGGGCCGCCCTTGGGTGGGTTGGGGAGGGCTGTCTATTTATACTCCCCTTCTGGAGTATTGCTTTTGTCCCAATCGAGGCCCTGAGCGTCTTGCGGAGTCTAATAGAGGAGTGCAGGCTGAGATTCGAAGGAAAGATAAAACGTGTTTTCTTTCCCTTTTTTCTTTGTTAAACCATTAAAGGAGCTTCTGGCAAAAAAAAAAGGGGGGGCTCAATCGTCGACTTTTTTCTACTCCCAAAGTTATCATCCTCATGGATAGTCCTTCGGCAAAGTGGATACTATTCTCACATCTTTCTTTTAAAAGAAGGATACCAAAAGAGAAAACAGAAAGGAGCAAGAAGCAAGGATGAGTCCACCCGCACACCGAAAACTTATCAAACCTTCCTTCGGTCTTACCGTAGAAGGAAGATCAACAAGAATCTTGTTCTTCCTTTGGTACTTCTACTCCTTCTTTCCGTCGGGTTGAGCAGAGGATGCTTGCGTCCCAGTCATGTCGCATTATTATATAATCTTACTGGCGTTCTTCCGTGCAAGAATATGGTGGGGTAACACTTAAACAATGCCTTTGCACAAAATTAAAGTTATCTGGCACTTCGTCCTTTAATGGTTAAGAAACAAAGAAAAAGAGAGGGTTTTATATTAAAGGAGTGAAAGCGGAGAGCAAGCGAACAAAGAGAGCAAATAAAGTCTTCAGAAAAAGAATCGATTAGCGATTCTTAGATGTTACCATCAAGAAAGCCCACCCGTCCGTTTTAGTTAAATCGTTAAAGAATAGGACAAAATGGAGGGCAGTGAGAGGTGGAGGAACAAGCAGATGCTTTGAGGATTAAGAGGATTAAGAAATCGTGGTTCTTTTTGTTTCTATTTCACTCTTCGTCATTTTCTTCACTCACTAGGGGCCTCATAACATAACGCGAAATGGCCATAATTTAACTAGTTAAATTCTGAGATTTTGGAGTTAAATTATGGGCTTTAGGGTGAAAAAAATGGGTCTTGTCGTGAAAAAAATGTACCCAACCCCTTGAAAAAAACCTTGGGGTGGGTTTTTTTTTGACTATTTTTTTGGACATCTAAGGCCATTCCGGCCATTAAAAGTGGGAATAATTTTTTTTTTTTAGTTTCAGACATGGCGTGCCACACCCATTTTTTTATTTTTTTATTTTTGGCCTCACCACGTCTTTTTTCTTTGTATTTTTTCTAAACGTTCATCGAATGTTCAGCGTTTTTTATTTTATTCCATTGCTGTCGATTCGTTATTTGTCAGCTCCGTCGGCGGACAAGTCAGCACCACCAGCCAGCATCTGGCTTCTTCTCCGTGAATTCTGTGAACAATTTCTACAAAGTAAAGAACTCATACAATCACCCCCGCCACGTCCCCCCCGGTATCGTCAGCTATTGGTTCGGTTTGCACGGCTCGGCTGATTGGTTCTCGCCTGTACCTCCTCCTGAATAGGTGTTGTTCTCATTTCTGATTGCAATGCATACATGACATGGTGCTGCGACCTTCACGATGTTGGTATCAGTGAGCTGCTTGTTCACGTACCACTCACCTGTGGACCCTGCTGGTGTGTAACCGTACTGAGCATTGATGCTGCACTTCCAGCCCCAGAAGTACACGTTCCCGCCAACAACGGCGACAAGGTTGTCGTAAAGTAACTGAACTGTGTTTATAAAGTCTGCCTTCAGAAGAACTTTCGTCACGTCACCTGTCTTCACCACGAGTGCCTGCTGCTGCTGCTGTGGCGGCCTCTCTATCCATGCCTGGTGTGGACCGTTACGTATGGTGGCAACATCATCTGCAGGGGGGTTGGTGTCCTCGTACACCAGCTGATCGCAGGTCTGGGTTCTCTCTTTGTATTCTTGATCCGGACAGGACAGGACAGCAGGGGGGTCTACATCATCATTTCCCGACGGGCTTGTTTTCACCAACACTATCATCTCAGGGCCTAGTTCTTCTGCTCTATACCATTTTTCTTCTTCTTGTTCTTTTTTGTCAGACCTCACCTTGAACACTTTTTGATGGTTGTCCCACTTGATCTCAGCCAAGCTCATCTCCACCGGCTCCTTGAGACGGCTCACAGTGTTCCTCCCCTTGCAGTACGTTACAACATCTATCTTGGTGTCCCCACACCGCACCAACGTCCCAACCTTGCCTTTACCCGAGATAGCTATCTCAAACACAGGGCCACCCAGTACTAACTCCCCCTTTGGGGGCTCCATTTCCACCAACAAGTCGCCCTCAAGGTGGTAGTACGTACGCGCCGCAGAAGCGTAAACATTGAGAAGTTTCAACCTCTTTCGCTCCTTTTCGTCAAAAAAGCTCTTTGTGTACAGACGCACTGCCTTGTCCTCCTTCAGCAGCCAGTTGCTGTCCTTGTCCCCTCCCAGCACGAGCAGCGTGTCGCCACACACCACATGTCGCAGTGGTCCTTCTTCTTTGCTTGCGGGGATCGGGAAGCGATAGTTTTCCTTGTCCATTTTTGTCTTTTTTACACTGTACACAATGCACTCCCACGACAGTCCATCTGCACTCCTGTTCAAAGTGAGGAACCTGTCCACCCCAACTGGTGTGAGCCCCTCCACAACTTGTGCTAACTCCATCCTCACTTTTTCATCACTTTTTTTATTCACTAACACAGGTTCGCATTGAACTTTATGCTCCTTCCCCCCTTCCTCTCCAACTTGAGCCCCTGTCGTTGCCTTTGCGTCCCTCACGATTCCCCCTTCACCTCGATTCACACACCACACTTTACTGTCGTCTGCAATGAACATAAGTTCCATCGGCGTGCTCACCACCTCCACAGAAACCTCTTCCTGTTGACACTCAGCGATTGTCACAACCCCGTCCACTTCGTAAGCAACGACAAGAACACACTGTTTTCCCCTTTGCACTATCTTGCTCAGGATCTTCGGATTCTTCAGGTTCATTATCTCTTCCGGCAGTTTTACTTCTTTCCTACTGAACAACACCTTGTCCGCATACACCTCTGCAACAGTATCCTTGCCCTTGTCATCAGTGAAGGCCGCAAATGAAAGGAGGCCCTTCCTCAGGGAACTTTTGATTTTGTCCTTGCCGTGCAGGTAGGTCCGAATGATTCCTTTCATCTCCACACCATCAGTGTCTGTCCTGTCAAAGGTGCTGTCTTCAAGGGACGCCCCCGGTATTCGGATCCCTCTGAAGTCCATCCCAGCAAAGCTTTCGTTCGCAGCCGACAGGATCGTGATCGCCACGGCGGCAGGAGCATCGCACCACGGCAGCTTCGACAGCTCCACCAGCGAGAGCAGTGTGTCCCTGAACCAGATCAGCAGCTTATCCTCAGAGTTTAAACTTTTCTTCTTCAACACCATCTTCGCCAAGTAGTTCCTCAGCACACCAGGGTAGTTCATCAGATCTTCCATCAGCACGTCCCATGTTGCCGTCCTAGCGCACGCCGCCTTGCACGCCAGAACCAGGTACTTGGAGGCCTTCTCCTTGGTGAAATCAGGTTTTGCCTCTCTGACCTTCCTCACCATCAGGTCTTTCTGCTTCCTGAAGTGTGCCCATCTGTGCTCGTCCTGCTCAGCCTGGTCGGCTGTGTCATCCTTGCAGACATAGGTGTGAGAAAAGACACTCACAAAGAACTTCGTACAGATACGGTTCAGAGGGAACCTCATCAGCTTGTCATGGACAGCAATGGCGGTGAAGATCTCCTGCAGCCACTCGGAGCTGAAGCTGTACACCCTCTCCTGTTTCTTCCCGTCTTGGTCCCTCGAGACCTCCACAGGAGAGGCTGCAAACAGGTCCCGCACCATCTGCTGGTCCAGCTTGCCGACATCGTGCCCTCCTGTGTGCTGTGCCCTCAGAAAGCCATGGCATCTGTCCTCATAAGGTGCCTGCCTCGTGTGGTCCCGTGTCATGTCAAGTGCGAGGCGCGAGTTGTAGTCCATCAGAAGCTTCACGAGTTCCTTGTCGGTGATGGAGGGGTGCTTTGTACTCAGTGACCTCAACGGCAGCCGGAGGTACTCCTCAAGGCAGGTCCTCAAGAAGGCCATGTTCATCTCTTTGGTTAGACGATAGACGGACCTTGCATCTTCATCTTCATCATTCATACCAGTATTCAGATCATCAAGGATAGTGAACACCCCGTGGGTTTGAACCTTTTCCATGATATACCTCACCCACCCGCACATCACCTTTTCCTCCACCTTTTCCTCCCCCATCTTCGTCAACATAGTTTTCATCAGAAGCGTACTTTTGTCAGAACTGGGGAAACTTGTAAGTATGGTTGAAAAGGGACGCTTTTGCCATTTTCCGTCAATCTTGCGATCATACAACCCCCACTCCTCATTGCAAATGGTACGAATGAAGGCACGAAGCATGCGGAATGTCATGTGCTGTTCTTCTTTCACTTCAATGAATGTAGAGAACCTTCTGTAATGCAGAGCGCACTTCAGCACTGCCCCGATGGAAGCCTCCTCTCTGCCGATTATGTTCTGGATGGCTTCGTCCTTCATTTCCTTCATTCTGTACACTTCACAGGTTTTCTTTAAATTTCCCTCACCCTGAGGTGGTGGACCATTTTTTTTTTTTTTTTTACCATTCGCACCAACGTGATCCATGCACACACTCGAGTTGCGTCCGAACAGCTTGTCCGCAGTGTACTCCAGGATGGTGGTGTCTGCTTCCACCAAGATGATGGGGTCACCCCACTCACTCAGCTTGCTCTTCTCTCTCATGGAATCCAAAAGGAACTCCTTGTCGAGGAACGAGTACCCCACGAGTATCAGTGCCAGGTGTGCCTTCTGTACCCTCGTCTTTTCCTGAAGCCGTTCCACATTCCTCTTCGTGAACCCATGCTGCTCCTCCAGGGCCTCTTCCACAAGGCGTGTCGTCGGATTATTTATCTTTGGCAGGAACACGTGAACAGGGAGAAGGCTTTGAGTATCGTCGTTGGTGTAGGTGCTCCATAGCTTCTCCTCCACCAGTGACAAGAACTCCGCACCCCAACAACTGCCTTTGAACACAATGCTCCTCCCGGCAGAGCAGGGCTTCAACAAGTGGGCCGCAAATTCCGTGGGGTCGAAACTTTCAAGGTTGTCGTCACTATTCTTGGGGACCTTCTCAACCTGCATGTACGAGTACCTCTCACACCCATGGAGGTCGCTGTTGCAAGACTCCACACGAGCTTGTCGCAGGAGGCTGATGTCCTCGTTCAGCTCCCTGTGCAGCTGGAGGTATTTGTGGATGTCGCTCACCTCCTTCTTCATGTCCTGAAGCTGCTTGTCGATCCCTGTCACCCTTTCGGAGATGCTTGTCGTGAGCAGCAGGGTCGCCCCAGCTATCGCGTTCATCCCCTCAAGGTTCCTTGCGTACACCTTCACAGCCTTCTGCGCCTCTTTCAGTATCCCGTCAACGTGCCGCACAGCTTCCTCGCTGGTAACCACCTTGCGGAGCTCCAGAAGCCTCTCCACCTTCCCAAGCAACCCCTCCATGTCCTTCTTGTAACTTTCCGCCTCTGTCTGTAGTGTCATCCTCAGGTAGTGCTGTGCCTTCTTGAACACCTGTCCTTGCTTCTCCAATTGCTCTCTCTCTCTGTCGCTCCTCATTGTGTTCAGCACCTCGCTGTTCATCGTTTTCAACATCCTGTCGTCCAGCACCCTGCTCTCGATCACTTCGAGGCAGGCAAGGACTGCCCTGTGCCGTACCATCGTCCCCTCGTTAATTCCAGAAAGAGCCAGTTCCCTTACCACTCCAGTGCCGATGACCTCCAAGTCGCCGATCTCCACATCGCCTAAAAACATGTCAGGTTCCTCAGTTTCAACCTGTTCCTGTATGTCTTTTCCAGCCATCAGTTTCTTCACTTTAGTTTCGATTTTCTTCAAGTCTTCTATCTTCTTCACGTCAAACATCTTCCTCACCTCTGTTATCACTTCATCTTTCAAGATCGTTTTGGCCTTTTCCTGAACATCACTCAGAAGTTCAGTCGCCTGTCGAAGACCCTCCTGCAGCACACTTGGCAGCTGGCGTTCGTATTTCAGAAGATCTATCAAGCACTGCACCATGCGGCCTTTCGCAATGAGAGAGAACTGTATGAGTCCCTTGTCTTCTCCCAACACAGGAAACCTGTGGTAAAGGGCACCAGTTTTGTGGATATACTTTTCTTCCCCCTCCTCCTTGCTTTGCTCAGAGGACACGACGCGAGAGAACACCAGTAGCTCGGCAAGGGTCCCTGCCCACAGCTGTGCAGGAAGCACTTTCCAGTTCCTCTTGTTCTGTGGGCAGATATCCGAGTGCACGAGGTCAACGAACTCATGTACTGCCTCCGTGGCTTCATGAGGCCTCACCAGAAGCAGGTGCTTCAGGTGCTGAGATTGAGCGTTGAAAATTGCTGCGATCTTAAGTTCGTCACTTGGGAACAAAATACCTTTGAGTCTAGAAGATAAGGACACAGCCCCACGCCAGGCTGCAGACATCACGATCAAATTGAAGTGCGATGTCGCGAACGCAAAAGCACCAGCTGCAACGGAAAAGGAATCATACCAAACAGAAGCTTTTGAGAGAATGTCACCCCCTTTGGTGATGACCTCGTGGTCCGCTGCCGATGCCGGGTGCATGAACGCCTTGTTCTCTCCTTTGCTCAAACTTGTGGCGAGTGTCTGGAATTTCGACAGTTGATCCGAAGCAGTGCAACCAGTGTCGAAGGTCACGAGCTGCAACACCAAGGTGGCCACCACACGGTACAGGTGTATGTTGTTCAAGGTTACATGCTCAGTGTCGCCCGCCTCGCAATGTGCGCTGTCCTCCAGTGACTGCTGCAGCACCTTCAGCAGCACGCACACAGCGGTCAGCACACGCTCTATAGGCTTGCTGATGTCCTGAACCTCAACCAGTGACCCGAGTTTTGTTTCGTTCAGCTTGAACCACTTCACAAAGGTTTGCAACTTCGCAGGTCTCTCCTTTGCCACTGTGCACTGTGCCGCTGCTTTCGCCCTATTTTCCAAGTTCATGAGGAATGACATGATGTCCTTTGTGAAGTGTTGTGTTCCGTGAAGCACGATTGGGGCTGGTGCCGGGGGTATTGGCCGTGCCATTGCTTCAGCAAGCACAGCTAAGCTGCATTCGTACCTCTCTGCAATTGCTTGCAATATGCCAAACTGGTCTGGGTGGTTCGTCACCTCATTCAGCAGGTGCTCATTGTCTTTTTTGAAACTGTCGTATCTTTCCTTCAGCGTGATGTTCAAATAGTACTTCGTGTGCTCGAAGGTCTCCATCTGCTCAACAAGTGACTGTGCCTCCACGTCGCTCCTCACTGTGTCCAGTACTTCGCAGGTAATCCAGTCTGACAACCCACTGCCAAGAAACCCACTCTCAATCACTTCATAACTGGTAAATACCGCCCTGTGCCGTACTACTTGAGCCTTCTCATCGCTCACAGGCTTCAGCAATGCGCCCACAGCCTTCTTGTTGTCTGTTGTCTCACTTTTCCTGAGCAACTCTGTCAGTGCACCAGGTGTCAGCCTTCCGTGCCTCAGAAGACATACCAAGCAGCCAACCACCACCTTCTTAACATTCACAGGAAACTGTATGGCCCCTCGTTCCCCGAGCATAGGAATCCTTTGGTACAGAACACAGTTGTTGTGGAGAACAAGGCGACATTCTCCCTCTTTGTTGGTTGCCTTCGAGGACACGACACGAGAGAATGTCAACAGCTCAGAAAGGGTCCCCGCCCACAGCGACACAGGGAGAACCTTCCATTCAGCGTTTTCCCCAGAAGGGCACACCACATCGTGGATCTCTTTGACCAGTTGTTCGAGCTCTGCCGCGTCTCCCTCGCTCCCCGCATGGCCGTGAGACATGAAGCCCGCCATAAGCAGGTACTTCAGACGCTGAACAAGAACGCTGTGTGTTGCAGCACTGCGCAGTGCTTCTACCTCCCCAGTCCCAGTGAACAAGCCTTCAACAGAGGGCCGCGTTGTCGTGAAAGCTGTCATGTCCTTCACCACAGCAGCAAGGTCGCCAAAGGGACTCACCCCGAGGACGCATCCACCAGTGATGATAGTGTGGTATGCTAAGAACTCAGGGTGCTTCTTGTGCTTCTCCTCGTCTTTCAGCCTGTTTACGAGTTTCTGGAAGTCCACCAGCTGATCAGCAGCAATGCAGCTCTTGTCGTGTATGACGAGCTGTCCCACCAAAGAGGCCACCACACGGTACAGGTGTATGTTGCTCGGGCTACCTTCTATTTGTAGTAGCACCAGTAGCTCCAGCAGCACACACACAGAGGCCAGTATGGACTCCCGCATTCCCGCCCACTGGTCGGGCTGTTGGTTCACGTCGAGCAGTGCCGAGAGCCTCACCTCGTTCAGTTGGAACCATTCAATGAATTCTCCTATTGCATCTCGCCTCACACGCTTCGTCCAGTCACCCAGCTCCTCGAGGAAGGCTGGCACGTCATGTGTGGCGTCTCGTGGTTCCGGTGCACCTGCCCACTTGAAGAACACGAGGTCCATCATCCTGTCCTGTGTGTGGTTCGAGAGGGGAATAAGTGGTGTTTATAAGATACGAAAATAAAACTCAAAACATAAGATCTGGCTCGGAAATTCCCGCTTTCGGAAGAACATAAAGAAAAGGCGATGTTTAAGGGCAAATCCCACTCGAGGACCACCCTTAGGGGGGTGGGGGTCTATCTCTTGATGCTTCTTTTTTGGAGCCTCGCTTTCGTTCCGATGGCGGATACCAGTGTCTTTCGCAGACGGTTGATGCGGTCCTTCTTCAGGTTGGTCTTCAGCTCTTTTAGCCTGTCCTGGGTTTCTCGTGAGGCGAAGATCGGTCTCCTTGCAAAGCCTATCGCCGCCTTCCCACTTATTGCCATGAGGGACTTCACTCTCGTTTTGTTCTTCGCCGGGAAAGGCTTCTTCTTTCCTTGTAATGCGCACCTGTCGTTCATCTTTTGGATCAGTTTCTTGATCCTTCGCGCCTTTTCCTCCTGCGTCATTCCCAGCGATCTTCGTGTCGTCGCTTCGAAGTCTAGGGCTAACTCCACCGCCGTCACCTCCGACGTCGTGTCTTCTTTAACCCATCTTAGCTCCGACATCCATTTCAACAGCGACTCCGCGTACATCCGCAGTATCCCACTTGTCGTCCCGAGCTGCTCCAACGTCGGCGTCAAGTGCTTTACTCCCACCACTTTCCGTTCCCACGGCAGTTCTCCTCCAAAATCCTCTACTTGGATCAGTTCCTCATCACGTTTTGCTACTATCATCGCCAGGTACCTCTGCAACCTCTCCAGGTGTGCAAATCCGTGCCCCCTCGGCAAGATCCCGTGACTTGCCTCTTGCTTCTGTTGCCACTCCAGTAGGTTTTGTTGTTGCTGTTTGTTCATTTCAGTGAGGGCTATGGATTGTTTTTGTTCCACTTGCGGTTTCCTTTAAATCATCGAGTTTTCTTTTTTATTTTCTTTTTAAAAGAGCCTAATTCGACTTGGGCTTGAAGAATCAAAATCAAAAAAGAGGGAAGGAGTTCAAGTGGTGAGGGTAGAAGAAAAAAAAGGGGGGTGGGACACTTTGTTTTGTGTCTGAGTGTTGAGTAAAAAAAGTGAGGAAGTGGAAGCGACAAAGCAATGTGTGGAACACAGAAAGGCCTCAAAGTTACAGAAAGGTAAAGAACCTTTAAAGTACTTATCACACATTCCCAATGCAGAGTTGCATCTACCGGTCCTCACCTGAAGGGTGGCTGTCTGTGAGTCCAGGTCCCAGGTTTGAGACCTGGGCCCAAAAACAAAAAAGACACTATTAATGAGTCAACACTATGAGGCAAAAATTGAAATAAAGTAAAAATGAGGTGAACTAACTTCGTTTTCAATTCCCGTCAGCAATCTCCGCATAAATCTTCATCATTTTTTCTTGGATGTGCTCAGGAAGTTCTTCGGGTACTGTGCACCGCAACCTGCCTCTCTTGAGCTCGAACCTTTGAACGCAGTCTACCTTTTGCAGCTTTTCCAAGCTCTTCAAATACCTTGAGAGGTTGTCCAACTGCTCCTTGGTAGGCTTTTTGCTTGGTAACTTTTGGATCCCGTTCCCTGTTGTGCGCACAAGTAGCCCCTTCAACTCTCCCAGCCAAGCCTCAATCTGGAACATATCTTTCTTGTATAGATTTATGTCATCAACCGACTCTTTGCCAGAAGTCTTAAGTTCATACTCACGAGTGTCAGGGTCCACTCCGTAAAAGACTTCATAATTGCTCCTCAAACCAACATCTAGGTCTGAGAGGCGGGCCACGTAGGCAAGGTCCTTGTCTTCAGGTGTTTGCATCGCCACCTCAAACATGATCCCCTCACACAGGCCAGGGAGCGCTTCTGGGCAGAACGCAATCTCTGTCCCAAGGTAGTAAGTGTGTCCCTTCTTTGTTGTCATTGAATACCACGTAGCAGTGACCCAGTTCCAATCGGTGCAGACAAGCATAGCTTTCAACACCCCTCTTGACAAATGGAGTGCCTTCTCGCCCATCCTCTCCGCCCTCCTTGAAAAGCCCACATTCTTCTTGATCATTGCATCCTTCTTCTTACTTGATACCTCCTTATATGCAGCCATCACCTCAGGGGTACACCATGACAGGACCTCACCAATGCTCAGTTCTTCACACCCGATGAAGTTCTTCTTAAGTGCCTCCAGGAATACCTCCTCAATAACGTCTTTGTGGTCAGGATTGTACTCTGTTTGCTTCTGCAGCTTCCCGCTAAGGATCTCTTTGCGTTCGTGTGTCAGCTCACTACTGGGTGTCCTGTTTATATAGTTACATAGTATCCAGGGTTAACCGATCACCGGCGGGTTTTTAATTACAATCGGGTTTTAAATTGACGTCAAATGAAAGGCGAGCATGCAACCATGCTTAAAACCCTTATATTCGTATCCCGGCCCCCCAGATACACAAAGCCGACCCCTGGGAGCATCAAAACGACTTAGAAAAGGATTATTTTCCCGAAAAGCTATTTTTTCGCTTTTTTTGGCGGGCTTCATAGCCTGCACGTTATAACGCAAGCATAACGTTATCAAATTGATATTTAATTGTGAGCCGGGTTTTCAAGGGTGGGAGTGAAAATAAGATTTCACTTTATATCACGCTCAACATTATATTCACTCCTAGCTTATAGAGAAATAAGGCCCAGGAGTGACATAATGTACAGGAGTGATATAATGTTACATTATGTCACTCTTGCACCTATTTTAAGCCAAACTCCCTAGAAACACAGAAAACAATGGGAAGAAAGCCTAAGGCGATGGGGAGGGTTACACGTCTCGGGGGTGCTAGTCAGTCTGCTCAACCCATCCCAGAATCAAGATTCTGCAGTGGGCCCCCGCATCCACCATACATGCAACCTCAGATGGTTCCAGCGGTAGCGATGCACAGGTAAGCCTCGACATCAACATTAATGTTAAGACTGACGAGAACTGGTAACTTGAAATCCCTTGCAGCTTGTAATACCCAACCTTTTTTGCAGCCTCTCAGTTTTGATTTCTTCGTTACCTGTGCCCTGCACCTGTAACCTCCCACCCTTTCAAACCCGGCTCTTATTAAATAAAACAACATATTAAATGAAAATAAGTGCATTATTTCACTTGTGGTGGCGGGTTTAACTCGAAATTATTACTACACTCGCTACGCTCGTGAAGTAATTCGGATCTTACTACACTCGCTTCGCTCGTGAAGTAAGAGCCTCTCTCGTTAAACCCCCTGCCACCACGCGTGAAATAATGCAATCTTATTTTCATTTAATAAATAGTTATTAAAATACCCGGTATCAAATACCATAACGCAAAAAAAGGCCCATCATCTTGTTATGTACCTGTTATTTTAACGATATGAGCTCGTCCGGAAAGAAATGTCAACAAATGACCCTCTTTTGCAACGAAAAATCCTTGGAAAATTTCTAAGTACAAAAGTAGTCCGACACCACTTTGGTATGCGTTCTTTTTCTTTCAATCGATTGTTATATGTACTTATAAAATATAGCGCGCACTCGACGACACTGATCAAGCGACTGGCACCTTCCGAAGAAGGGCCTCCCACGTCCGCCGGGTTGAGCAGAGGATGCCCCTCCTCCGTCCGTGGCGCAGGTTCTGCCGTTTCCGATGGAGGGGCCGAGGTCGGGGCAGAGGCCTCCTCGTCGTCGCCGGTCAAGTCAATGACTACCCTCTCATTGACTCTGTGTCTCATCGGTTCCTTGTTCTGTCTTTACCGATGGTGGGGTCGAGATCGGGGCCTCGGTGTCGTCGCCGGTCAGGTCTAACCTCCCTCACATTTCCTTGCGCCTCATTGGTTCCCTGTGGCGCAGGTCCCGCTGATTGAGGACAGGGGTCGCCGTTTGCTTGTGTCACCTCCGTGGGTGGTGGTTCCAACATGTACATGTATCCCCGCTTCCTGTGGGGAGGTTCCGTTGCAGTAGAGTAGGCTGTGGCTGTGCCGCGTCAACTCTGGCATGTACATGTCGTCCGGGAAATAGTCGACAGACTGGCCAGGGGTGAGAACCGTTCCGGGGTGCGAGGGAAACATTGCGCTGTGTGCGCGCCTCGGTGGTGACGGGGCTTGACGTGCGGCCTCTCGTGATGCCCCCCCGACCCCACGGGTGTCCCTGGATATCGGTCCACAGAAGACTTTGATGGACAGTCGTTGTCGTTCGCGTGCAAGAAAAAGAGGTGCCCCGCCCTGATGTAGTCCTGCTACTGTTTTGCGCCTGTCGTTCCGACATCGTCGTCAAAGCTAACGGCACCCAGGGCTATCGTCGTCAAGAGGGGTGGTGGAGGGGTCTCCCGTCGAAGGCGTGGGCTGCATCCATGTTGTCGATCCGTGTCGTCCCAGAGGCTCAGGCCTGTCCATCTGCGGGACGGGGTCCGTAACGGGGAGCGGATCAGCTGCGGGTATCGGGTCTGGGCCAGTTGTGGTGACTGGGTCAGCAGGGACTATCGAGGCCGACGGGGACCGCGTTGGATGTAGGCATTGGGTCCGTGACGAGGATTGAGACAGCTACCAGGTTAGTCGCGGGGACTGGGTTCGTGACGGGGGCCGGGTCTGCGACCGGGCTAGTTTCGGGGACCGGGTCTGCAACGAGGACCAAGACATCGCCTGGGTCAGCTGCCAAGACTGCGTCCGTGACGGGGACCGGGTCTGCAACCGGGCTAGCTGTAGGGACTGGGTCCATGACGAGGACCGAGACAAAGATCGGGTTGGCTGCGGGGACCGAGACAGCGATCGGGCTAGTTGCGGGGACTGCGTCCGTGACGGGGACCAGGTCTGCGATCGGATTAGCTGCGGGGACCGAGTTCGTGACGGGGACCGAGACAGCGACCGGGTTAGTTGCGGGGATTGTGCCCGTGACATGGACCGGGTTTGCGACTTGGTCGACCGTGGGGACTAGATCCGTGATGGAGACAGGGTCAGATGTAGGTAGCGTGGATGTCGAACGCTTTCCGCGGTTTAGCTCTCTGAGCGTCTTTGCCTTAGCCCAGTTTTCCTCGGTGATACCCAGGACGAAGGGTAGTCCGACACCACTTTGTGTGCAGAATTGCAGTCTAAGTGTGTTCACCATATTGGTCACAATGCTCGCCGTTGGTTTCATTTCTAAAACGCGCGTGCAAAAACATGCTTTTTAGAATGGTTTTTTTTTAGTTTTTGGCATCCGGAAATTGTAAATTGACCCTGGCTCCATATTTATTTTTGTTTTCTTCAATGAAAAGCGAGAAGAAATGGACGCAGATGGGAAATCTGTGAAACTTAAGGGGTCATTTTGGGTGGTTTCGGCTCTTTATCACTATTAAAATGGGGTGAGGAAAATACTGCCATTTTGGCCTATTTTAGGCTACAATGCCCATTTTAGGCTAAAATCCCTTAAGGGCCCTTTAAAAGCAAACTTCTCAATTTTAATTTGTCATTAGTTTTTTTTTTTTTTTTTTTTTTTTTACACCATGTCATTAGTAAGAAAAAAAATGACAAACCTCAGCAGATGGGTAGAGAATGCATATTTGGCCCCAAAGATACCGATGTTGAGCAGGCAAGTGTTAAGAATTGGGTTTTCAGGAAAATGGGCCTTTTAGGCCAATTCCCTTAGGAACCCCTCGAAAAAGCAAAAACAGGGCTAAAAAAACCGGTTTTTGGGGGGCTATGCAACACCATATATTTTTCGCTAAGTACTCTTAACAGTAACCTGACCCTGGGTTGTACCCAGGGGTCACAACGGTGTGTGTTCACCACTTTTATGCACCCTAGGTGCTGCATTTCAAGCTTTTAAACTGCATTTTAAACATTTTTCGTCGTTTTTCTGACCTCTGTTTTTCGTTTCCCGGGGGCAGCCGGTTGCAAAGCCTGCCACCCTCATGGCAAAACAAGCATCGCAATTGAAAGAACGGCAACAGGTACACCATATATGTCATCTTCCTATGGTTGCATGCCGCCCTTTTTTTGCTCAAATATCAAAACAAGAAATTTTCGGAGGTACCCAAAAAAGTGTTGACATTTTTTTTCGGACGAGCTCATATCGAATTAAATAACGTTATTTTATTTATTTTCTGGATTCCCTCTAAAGGAATTTTGGCAAGAGGGGAAAATAAAATTTTCATTATTTCCCTAGGGAAAATAAAGTACTTTATTTTTTTCCTCATGTTTTAAGCAGATTGTGAAAATGGGGCGTCAAAGAAAAGAGGCTAAAAAATCAACAAAAAAAGTTGACGAAATCCTTGAGGATGTGTTCAGCATAGTAAAAAGCAGTGAAACCTATAAAAAAGAGTGGGACTAGTTCACCGAGTTCAGCCGTATCCGCACCAGAAAGCCCAAGGAGGCGACGTGATAACGTACTTTGATGCCCGGTACAAAGGGCTTAAGCCGTCGAGCCTCTGGTCCCTTTATAGCCGCCTGAACCATACCATGAAGCTTAAGCACAGCACAAAATTGCAAGACTGGCCCAGGTTGACCGCCATAGATGATTAGTGCAAGCAAGCCCCTGTCTTGACATAACGTCAAACCCTGGACTTCCTAGCTTTGGGGGGGATTGCAAAGCAGGCTGCGGTTTCCCTCATGTATGCCGGAGAATGCTGCCTGTTGCAGCGAAGTGATATACAAAAGACGAGCACTGGCTATGACGTAAGTGTTCACAGGACCAAGAACAACATGAAAACAAAGTTCGCTGTATGCGAACAATTTGCAGATGCCCTAAGCAAGTGGTTGAGCGTGTGCAATCAAGGCAAGCAGGTTGTTTTTGCAATGCCGAGACAACAAGCCTGTTAACCAACCACTTGGGAAAACTACCTTTTACAATGGTGTTTTCCTTGCTGAGAAGCTGAACCTCGAGAACCCAAGGCAGTATACATCACACACTTTTCGCCGAAGCTGTGCAACTACTGCCTCTGCAAATGGGGTGACTTCGGCTCAATTAGCGACACACTTCGGATGGACCAGCGAGGCAATGGCAAGGCGCTACATTGAACAGTCTCAGGCATCTGTGGATCTTATAAAGGGAAAGACCAAACCCGAGGTGATCAGTTCCCCTGGATACTATGTAGTTAAGCAATAAAGTACAAATCTGCTGCCGGTTGGGAGCTTCTTCATACCCGAATGAGGGCACTTCGCTGCTGCCGGCTGGGAGCGGTTCTTCATACCCAGGTGGGGGCATGTCGCCACCACTGACGGCTAAAGAAGTAGTGGCTGCAAGGGGTACTTCATACCCAGGTGGGGGCATGTCACCACCACTGACGGCTAAAGAAGTAGTGGCCGCAAGGGGTACTTCATACCCAGGTGGGGGCATGTCGCCACCACTGACGGCTAAAGAAGTAGTGGCCGCAAGGGGTACTTCATACCCAGGTGGGGGCATGTCACCACCACTGACGGCTGAAGAAGTAGTGGCTGCAAGCGGTTCTTCATACCCAGGTGGGGGCATGTCGCTACTACTGACGGCTGAAGAAATGGAGGCTTCAAGCGGTTCTTCACACCCAGGTGGGAGCACGTCACCGTCGCTGACGCTGCTGGTTGTAGACATACTTTGTTGGTGTTGCCTGAAGTGATTAAGGATAAGAAAACAAATATAAAATATTGAAGAGGTATAAATAAAACACACGAAACAGATGAAACTGAAATAAAAGAGATGAGATACAGGAGGTTCCTGTTTTGAAACGTCCCCCTTGTCTACTTAATTACCCCTTTCTCTTTTTTCGGGGGCCTCGGCCTTTCTTCTTCGGCTACGTCAGTTTCTTAAGATCCTTCTTGGTTTTCTCTGATGCAAAAACTGGCCTTCTGTTCCATGCGCGGTTCTTCTGGCTCTCCGCGGGAAGATTCGCTTGCCTCTAACCTTCTTCTGAATGCATGCTGTGTCCCACCCTTCTTGGGTTCTTTCCAAGAGGCCGTGGAAACTCCTTTGGTATACGTTCTTCCGTTTTCGATCGATTGTTATATAATTATAAGATATAGCGCGCATTCGACGACACTGATCAAATGACTGGCACCTTCCGAAGAAGGGCCTCCCACGTCCGCCGGTTGAGCAGAGGATGCCCCGGGGCGGCCGTTCCAGTCTGATCATGTCGCTCATCTTCCAGAAGGAGGCCGTGGAAAGCTTGGGTGCTTTTTCTATTCTTTCCATTGCCCATTGCTTCCCCAACTCTTCTAGGTTGTATTTTGGTCTTCGTTGATGCAAAGATTGCTCTTCTACGCACCGTATGTACTCTCTTGCGTGGTTCAGCAGGGAAGGCCCTCCTTCCTTTCACCTTCTTCCGCAGTCTTTCTTCAAGCTCTCAAGTGTTTCACGTGCAGTCTTCTGTCGCAGAAGCGGAGTAGGGTGGTGTGCCACACCTGGATTTTGTGCAGCTCCAGGGGCAACACCTGCGCTTATTTTTCTTGTTTTTTGTGTCATCGATTCTCCCCCCCCCCCTTTTTTTTACTCTTTTTATTATCACGGGTATACGAAAAAAGAAGGAAAAGGAAAGGAAAAAGAAGGAAAACGGGAGCGGAGCTTTCATCTTTTCGTTTCTCGGCAGGGTGGTTGAAAAAAAAAAATTCACTATGATAGGAACGAAGTGGTTAGCAACGGCCCGCCAAAAAAAAAAAAAAAAAAGAGACTACTTAAGGGTGCCTGCAGTATGTGGCAGGGCTCCCTGCACAAGTATTGTCTACTTGATTACAGGGGGCGCGCCTCGGCCTAGTTGTAGCTTCTTTTGCGTTCCGCGTCGTGTCCTTAATGCGTGCGGTGTGCAACTCAACCCCAGCCATGGTGCCCCTGGTAACCAAGATTCTGAGCCCGTGTTGCTGCCTATTCGTCACCCTTGGTATGCGTTCTTTTTCTTTCAATCGATTTTGCTATATGTACTTATAAAATATAGCGCGCATTCGACGGCACTGATCAAGCGACTGGCACCTTCCGAAGAAGGGCCTCCCACGTCCGCCGGGTTGAGCAGAGGATGCCCCGGGGCGGCCGTTCCAGTCTGATCATGTCGCATTATAATATATTTCTCATCTTCTAGAAGAAAAAGAGGTTTTTGCCCTCGTAGCTCGCCGGGCCAGCACTCTTACTTGCGTAAGGTCTTCGTGTTCTTTTTTTCTACTCCCAAGATTATCATCCTCATGGATAGTCCTTCGGCAAAGTGGATACTATTCTCACATCTTTCTTTTAAAAGAAGGATACCAAAAGAGAAAACAGAAGGAAGCAAGAATGAGTACCCACCCGCACACCGAAATCCTTCTGTCCTGTCCATAGAAGGAAGAATATTTTTCTTACGCAACTGGTTGAGCAGCGGATGCCCCGGGGCGGCCGTTCCAGTCATGTCGTACTATGATATAATCTTACTGGCGTTCTTCCGTGCAAGAATATGGTGGGGTAACACTTAAACAATGCCTTTGCACAAAGATTAAAGTTATCTAGCACTTCGTCATCCAAGAAGAGGCCACTTCACTCACACAGAAGAGCACCAAAATCGAGGGGCACGCACTTGAAGATTTCAGTGTTGTGGAAAAGGTGCTGGGGTTAACGGGGCCTTTCCGGGTAACGTCAACACGGTAGTTTGCGATAGCTACTTTTCGACTGTGGGTCTGGCCGAAGCCCTGTGAAAAAACTGTGAGGGGCTTGCATTTCAGTTGGACTCTTCTGGTGGGCTCTAGAAGTGACAAAAGTTAACTGATGCACTTCAAATAAAATATGGTCCAGCGTTGCAAAAACACCACTCCCGGCACCCAACTAGTGACACCCCCGATACCCCAGATTACACCAAACGTGACCACCAGCCACTGAGGGGTCCTGATGCTGCTTTTTTTTGTCCCAAGATGCTCAATCTACACCCCGTGCACAACCCATTTTGACATGGTCGTTTTTGAGCACCCTACGGCCATTCAACTCTTCATCCCCTTTGTATTTTATTAATAAAATCTTTGAACTTTTTCTTTAATTTTCCTGGTCCAAAAAACCCGTTTTACCTGCAAACGGGGGTTAAATGCTGCCATTTTCCCCCTCAAATTATGAAAAGGAGCAAAAAAGGGACCCCTCGGTAGATAGGCCCCGGAGTGTTATGGGTTAAGAAATAAAGAAAAAAAGGGGGGGGCTTATATTACAGGGATGAAAGCGGGGCAAGCGAATAAAGTAAGCAAGTCTTCAGAAAAAGCATCGATTGGCGATTCTTAGATGTTACCATCAAGAAAGCCCACCCGTCCGTTTTAGTTAAATCGTTAAAGAAGAGGACAAAATGGAGGGCAGTGAGAGGTGGCTGAAATGATTTAAGTTAGAATAGAGAAGTGGAGAGGAACAAGCAGATGCTTTGAGGATTAAAAGAAACCGTGGTTTTTTTTTTTTTTTTTTTTTTTTTTTTTTTCTTTTCAAATTCCACTTCCTTTTCGACTTGCTAAGGCCGCACCCACTAGGTGTCGAGACGCTCACCCGGTTGCCCGGGTACTCATGACCGTACTGGTGTTCTCATTCCACAAGCTTTGCTGGTTGTTTGGCACTTTACACTTTTTTTTTTTTTTTTTTTTTTTTTGTTATTATCGGTTCAGGCTGCCGTTTCTCCCCTGTGGTGAGCCTAAAAAAATCCGCTGGAGTGGGGCTTGAACCCGCTTCGCCTAGGTACTGAAATGATTTTAAGTTAGAATAGAGAAGCGAAGAAATAGATAAAAAGGGGTGGAAAAGAATAAATACTGCATACGAAAACAGAGAGTCGAATATAAAGGGAAAAAGGTGACTGACATCCTCAAGAGAAGCCTCCCACGTACCAGGAATTAAGCAGAGGTTGCTTCCATGGCCCGTATCAGTCTATCACCAAAAAGAATAATGAAAATAACGGAACGAAGTGAAGTAGGAAAAGAGAAAAGACGGCCTGGTCGCCAGGAAGTGCTGGTTCAGACGCGTCGGCGGACGCAGTTTAACGTCATACCCGGGACCGAAAACATGTAGGAAAAGGAAAAAGCAGAAAGGATAATAACAAGCTTAAAATTGGAAAGAAAATGGAAAGGGTGGAAACTAAATAATAGGGTGCGAGGTCTGTGAAACCTTGCATAGCCTATCGCCCTCGTAGCACGCCGGGCCGGCACTCCTACATTGTGTAGGGTTGTTTCCGATTGTCCCTAGTTGTAGGAATGCAGGACAGTCGACCACTGCGATTCGTTGTAATAGAGGGTCCCGGCCCCTACAAAGTCAGCAAGCAGGGCTGCCACGGTCGAGTAGGACTTGTCCCCGAACCCTTGGGTTTGCAGCAGAAAGCCCTGTTCCTGGCGGGATGCGTAGTGCCACGTCGAGCCGTGACAGACCAGTAGGCACGGGATCGCAACCCGTGTGTCGAGGGGGACCGCGACCAGGGGGGCCTCACCCAAGAAGTGAGTGCCCTGGACATGCCCAGGTACAGGGCAAAGCCCCCCCAACTAGACTACGCCTTCGAAAATATTTTCGGCTGAACTACTGGTCAGGAAGATGATGGCTTCTGGGATCGAACCCTGTTAACCATGTTTTTCAAAGGGAAAAGTGCCCAGTTGCAAAAGTTTGGCAAAAATGGCCAAAACTCAAAATGGCGACTTCCAAGGTCATTTTGGTTGGCCCCCAATATTTTTTTTTTGGAAAAACTTTTTGGAACTTCCTTGGAACTCACCGTTCTTTCATGTTCGACATATGGATTTTTTGAAAAAAAAATTCAATGAACCTTTGGGCATTTTTGACATTTTTTCCCCTATAGCCCCCCTATAACCCCTTTGGGACATAGGGCGGGTCACTTAGCGAATATGGAGCGTTAAAAAAGAGGACAAAATGGTCCCATCGCTGGCATTCATTGTCCCCCGACTCCCCTACGTAAACGGCAGTGTGGTCTTTACCTTCATCATTATAGCAAAACACTGCTGCATAGACCATACTTCGGGTGTGCTTGGCGTGCATCTCATTCGGGTTTTCGACTTTGTCCCCCACCCCAAAGCTCGCTACTGCTTCTTGAATCTTCTTAAGCCGTTCACAAAAATTAGTTTGCGCCGGTGTCAGGCTGCCCTCCAGAATTCTTTGTAGTAGTTCCGGTATGCGCAAACCTCATACTTGTCCCCATTCATCTTTATGTAGGCGAACTTCATCTTCTTCTTCAAGGGGTTCAGCTTTTTTCATTCACCACATCAACATTTGTATACATTTCGAGTTCCCCGCGTAGGTGGTACTCTATCGGGGCTTCCGATGTTGGTTCGTGCCCTCCCTCCTCCCTCCTCCTCCTCCTCTGGAGGTGGTTTCTCGGTCGTGCAGGCCTCCCTTACTGCGCTTATTGCGTCTGTTGCTATCTTTTTCAAGTCGTCCGGCAGCGTGTCCCATGTTTCATCAGGTATGTTCTCAGGTCCGTCAGGGTGTTGCATGGCAATATCTTTGCACTGCAGAATGCACTGTGTCAGCTTCTCTATGATAGCTTCAGGTGGTGTCGACATTTATATTTTTTCCTTTCTTCTTCTTCTTTTTTTTCCTTCTTTTTTTTCCCCCCTTGTCAAGAATGAAAAAAGAAAAAAGAAAAAAAAATGAAAGGGCGTGTGTTCGAAAATTTAAATAAAATTGGCTAGAGAAAAAAAAAGACGATGTTTAAGGGCAAATCCCACTTGAGGACCACCCTTAGGGATCTTTTGATGCTTCCTTTTTGGAGCCTCGCTTTCGTTCCGATGGCAGATACCAGTGTCTTTCGCAGACGGTTGATGCCCTTCTTCAGGCTTGGCAAGAACCCGACTGCACAAGAGGCGGATGCAGCAGGGTTCACCCCCTTCCAAGAGCCATACGAAAAGGAGTGGGCACGCTTTTGTGTGTTTCATAATTATAGGAAAGAAGAGAAGGATCTGTCCGAAAGAAGAGGATTCCGTTCTCTATTTCAACGACATGAACAAACAAGGCCTGCTGCCAGTTCAGTCCGGACAGCTTATTCAAGGCTAAACTCGGTTGTGAAGAGGAATTACAACAAAGCAGTTGCAAGACCACCCCCGACTAAAGGTCCACCTCAAGAGGTTCCAAGAAGGCGAGTCAACAAAAAAGGCGAACATCTTTACCCAAGAGCAAATGATGATCTTTAGCACCGAGGTATGGCATCGTCCGCTACGTCCACCGCCTCTTGCAGTTGGGTCTTGCCCATCCCAAAGGAGCCTTGGTAGGTGTTTTAGGGTTTTGCTGAAATTAGGCCCCAGTGAAATAAAGATGAATTCTGATGTTCTCTCCCACAAGAAAACTTTGCTGGAGATAATAATAGTAATATAAAAACACACTTCGAAAACTCTTTTCTCACTTGCTCCGCACAAGGTTGGCATCTTTGCTAGCCCTTATGCACTGTGCAAGCTTCTCCTGCAATTCATTTTCTTGTGTAATTGTCTTCGTGCTGTACACCGAGAAGGTGAGGAAGAGCAAGATGAAGGCAAGACCTAGGTACACCCTCATCTGCCTCCATTTAGGAAGCAACGCGGAAACGTCTGCCGACCCCCCTCTCTGCAGGCTGTTCTTGGTGGGGTACTGCAAGGCAGCCTTGGAATCAGGCTGGGGCAAGGCGGCGCTATCAGATTTGTACTTCGATAGCTCGATTCTCATTTTTCTCACGGTCTGTTTTTTTTTTTTTTATACTTTTTTTTCCTCTTTCTTCCACCCCTCAACATACCTCATTCCGGGTAGATATCTCCTTCTGAAGGTTCAGATTTGTTTTGTTGAACTTTGCAACATTTGTATCCATGAGTTCAATACGGGTTTCGAGGGTTTTACTGTGTCATTGTGTTTGGGGGTGGGAAAAGAAAAAAAAAAAAAAAAAACCACACTTTATCTCTCTGAACTTCTCCAACTCCGCTTTCAATTCGGCTTGTTGCACCTCCATCCCCCCAATGTCCTTCTTTGTAACTGCCATCTCGGTCCTCAAAGAAAGGTTTTCATCATACAGCTCTTGAATCGCTACTTCGCGCTCATCAGCGGCTACGTCTAGGTGAGCGTGCCGCGCCATTGTGGAGTCCAGTTCTGCTTGGAGACTTTTCAGCTCCGTTTCATGGGTTTTCCGAAGCTCGCCGAGATCAGATGGAAGCTGAGTTGAATCCACTTCGCTGCTTTGTGTTATGGGCACCTCAGCCTCGCTCTTCTTCTGCCGCCATCCTTTCAACTCGTTTTCCAAGTCCTTGACGTATTGCACATGCGACCCATCTTGCAGCTTTTCCATGGCACGTTCGCATTCACCCCTTACCTCGTTCACTTCTTTTTCGTGGGTTTCAATTAATTTCCGTAGTTTCTCCGCGTCGAGAACCGTTTTCTCTGTTAGTTCCTCTGTTTTCCCAACGGCTTCCGCGTGCCGTCTATCGAGCTCTTCGATGTTCTTCTTCAAGAGCTCCACCTCGTTCTCGGATTGTAGTAGCTTCAAGGACATTTCGGTCCCTCCTGTAGCGGTGCCTGCTGTGGCCTGTCGAGCTTTCCACTGTTCGACTTTGATGTTGTAGTCCTCGAAGTCTTGTTTCCACTGGCGTTCGATAGCGGCTTTGTCTACTTCTAGCCGTTCCGCGTTTTCCGTGGCTTGTCTAAAGTTTTCTTTTAACAGTTTTACTTGTTCCTGGAGGCCTTCTGCGTATGCGTCTTCTTTGGAACCTTCTGTGCCGCGGAGCGCTACTATCATTTTATTTGCGGACTCTCTGTCGGCTTTGCTTTGCGCCCTCCACGCTTGCACCTTTGCCCGGTAACCGCCGTGCTCTTTCCGCAGCTCCTCGCTTTCTTTGCGTAGGTCGTCGTACCTTTCCTCCTTTACCTTCAGCTCCTGTTGGGCCTGTTGCAGCAGCACCTCCAGCTGCCCTCGTGACGTGTTTGAGTCCCATGTGGCCGTGGCTTCGCATGCTACCTCCTTCTCAAACCCTGGTATGTCTGCTGCTTGTTTTATTCTCTGCAGGAGGTCCATTTTGTGTGTGGTGGCCTTTCCCTTTTTCTGAATAGGCGAGTTATTTTCTTTTCCCCCTCCCTTACTAGTAGTGTATTTGTACGCAGAACGATGTCAAATATTCTTTTTAAAAAAAAGATTGGCGAGGGAAAAGGGTGGGGGGAAAAAAGAAATGGGGGCTTTGATTGCAACAACAAGTAGCGTTAAGTGTGCAACGAAGCATGAACCGTCTACTTGATTACAGGGGGCGCACCGCAGCCGAGTAGCTTTTCTTCTGCGTTCCGTGTCGTGTCCTTAATGCGTGCGGTGAGCAACTCAACTCCAGCCGGGGCGACCCGAGTAACCAAGATTCTGCGCTCGTGCAGTTTGCTGCCTGTTCGTACCCTGAGCATCTGCAATACGTTTTTTCGCTCGGGCGCTACCGGTGATGACCGACGAGGTGGTCAACAGCGAACAATACATCTGATGTACTTCTTATATTTCCACCACCTTAAAAAAGAAAAAAAGAAAAAGGAGAGAAAGTCACGGTAAGGTGCGCTCCACTGGGTACTAAAAGACCGTGGAGAAGCTACACGCCAGAGAGCCGGTGAAATTCAACTTTCCTTTGTTCGATGGGAGAATAATGGGAGGGGCTGTTTTGTTTTTTTAATATTTTGGTTAGAATAAAATAAAAATCAATTGCCCTTCTTTCACACATTTCTTTCTTTACCCCCCCCCCCCCCCCGCCCCCCTTCTCTTCACTGTCCGAACCGGTGCTTCACCAGCATCATTTTATAAGCACGCATCTTTTTACAGTCAAGGTCACCCTTTCGCTTCGCCACTTCTCCATTTGCGTTGCGTGCTGTGCGTACCTCTTCACTACACTTGTGTACGCTGCGAAGCCAATGGTAAAGCAGCACATTGCAGCCGCTCAAAGAAGCAAGGTGCAGAGGGGTATTCCCCTCATCATCAGGGAGAGGCTCTGCACCAATTAGCATCAGGAGCAGTGCCCCACGCCACTTACGATGCAAAGCGGCATAGTGAAGCGGTGTTCTACCAAACTTGTCCTTCGCGTTCACATCGCTGAGGGGCCCTAGGTACTCCACCACTTCTGGAGAACCCCTACGGGCCGCAAGATGAAGGGGCGTGGCACCTTCGTGACTGCGAATCATGGGGTCCGCACCCTTCAAAACCAGATACTCGCACATTGTCCTTTTTGCATGCTTCAAGGTAACGAAGTGAAGAGGTGCCAGCCCGATACCCCCTGCATCGTTCAGACCAAGGCCCATAGAAAGCAGCCGCTTCACAACATCATCGAATAAGAGCCCCCTCCTGACAGCATAGTAGAGGCACGATCTTCCGGACTTTTCCTTTATGCTCGGATCGGCCCCGTAGTCCAACAGCAACATTGCTCCTTGTGGGCTTCTGTGGATGCAGGCAAGGATGAGGGGTGTGCGGCCCTTGCTGTCACGGGCATTGATGTCCCCCTTGTGGGATATGAAGGATTTCAGTATTGCGTCGAATTCAGCTTCCGGTCTCCAATCGTTGTACTTTTCGACGGCGTGGTGGATGAAGTTAAGACTGCCCCAGCGGACGTTCGGATCGGCACCTGCTTCGAACAACGCTGTTTCGTGGATTAAGTAGCACAGTGCGCTCATTGTGATATCGCTGTAGTTGAAGCAGTTCATCTCGTTGGGGTCAGCCCCGATCTCCAGGGCTAGCTTGATGCTGTTCTCGGCGTTCTTACAGTACAAGACAGTTCTCCAGAACCCCTGTTCGTTGTACGCAAGTTCATAGTCCTCGTTGGGGTCAACTCCTGCCTCCACCACGAGCCACGCGAGCTCCCTGTTTAAAGACGATACAGATGTCTTCAGCGTCTCGTGGTTTGCCTCGAAGCCTAGTTCCCTGAGCCGCAAGATGGACTTCTGTTTCTTGCCGATGTCGGCTTCAAGGGTGTCGCCCCCGACGATCCCCAGCCCGCTCAAGAGCTCCCCGTCGTGCAGCACCGCGCCTTCCCTCGTCACCTCCAGGGGGACCCCTGCATCCATTTCGGCAGCTTCTCGTATCTTTGCCTTCAGATCGGACACAAGGTCCTGTTCCTTCAGTTCCACAGACACCGTTGAGTCATTCGGGATCGTTACAAAGATGTCCATGTGCTCTTCCTGAGGGGGCAGTGTCTTTTTGAGAAGGAAAAGAGTGAAATACAATAAATACGTAATTTGTCATAAGCTCGAGTTTCAGAAAAAACCCTGGTAACAAAGGAAAAAACCACTAAGGTGAAACAACCACATTCGCCACCAACATGAGCAGCAGATGCTCCGGAGCGCTCCTGGGACACCGGCTCGCATACAATTTCCCCTGGCCGAGACCAAAGGTATCACAACCCCCCCGCCATGTTCAACTTTCACCATACCTGTGAGTAGCCCAGTAGCTGGTAGACGCCAGTCTCTCATAACGAGGGAGTTGTAACTTCATGTGCCCTGCGAATAGTCGGTTGCTGTGGTGGGTTTGGGGGGTAGGTTTTCGGTCTCTTCAAGGAATAGGATCGCTTTTCGGGGGTCTTTCCCAAGGATGTGTTTTAGCGTCAGGGTGTCGAAGTGTTTCGCCTTGGCCGCTTTGGTTGCAGGGCATTTCAGGAGGAGGTGTTCGAGCGTTCTCTCTGTTGCGGGTCCGCACATATTTCGCAAGTGCGTTGCTTGAAGTCTTTCTTCAACAGCTCGTGATGCCCGGACATCAGCTGATTGATCATCGCTTCTTCTTTTACTATAATATAATTTTAATTTCCATCTTCTAGAAGAAGGAAGAACTCTTGGTGTGGCTGCCTCACATTGTGCCACTGAAGAACAGCCAGTGAGAAGCCAAGAGGTGGTCATCTTTCAAGACTCTCATGTCACCGTGTGATCGGCCCCCTTCCAAGCCTTCCGTGTAACGCCTGACATGACCTACGACTTATCGAAGTCGAGGATGAGGACGATTCGGGCAAACCTCATGTGTTAAACCTCATGTGTTAAACCTCCTGTGTTCCCCAAGCTCCTCCGCGGTTTTAGGCACTATACGTGGGTCTGAAGAGTCCCCATCACAAGCTCCCGGTTAGAATGCAAGTATTTCAGAAAGAGATCCCTCAGGTCTGCTTGGAGAACCACGGTACACAGTCACCCCGAGGGCCCACATGTTGGTGTAGCTGTCCTCCTCGAAGTCAGGTGCCATGTAAGCCGGTGTGCCTGTTTTTGTAGTCGCTACCCCATCGGAGGACACCTCCTTCGACAGTCCCAGGTCTGCCAGGATGAACTCTGCTTCTTCCTCACCGCCGCCAATGGACACCATGATGTTTTGGGGTTTCACGTCCATGTGGATGAAGCCCTTACTGTGAATGTAAGCCGGTGTGCCTGTTTTTGTAGTCGCTACCCCATCGGAGGACACCTCCCATCTCCCGCAAGAGCCTGTCCGCATTCTCCGGAGAGAGGGGTCCCTCCTTTTCGACGTATGAGTAGAGGTCCCCTTTTCCGTACAGGGGCATCACGATGTGAAGCTGCCACACCTTGGCCAGGGATTCCTTTGCCAGCTGCTTTGTCGTCTCGAAGAAGTCAAGGCAGGGGACCAGGTTCCTGTGCTTCAGCTTCAGCATGTGCCGCACCTCCTCCATGTTCTTCCCATCCACCCTCCTCACTGCCTTGTACACCGACCCCTGTCCGCCGGACCCGAGGCGCTCCCCTTGCTCGTACTCATCTATTCTTTGTTGTTGTTAGGTAGAGGGGACTGTGTTGGGGATTAATTGGATGCGACTCGTAAAACGAGACTTGTTTAATATATGAGTTACGTGATGGCAAGGGCCCCGTTAAACTACTATAAGCAGCCCGACCCCACTTTGCGCGCAGAATGGCCGTCTAGGTTGGTCACCATGTAGGTCACGCACAAGTTCCATCGTTGTGATGGAGGTCGAAGAAAGGAGAGAAAAGATAGGGAGAAAAAAAAGGAGGGTATGTCACGGGAAGGCATGCTCCACTGGGCACTAAAAGACCGTGGAGAAGCTGCACGCCAGAGAGCCGGTGAAATTCTACCTTTTTTTTTTTGTTCGATGGGAGAATAATGGGAGGAGCTTTTCCTTTTTTTTTAATTATATATTGTGGCTAAAAAAATCTTTTTTTAAGAAAAAGAAAAATCAAACACATTTTTTTTTTTCCCTTGAGGGAGAAAACATAAATTACAACGAGAGTTAAACTATGGAGGGCGAAGAAGAAAAGAGAAAAAGAAGAAGAAAAAAGGAGATTATACCACCGGGAGGCGTGTTCCACTGGGCACGAAGAGGTCGTGGAGAAGCTACACGCCAGAGAGCCGGTGAAATTCTACTTTCCTTTGTTCGATGGGAGATAATGGGAGGGGCTGTTTTGCTTTTTTTGATATTTTTGGTTAGAATAAAATAAAAACCAGCTGCCCTGTTCATGCATTCTTCATCCGGGAGGGGGAGAAATAAAAACTATAACGAGAGTTAAAATTATGGGGGGGTTTTCTTTTTTTTTCCCCCCTCACATTTCCGTCCCCCGCCCCCCTTCTCTTCACTGTCCGAACCGGTGCTTCACCAGCATCATTTTATAAAGTCGCATCTTTTTAGAGCCAAGGTCACCCTGCTTCGCCACTTCTCCATTTGCGTTGCGTGCTGTGCGTACCTCTTCACTACACTTGTGTACGCTGCGAAGCCAATGGTAAAGCAGCACATTGCAGCCGCTCAAAGAAGCAAGGTGCAGAGGGGTATTCCCCTCATCATCAGGGAGAGGCTCTGCACCAATTAGCATCAGGAGCAGTGCCCCACGCCACTTACGATGCAAAGCGGCATAGTGAAGCGGTGTTCTACCAAACTTGTCCTTCGCGTTCACATCGCTGAGGGGCCCTAGGTACTCCACCACTTCTGGAGAACCCCTACGGGCCGCAAGATGAAGGGGCGTGGCACCTTCGTGACTGCGAATCATGGGGTCCGCACCCTTCAAAACCAGATACTCGCATATTGTCTTCCTTTCATGCTTCAAGGCAACGTAGTGAAGAAACGTCAGCCCAACACTCCAGACATCGTTCAGACCAAGGCCCATTGAAATCAGCCGCTTCACAACATCATCGAATAAGAGCCCCCTCCTGACAGCATAGTAGAGGCACGATCTTCCGGACTTTTCCTTTATGCTCGGATCGGCCCCGTGGTCCAACAGCAACATTGCTCCTTGTGGGCTTCTGTGGATGCAGGCAAGGATGAGGGGTGTGCGGCCCTTGCTGTCACGGGCATTGATGTCCCCCTTGTGGGATATGAAGGATTTCAGCATTGCGTCGAATTCAGCTTCCGGTCTCCAATCGTTGTACTTTTCGACGGCGTGGTGGATGAAGTTAAGACTGCCCCAGCGGACGTTCGGATCGGCACCTGCTTCGAACAACGCTGTTTCGTGGATTAAGTAGCACAGTGCGCTCATTGTGACATTGTCGTAGATACAGTTCATCTCGTTGGGGTCAGCCCCGATCTCCAGGGCTAGCTTGATCCTGTTCTCGGCGTTCTTACAGTACAAGACAGTACTCCAGAACCCCTGTTCGGTGTTCTCAGCAGGTTTATAGTCCTCGTTGGGGTCAACTCCTGCCTCCACCACGAGCCACGCGAGCTCCCTGTTTAAAGACAATACAGATGTCTTCAGCGTCTCGTGGTTTGCCTCGAAGCCTAGTTCCCTGAGCCGCAAGATGGACTTCTGTTTCTTGCCGATGTCGGCTTCAAGGGTGTCGCCCCCGACGACCCCCAGCCCGCTCAAGAGCTCCCCGTCGTGCAGCACCGCGCCTTCCCTCGTCACCTCCAGGGGGACCCCTGCATCCATTTCGGCAGCGTCTCGTATCTTTACCTTCAGATCGGACACAAGGTCCTGTTCCTTCAGTTCCACAGACACCGCGCCATTCGGGATCGTTACAAAGATGTCCATGTGCTCTTCCTGAGGGGTATAGTTTCTTATTTCGCCACTAAAAAAAAAAAAAAATAATAAAATAATAAGATAATAAACGTGAAAAAATAAATGAAAATAACCAACAAATAATGTAAAACCACAAAAAAAAAATCCGGGTTTTTTTTTTCTCCCCGGGAGCTTGTCATTCCGGCATTTTTCTCTTCCGACATTTTTCTCCCCCCGGAATCTTTTTTTAGCTGAGGGCTTATGGGAGGAAGAACAGTATCTCAAAGAAGGGGTCCGTTGTATAATGTCCTGAACCCAAATCTTGAGTGTATCCATTTTTGCCTTGTGTTTGAGGGAAACCGTAAGGCTCCAGTCTGCAGGGGGTGTGTGCCACCCTCGGGACAGCACGTGGGCACTGTTGTCCACATGGGGGACTCAGTCTTACCTTTGTATTTCAGCTGCGGAGGCGAGAAAAGGACACAGCAAAAGTGCCTGTTTGCCAAGGGCAAGAAACTGGCCACTGGATATTGTTCCCCCTCCCAGCAAAATAACCCGCCGTGATGCTGTGGGTGACGACATTTCTTCTTTTTCTTTTTTTTTTCTCCTCCAACTCGGAGCAGGTACCTTAAGTGATTCGTGAAGCACACATTGGTCGACACCACTAGTAACACCAAGGTGAAGATTGGGAAATAAGCAAGGGTCCTCCCCCCCAAGCCGATAATGCCGACTAGAGAAAAATATCCGCTTTTTTCGCTTCCGCGAGTTTGTCACTCCGGTATTCTTCTCTTCCGGACAGCGGGTGAAACACGTGTTTGGGGAAAGAAAGAAAAATAAATTCTTATTGACGATATGTCTTATGTTGATCGCGCGAGCAAAAAAAAAAAAAAAAAAAAAAAAGTTGTCTCGATTTTAGTGGTGCCATGCAGTATGTGACACAGCGGCCACCCTTGTGAAACTTCGCCCCGAAGCCTCCCAAGTCCCCTGTGGTCCCGTAGAAAGTAAAAGTGGAGAGGTAAAGAAAGCTTGGAAATTGAAATAGGGAGAGGGGCTACAGAAGCAATTAAACACCAACTGGAGAGTTGTGGGAGGCTTGCTTCACTGGCACGATGCCGCGGGGAGGCTACTTGCCTGACCTGGTGAAGCCACCTCCTTGTTCGATGTAATGGGATAAGGGACTCTCCGTTGAGGGCGATGCTAACTGGCGCCACGCGTAGGGTGGGCTCTCCACCCCCGTCTAGGTTTCCCCACGTGTACGGCTTTAGAACGAGAGTTTCCCTTTCGCTTGTGTTTCTCCAAACCACAATTACCAGGAACCACCACAGGGAGGTTGGAAACATTGGTCCCCCAGATTCGAAAAGTTTTTTTTTTTTTTTTTTTTTTTTTTTTTTTTTCCCTCGCTCGGCACAAGTTGCATATGGTTATAAAAAATCATTTTTTTGAAGATAAATAATTGCAACAAAAATAATAAGAGCTTTGTAAGGTGACATATCTCGGTTATGCCGTCAACCCCTCTGCAACAGTCCGCCGTCAGGCATGAAGCCCTTCGGCACTACGAGATAGATAACATCTAGGTAGCTGAAATGTTAACTGAAAGGTAGCAGAAATTATACTGCAAGTGGGAATAAAAAAGGGAAAACGGTAAAAAACAGATACAGAAAAGAAAGGTCGTCTGACATATCCATATGTCGCCCCCCCCCCCCCCCGGGTTTGCGAACAGGAAAACGAGGTTTGAATTAAGAAATAAATTAAAAAAAAAAGAGACATTTAAGGGCGCCATGTGGCAGGTGTCGCCACACTACAAAAAAGAAATGGGGGCTTTGATTGCAACACCAAGTGGCGGTAAGTGTGCAACGAAGCATGAACTGTCTACTTGATTACAGGGGGCGCACCGCGGCCGAGTTGTAGCTTCTTCCGCGTTCCGCGTCGTGTACTTAATGCGTGCGGTGTACAGCTCAACCACACCCCAGGGCCCAAGTGTATCATAAAGAACATGGGGTGGACCTTCCCTCTTTTTTTCCCTTTTTTTTTTTTTTTTTTTTTTTGCGGAAAACTACAATCACGACACGCCCTTGGATTTTCCACCAAACTCTGTACCCTGTTTTTTACCCGTTGTCCCACGGTAACTCGAAATATTTCTCCGTTGTTCACCGGGAACTTGTGGAAATTCGAAATTTTAGGTTTCAAAGGAAAGACTTTGACTGGTATACGGGAGAAAAAAAAAAATGAAGAACTCGGGTTTGGCTCAAAAACGGTTGTTTGCCGTGTTTTTGTAGTTTTTTTTTTTTTTTTTTCTCTTCTCTTCTTTTAACACTGTCTTAACACTTTTTTGGGGGATCAGGGATGTGGGTCTCGGGGGATTCGTGTTAAAAAAAAAAAAAATAATTCTTTATGACTATATGTCTTTGTTGTTCGCACGAGCAAAAAAGATTTTTAAAAAGCTGCGAAAGTTTTTTGCTCGGCACAAGTTGCATATAGTTATAAAATCATTTTTTGAAAGATAAATATTTGTAACAAAAAAAAAAAAGAAAAAAAAAAGAAAAAAAAAAAATCAAAAGCTTCTCAGCCGCCTTCTGATCGCTATACTACTTCACAGAGTTTGTAAACGAAGATGGAAAACCACCTCCCTTCTTCACGGCTTTCCGCGTGGCCCCTTTTTCTATCCCCCCTTCGATTTTCTTCCCGGGGCGTTCAAGATAATCAACAACCTTCGTATGTTTGTTCCGCTTCGCTAGGTCAATTGGTCGGATTTCGTGGCTGCTTTGGGCTGAGAAGTCTAGACCGCAAGTTTCAACGAGAAATTGAACTGTCTCGAGGTGGCCGCGTTCTGATGCTAGATGAATCGGTGTCCGACCGTAGCTGCACGCACTTGTGTCGTGATCTTCAGGGCTGAGAGTTCCAACGAGATATTTAACTGTCTCGAGGTGGCCGTTCAGTGATGCTAGATGAACTGGAGTCAGACCGCTTTTACTTTTGGTCAGAGCACTTTTACTTTCGACACCAGAGTTTTGATCACAAGTTTCGACGAGATATTTAACTGTCTCGAGGTGGCCGTTCAGTGATGCTTGATGAACCGGTGTCCTACCGTTGTGGTTTTCGACACCTGCATCTTGCTCGCAAGCCGGGTGTTCAACGAGACATTTAACAATATCGAGGTTTCCATTCTCTGCTGCTTGATGAAGCGGTGTCCAGCCCTCATTGCTTTTCACACCAGGGTCCTGGTTGTGAGTAGAGACGAGAGCAGCCACGGCTGTGTAATAGTTTTCGCGAGCTGCATAGTGTAGGGCTGTGAAACCATCGCTGTCCGTTGCACCAGGGTCGACACCCCGCTCCACTATTAGACGCTCCATCTCCTTATGGTCCTTTTTTGAAACAGCGCTCACCAAGGCAAGCCTCCCCTCCTCTTTTGTGAGGGTGGTTGAAGAAGTAGTGGCTGCAAGCGGTTCTTCGTACCCAGGTGGGGGCATGTCACCACTACTGACGGCAGCGGCCGCAAGGGGTACTTCATACCCAGGTGGGGGCATGTCACCACCACTGACAGCTGAAGTAATAGCGGCTGCAAGGGGTGGGGGCATGTCACCACCACTGACAGCTGAAGTAATAGCGGCTGCAAGGGGTGGGGGCATGTCACCACCACTGACGGCTGAAGAAGTAGTGGCTGCAAGCGGTTCTTCATACCCAGGTGGGGGCATGTCGCTACTACTGACGGCTGAAGAAATGGAGGCTTCAAGCGGTTCTTCACACCCAGGTGGGAGCACGTCACCGTCGCTGACGCTGCTGGTTGAAGACATACTTTGTTGGTGTTGCCTGAAGTGATTAAGGAGAAGAAGCAAATATAAAATATTGAAGAGGTATAAATAAAACACACGAAACAGATGAAACTGAAATAAAAGAGATGAGATACAGGAGGTTCCTGTTTTGAAACGTCCCCCTTGTCTACTTAATTACCCCTTTCTCTTTTTTCGGGGGCCTCGGCCTTTCTTCTTCGGCTACGTCCTGCCCAGTTTCTTAAGATCCTTCTTGGTTTTCTCTGATGCAAAAACTGGCCTTCTGTTTCATGCGTGGTTCTTCTGGCTCTCTGCGGGAAGATTCGCTTGCCTCTAACCTTCTTCTGAATGCATGCTGTGTCCCACCCTTCTTGGGTTCTTTCCAAGAGGCCGTGGAAACTCCTTTGGTATTGGTCGGGTTTGCGTTCTTCCGTTTTCGATCGATTGTTATATAATTATAAGATATAGCGCGCATTCGACGACACTGATCAAATGACTGTCGGAAGAAGGGCCTCCCACGTCCGCCGGGTTGAGCAGAGGATGCCCCGGGGCGGCCGTTCCAGTCTGATCATGTCGCTCATCTTCCAGAAGGAGGCCGCGGAAAGCTTGGGTGCTTTTTCTCTTCTTTCCATTGCCCACTGCTTCCCCAACTCTTCTAGGTTGTATTTTGGTCTTCGTTGATGCAAAGATTGCTCTTCTACGCACCGTGTGTACTCTCTTGCATGGTTCAGCAGGGAAGGCCCTCCTTCCTTTCACCTTCTTCCGCAGTCTTTCAAGCTCTCAAGTGTTTCACGTGCAGTCTTCTGTCGCAGAAGCGGAGTAGGGTGGTGTGCCACACCTGGATTTTGTGCAGCTCCCGGGGCAACACCTGCGCTTATTTTTCTTGTTTTTTGTGTCATCGATTCCCCCCCCCCCCCTTTTTTTTTTACTCTTTTTATTATCACGGGTATACGAAAAAAGAAGGAAAAGGAAAGGAAAAAGAAGGAAAATGGGAGCGGAGCTTTCATCTTTTCGTTTCTTGGCAGGGTGGTTGAAAAAAAAAAATTCACTATGATAGGAACGAAGTGGTTAGCAACAGCCCGCCAAAAAAAAAAAAGAGAGACTATTTAAGGGTGCCTGCAGTATGTGGCAGGGCGCCCTGCACAAGTATCGTCTACTTGATTACAGGGGGCGCGCCTCGGCCTAGTTGTAGCTTCTTTTGCGTTCCGCGTCGTGTCCTTAATGCGTGCGGTGTGCAACTCAACCCCAGCCATGGTGCCCCTGGTAACCAAGATTCTGAGCCCGTGTTGCTGCCTGTTCGTCACCCTTGGTATGCGTTCTTTTTCTTTCAATCGATTGTTATATGTACTTATAAAATATAGCGCGCATTCGACGACACTGGCAGCCTTCTCGCGTTAGGGATCATCAGTTCATGCTTGTTGCTGTAGCACTGTACACTTCTTTTTCCCCCCCGTATAATATAATGTTATTAGGGTTTTCTTTCTTTACACTAAAGAGAAAAGAGAGAGAGAGAGAGAAAAATACAATGACAAAAAATACAAAAAGTATATAAACCCTTGGTATGCGTTCTTTTTCTTTCAATCGATTGTTATATGTACTTATAAAATATATATAGCGCGCATTCGACGACACTGATCAAGCGACTGGCACCTTCCGAAGAAGGGCCTCCCACGTCCGCCGGGTTGAGCAGAGGATGCCCCGGGGCGGCCGTTCCAGTCTGATCATGTCGCATTATAATATATTTCTCATCTTCTAGAAGAAAAAGAGGCTTTTGCCCTCGTAGCTCGCCGGGCCAGCACTCTTACTTGCGTAAGGTCTTCGTGTTCTTTTTTTCTACTCCCAAGACTATCATCCTCATGGATAGTCCTTCGGCAAAGTGGATACTATTCTCACATCTTTCTTTTAAAAGAAGGATACCAAAAGAGAAAACAGAAGGAAGCAAGAATGAGTACCCACCCGCACACCGAAATCCTTCTGTCCTGTCCATAGAAGGAAGAATATTTTTCTTACGCAACTAGTTGAGCAGCGGATGCCCCGGGGCGGCCGTTCCAGTCTGATCATGTCGCATTATAATATATTTCTCATCTTCTAGAAGAAAAAGAGGTTTTTGCCCTCGTAGCTCGCCGGGCCAGCACTCTTACTTGCGTAAGGTCTTCGTGTTCTTTGGGGGGTGGCGCTGCCTGATGTTGTGCCATTGCAGCGTCGAGAAGAACAGCCAGTCAGTCGCCATGGAGTAGTGATCTTTTAAGGCTCTCCTATCTCCATGCCGCGTGTACTGTTGCTGTCTATCGACGTCCCCCTTCGCCTTCCAGCCTTCCGAGTCAAGCTTGGCCATGATCCACGTGTTGTCGAAGTCGAGGATGAGGGCGAACCGGACAAACCGCAGTTTGCTGCCTGTTCGTCACCCTGAGCATCTGCGATACGTTCTTCCACGCTACCGGTGATGACCGACGTGGAGGTCAACAGCGAACAACACATCTGATGTACTTCTTATATTTCCATATCCCCACCACCAATAAAGTACAGAACCTGTAGCTTGAATCAAAAAAAAAGATCTGTGCTCACTGTTACAAAATAAAGAAACACACACTACTCGGTCGTCATTCTGGTTGCGGTCGCCCCCCCCCCCCCCCCCCACTTTTTTTGAAAGAGGTTAATCCTTAATCATACTTTCAATCACTGAGCTAAGGTGAGAGAGAGAGAGAGAAAATATGTTGCTGCTGCAGATGTTGTTAAAGGAGACGGTCTGCTCACAAAGACCGCTCTGAATAAAAAATCAAGTACAGGACAACTACTATCGTGTCCACCCTGCCCCTGTGCCATTCAGTGGCTTTTGAAACAAAAACAAGAGCCTTTGGAACGGCGCTCTTGCAACGACCACAGCCATCGCCAACGTGCCAAAAAACTGCTAAACACGCACACGTTGGTCTGAGCTTCTAAGTTGTCCGTCAGAAGAAAGGTATTTTAACCCACATGTCATATATAGTGATTGATAAAAAAAAAGAGTCGGTTGATTGTTGTTTTGTGCACAGGCGGGGGTTAACCTAGAAGAATACAACGCTACCACTACTCTTTTTTCTTCTTTCATTTTGTTGAGCTTCGCCGGCGGGTTAGTCAGCTGTGGGGCTGGCTGCTTCTTCCGTGAATTCTGTGCACAATTGCTCACCTGTACCTCCTCCTGAATAGGTGTTGTGCTCGTTCTTTTTTTTTTTTTTTTAAATTCCACCTCCTCTTGGTCTAGCCAGACCGACCCCACCCAGCTGGGCTGTGTGGAGCCAACGGAAGTGTGTTGAGACGTTCGTGCTTTCGTGTCGGCCTGTGTTATTGTTCTAGCACCTTTGTGACATGGGTATTCTCTTTCCACAGTTGGCTAATGGCTTTTTCTTTTTTTTTTTTTTTTTTTTCTCCTTTGGTTGCCAGTCCTCGGGATTCTTTTTTTTTTTTCTTTCTATTTGTTTACACTTGATTTGTTTTCTTCCTGCCGCCTTTTGATTAGCTTGCTAGGTATACGGCTAGTCGGTGGGGGTTAGTCGGTGGGCTCGTCGGGGGGCTTGCCAGTGGGCTTGTAGGTTGTCTCTTCGGTGTCCTCGAGGAACCTGATTGCCCTCTTCGCGTCTTTGATGAGGATGAGGAGTCGTAGTGCTTGTCTCTGGCCGCCTTGGTCGCTGGGCACTCTAGGAGGAGGTGTTGTAGTGTTCTCTGTGTTGTGCCGTCGCATTTTTCGCAGGTGCGTTGGGTTGCGTACTCCTCTTTGAGCAGGTGGTGATGACCAGTCTTTAGCTGGTTTACTTCTTCGCGTCTGCTGAGCCCTTCCATCCGCTTCGGTGCCTCTCTCCCCTTCGTCCACTTGTTGTATTCTCGATTTTTATCGAGTCCTGCTCTTATCTCCGCCTTCGTCGTCTTCTGCAGGTAGTTCTTCGCCGCGTTCAGGCTTATCCCCTGCGTCGCTTCCTTATCCCTACCTTGCTCGGCGAGTTCATCTGCCTTCTCGTTACCTTCTACTCCGCTTTTTTTTTTTTTTTTTTTTTTTTTTTTTTTTTTGTTCTGATTGCAATGCATACATGACATGACCTTCACGATGTTGGTATCAGTGAGCTGCTTGTTCACGTACCACTCACCTGTGGACCCTGCTGGTGTGTAGCCGTACTGAGCATTGATGCTGCACTTCCAGCCCCAGAAGTACACGTTCCCGCCAACAACGGCGACAAGGTTGTTCTTAAGTAACTGAACTGTGTTTATAAAGTCTGCCTTCAGAAGAACTTTCGTCACGTCACCTGTCTTCACCACGAGTGCCTGCAACTGCTGTGGCGGCCTCTCTATCCATGCCTGGTGTGAACTGTGTCTTATGGTGGCAACATCATCTGCAGGGGGGTTGGTGTCCTCGTACACCAGCTGATCGCAGGTCTCGGTTCCCTCTTTGTATTCTTGATCCGGACAGGACAGGACAGCAGGGGGGTCTACATCATCATTTCCCAACGGGCTTGTTTCCACCAACACTATCATCTCAGGGCCTAGTTCTTCTGCTCTATACCATTTCCCTCCCCCCTTTTCGTTGCCCTCAGACCTCACCTTGAACACTTGTTTACGGTAGTCCCACTTGATCTCAGCCAAGTTCATGTCCACCGGCTCCTTGAGACGGCTCACAGTGTTCCTCCCCCTGCAGTACGTTACAACATCTATCTTGGTGTCCCCACACCGCACCAACGTCCCAACCCTGCCGTCACCCGAGACAGTTATCTCAAACACAGGGCCACCCAGGACTAATTCTCTCTTCGGGGGCTCCATTTCCACCAACAAGTCGCCCTCAAGGTGGTAGTAAGTACGCGCCGCAGAAGCGTAAACATTGAGAAGTTTCAACCTCTTTCGCTCCTCGTCAAAAAAGCTCTTTGTGTACAGACGCACTGCCTTGTCCTCCTTCAGCAGCCAGTTGCTGTCTTTGTCCCCTCCCTGCACGAGCAGCGTATCGCCACACACCACATGTCGCAGTGGTCCTTCTTTGCTTGCGGGGATCGGGAAGCGATAGTTTTCTTTGTCCATTTTTGTCTCTTTTGCACTGTACACAATGCACTCCCACGACAGTCCATCTTCATTCCTGTTCAAAGTGAGGAACCTATCCACCCCAACTGGTGTGAGCCTCTCCACAACTGGTGCTAACTCCATCCTCACTTTTTCATCACATTTCACTAACACAGGTTCGCATAGAACTTTATGCTCCTCCCTCCCGTCCTCCCTCACGATTCCCCCTTCACCTCGATTCACACACCACACTTTACTGTCGTCTGCAATGAACATAAGTTCCATCGGCGAGCTCACCACCTCCACAGAAACCTCTTCCTGTTGACACTCAGCAATTGCGTCCACTTCGTAAGCAACGACAAGAACACAGTGTTTCCCCCTTTGCACTATCTTGCTCAGGATCTTCGGATTCTTCAGGTTCATTATCTCTTCCGGCAGTTTTACTTCCTTCCCACTGAACAACACCTTGTCCGCATACACCTCTGCAACAGTATCCTTGCCCTTGTCATCAGTGAAGGCCGCAAATGAAAGGAGGCCCTTCGTCAGGGAACTTTTGATGCTGTCCTTGCCGTCGTGCAGGTAGGTCCGAATGAAGTTTATTCCTTTCATCTCCACACCAGCAGTGTCTGTCCTGTCAAAGGTGCTGTCTTCAAGGGACGCCCCCGGTATTTGGATCCCTCTGAAGTCCATCCCAGCAAAGCTGTCGTTCGCAGCCGACAGGATCGTGATCGCCACGGCGGCAGGAGCGCTGCACCACGGTAGCTTCGACAGCTCCACCAGCGAGAGCAGTGTGTCCCTGAACCAGATCAGCAGCTTATCCTCAGAGTTTAAACTTTTCTTCTTCAACACCATCTTCGCCAAGTAGTTCCTCAGCACACCAGGGTAGTTCATCAGATCTTCCATCAGCACGTCCCATGTTGCCTCCCTAGCGCACGCCGCTTTGCACGCCAGAACCAGATACTTGGAGGCCTTCTCCTTGGTGAAGTCAGGATTTGCCTCTCTGACCTTCCTCACCATCAGGTCTTTCTGCTCCCTGAAGTGTGCCCATCTGTGCTCGTCCTGCTCAGCCTGGTCGGCTATGTCATCCTTGCAGACATAGGTGTGAGAAAAGACACTCACAAAGAACTTCGTACAGATACGGTTCAGAGGGAACCTCATCAGCTTGTCGTGGACAGCAATGGCGGTGAAGATCTCCTGCTGCCACTCGGAGCTGAAGCTGTACACCCTCTCCTGTTTCTTCCCGTCTTGGTCCCTCGAGACCTCCACAGGAGAGGCCGCAAACAGGTCCCGCACCATCTGCTGGTCCAGCTTGCCGACATCGTGTCCTCCTGTGCGCTGTGCCCTCAGAAAGCCACGACACCTGTTCTCATAAGGTGCCTGCCTCGCGTGGTCCCGTGTCATGTCAAGTGCGAGGCGCGAGTTGTAGTCCATCAGAAGCTTCACGAGTTCCTCGTCGGTGATGGAGGGGTGCTTTGTACTCAGTGACCTCAACGGCAGCCGGAGGTACTCCTCAAGGCAGGTCCTCAAGAAGGCCATGTTCATCTCTTCGGTTAGCTGGCGGACGGACCATGCATTTTCAACTTTATGCACCTTCATGCAAGAATGCAGCTCATCAAGGATAGTAAACTCCCCGTGGGTTTGAACCTTTTCCATGATATGCTTCACCAGCTCGCACATCACCTCCTTGTGTGATGCTTTTTCCTCCAATTCGCACATAGTTGTTGTTACCATCTTCATCAACATCGTTTTCATCAGAAGTGTACTTTTGTCAGAATTGGGGTATGTTGTGAGTATGGTTGAAAAGGGACGCTTTTCCCATTTTCCGTCAATCTTGCGATAATACAACAACTCCTCCTTGCAAATGGTACGAATGAAGGCACGAAGCATGCGGAATGTCATGTGCTGTTCTTCTTTCACTTCAATGAATGTAGAGAACTTTCTGTAATGCAGAGCGCACTTCAGCACTGCCCCGATGGAAGCCTCCTCTCTGCCGATCATGTTCTGGATGGCCTCGTCCTTCATTTCCTTCATTCTGTACACTTCACAGGTTCCCTCACCCTGAGGTGGTGGACCATTCGCACCAACGTGATCCATGCACACACTCGAGTTGCGTCCGAACAGCTTGTCCGCAGTGTACTCCAGGATGGTGGTGTCTGCTTCCACCAAGATGATGGGGTCACCCCACTCACTCAGCTTGTTCTTCTCTCTCATGGAATCCAAAAGGAACTCCTTGTCGAGGAACGAGTACCCCACGAGTATCAATGCCAGGTGTGCCTTCTTTGCCCTCGTCTTTTCCTGAAGCCGTTGCACATTCCCCTTCGTGAACCCATGCTGCTCCTCCAGGGCCTCTTCCACAAGGCGTGTCGTCGGATTCTTCATCTTTGGCAGGAACACGTGAACGGGGAGAATGCTTTTTTTTTTTTTGCTTTGAGTAGTACTTCCTGCGGTATTTTTCTTTTTTTCTCTTAAATCAGTATCATAGGTGTTCCATAGCTCCTTCTCCAGCAGTGACAGGAACTCCGCACCCCAACAACTGCCTTTGAACACAATGCTCCTCCCGGCAGAGCAGGTCTTCAACAAGTGGGTCGCAAATTCCAAGGGGTTGAAACTTTCAAGGTTGTCGTCGCTATTTTCGGGGACATCCTTCTCAACCTGCATGAACGAGTACCTCTCACACCCATGGAGGTCGCTGCTGCAAGACTCCACACGAGCTTGTTGCAGGAGGTCGATGTTCTCCTTCAGCTTCCTGTGCAGCTGGAGGTAGGTGTGGATGTCGCTCACCTCCTTCTTCATGTCCTGAAGCTGCTTGTCGATCCCTGTCACCCTTTCGAAGATGCTTGTCGTGAGCAGCAGGGTCGTCCCTGCTATCGCGTTCATCCCCTCAAGGTTCCTTGCGTACACCTTCACAGCCTTCTGCGCCTCTTTCAGTATCCCGTCAACGTGCTGCACAGCTTCTTTGCTGGTAACCACCTCGCGCAGATCCAGAAGCCTCTCCACCTCGTCAATCAACCCCTCCATGTCCTTCTTGTAACTTTCCGCCTCCGTCTGTAGTGTCATCCTCAGGTAGTGCTGTGCCTTCTTGAACACCTGTCCTTGCTTCTCCAATTGCTCTCTCTCTCTGTCGCTCCTCATTGTGTTCAGCACCTCGCTGTTCATCGTTTTCAACATCCTGTTGTCCAGCACCCTGCTCTCGATCACTTCGAGGCAGGCAAGAACTGCCCTGTGCCGTACCGTCGTCCCCTCGTCCATTCCAGAAAGAGCCGTCAGTCCCTTTACCACTCCAGTGCCGATGTCGTCCAAGTCGCTGATCCCCACATCGCCATACAACGTGTCCTCAGTTTCAACCTGTTCGTTGGTTTCAGGATCAGCCTGTTCTTGTTTGTCTTTTCCAGCCGTCAGTTCCTTCACCGCATCAGTCACTTCAGTTCTGATGTTCTTCAAGTCTTTGATCTTCACCACGTTAAACATCTTCCCCACCTCTGTTATCACTTCATCTTTCAAGATCGTTTTGGCCTTTTCCTGAACTTCACCCAGAAGCACAGTCGCCTGTTGAAGACACTTCCGCAGCATACTTGGCAGCTGGCGTTCGTGTTTCAGAAGATCTATCAAGCACTGCACCATGCAGTCTTTCGCAATGAGAGAGAACTGTATGATTCCTTCGTCTTCTCCCAACACAGGAAACCTGTGGTAAAGGGCACCAGTTTTGTGGATATACTTTTCTTCCCCCTCCTTGCTTTGCTCAGAGGACACGAAACGAGAGAACACAAGGAGCTCGGCAAGGGTCCCTGCCCACAGCTGTGCAGGAAGCACCTTCCAGTTCCTCTTGTTCTGTGGGCAGATATCCGAGTGCACGAGGTTAACGAAGTTAAGTACTGCCTCCGTGGCTTCATGAGGCCTCACCAGAAGCAGGTGCTTCAGGTGCTGAGATTGAGCGTTGAAGGTTGCTGCGATCTTAAGTTCGTCACTTGTGGACAAGAATCTAGAAGATAAGGACACAACCCCATGCCAGGCTGCAGTCATTACCTTCAAATTGAATTGCGATGTCGTGACAGCTAAAGCACCACCTGCCACGGAAACAAGATCACCCAAAACAGAAGCTTTTGAGAGTATGCCGCCCCCTTTGGTGATGACCTCGTGGTCCGCTGCCGATGCCGGGTGCATGAACGCTTTGTTCTCTCCTTTCAAACTTGTGACGAGAGTCTGGAGGTTTGGCAGTTGATCCGAAGCAGTGCTGTCATTGCCGAAGGTCACGAGCTGCAACACCAAGGTGGCCACCACACGGTACAGGTGTATGTTGTTCAAGGTTACAAGGTGCTCCGTGTCGCCCGCCTTGCAATGTGCGCTGTCCTCCAGTGACTGCCGCAACACCTTCAGCAGCACGCACACAGCGGTCAGCACACGTTCTGCAGGCTCGCTAGTGTCTTGAACCTCAACCAGTGACCCGAGTTTTGTTTCGTTCAGCTTGAACCACTTCACAAAGGTTTGCAACTTCGCAAGTCTCTCCTTTGCCATTGTGCAATGTGCCGCTGCTTTCGCCCTATTTTCTAAGTTCATGAGGAATGACATTGTGTCCTTTGTGAAGTCTTGTGTTTCGTGGAGCGCTCTTCCCACGATTGGGGCTGGTGCCGAAGGGCTTTGCCGTGCCATTGCTTCAGCAAGCACAGCTAAGCTGCATTCGTACCTCTCTGCAATTGCTTGCAATATGCCCAACTGGTCTGGGTGTTTCGTCACCTCCTTCAACAGGTGCACATTGTCGACTTTGTAACTGATGTATCTTTCCTTCAGTGTGATGTTCAAATAGTACTTCGTGTGCTCGAAGGTCTCCATTTGCTCAACAAGTGACTGTGCCTCCACGTCGCTCCTCACTGTGTCCAGTACTTCGCAGGTAATCCAGTCTGACAACCCACTGCCAAGAAACCCACTCTCAATCACTTTACAACTGGTAAATACCGCCCTGTGCCGTACTACTTGAGCCTTCTCATCGCCCACAGTCTTCAGCAATGCGCCCACAGCCTTCTTGTTGTCTGTTGTCTCACTTTTCCTGAGCAACTCTGTCAGTGCACCAGGTGTCAGCCTTCCGTGCCTCAGAAGACCCACCAAGCAGCCAACCACCACCTTCTTAACATTCACAGGAAACTGTATGGCCCCTCGTTCCCCGAGCATAGGAATCCTTTGGTACAGAACACAGTTGTTGTGGAGAACAAGGCGACATTCTCCCTCTTTGTTGGTTGCCTTCGAGGACACGACACGAGAGAATGTCAACAGCTCAGAAAGGGTCCCCGCCCACAGCGACACAGGGAGAACCTCCCATTCAGCGTTTTCCCCAGAAGGGCACACCACATCGTGGATCTCTTTGACCAGTCGTTCGAGCTCTGCCGCATCTCTCTTGCTCCCCGCATGGCCGTGAGACATGAAGCCCGCCATAAGCAGGTATTTCAGACGCTGAACAAGAACGCTGTGTGTTGCAGCACTGCGCAGTGCCCCCACCTCCCCAGTCCCAGTGAACAAGCTTTCAACAGATGGCCACGTTGTCATGAGAGCTGTCATGTCCTTCACCACAGCAGCAAGGTCGCCAAGGGGACTCTCCCCGAGGACGCATCCACCAGTGATGATAGTGTGGTATGCTAAGAACTCAGGGTGCTTCTTGTGCTTCTCCTCGTCTTTCAGCATGTTTACGAGTACCTGCCGGAAGTCCACCAGCTGATCAGCAGCAATGCAGCTCTTGTCGTGTATGACGAGCTGTCCCACCAAAGAGGCCACCACACGGTACAGGTGTATGTTGCTCGGGCTACCTTCTTTTTGTAGCACCAGTAGCTCCAGCAGCTCACACACAGAGGCCAGAATGGACTCCCGCATTCCCGCCCACTGGTCGGGCTGTTGGTTCACGTCGAGCAGTGCCGAGAGCCTCACCTCGTTCAGTTGGAACCATTCAATGAACTCTCCTATTGCACCTCGCCTCGCACGCTTCGTCCAGTCACCCAGCTCCATGAGGAAGGCTGGCACGTCATGTGTGGCGTCCTGTGGTTCCGGTGCCCCTGCCCACCTGAAGAACACGAAGTCCATCATCCTGTCCTGTGTGTGGTTCGAGAGGGGAATAAGTGGTGTTTATAAGATACGAAAATAAAACTCAAAACATAAGATCTGGCTCGGAAATTCCCGCTTTCGGAAGAAAACCCTATCGCTTCATATCCTAAGTGACCCATCACAGCCTGCATGTTGACGGGCTAAAAAGATTTCTAATTTCTTTTTTGTACCTTTTTTTTTTTAAATCAGACACGCTTGCCAAGCCCACTTCACAAAGGTTTGCAACTTCGCAAGTCTCTCCTTTGCCATTGTGCAATGTGCCGCTGCTTTCGCCCTATTTTCCAACTTCATGAGGAATGACATTATGTCTCGTGTTTCGTGAAGCGCCCTTCCCACGAATGGAGCTGCTGGCCCTGGGTCTTGGCCGTGCCATTGCTGCAAGCACAGCTAAGCTGCATTCGTACCTCTCTGCAATTGCTTGCAATATGCCCAACTGGTCTGGGTGTTTCGTCACCTCCTTCAACAGGTGCACATTGTCGACTTTGTAACTGATGTATCTTTCCTTCAGTGTGATGTTCAAATAGTACTTCGTGTGCTCGAAGGTCTCCATTTGCTCAACAAGTGACTGTGCCTCCACGTCGCTCCTCACTGTGTCCAGTACTTCGCAGGTAATCCAGTCTGACAACCCACTGCCAAGAAACCTACTCTCAATCACTTTACAACTGGTAAATACCGCCCTGTGCCGTACTACTTGAGCCTTCTCATCGCCCACAGGCTTCAGCAATGCGCCCACAGCCTTCTTGTTGTCTGTTGTCTCACTTTTCCTGAGCAACTCTGTCAGTGCACCAGGTGTCAGCCTTCCGTGCCTCAGAAGACCTACCAAGCAGCCAACCAACATTCACAGGAAACTGTATGCCCCCTCGTTCCCCGAGCATAGGAATCCTTTGGTACAGAACACAGTTGTTGTGGAGAACAAGGCGACATTCTCCCTCTTTGTTGGTTGCCTTCGAGGACACGACACGAGAGAATTCAGCGTTTTCCCCGAAGAAGGGCACACCACATCGTGGATCTCTTTGACCAGTCGTTCGAGCTTTGCCGCATCTCTCGCAGACTTCAGAGAGCACAAGGGGTACATGAAACTCTTCTGGTGGGCTCTAGAAGTGATAATAGTTAACTGCCATGCACTTCAAGTAAAATATGGTTCAGATATAGATAGAGATGCCAGAGAGATACAAAACCCTGGCTGCTTTTAAAGAGCGCTTGCTAGAGAGCCTAATTGATGGGTCCAGCATTGCACAACCCGGTGGCGTTGCAGAAAACACCAACCCAGGCACCCCAACTAGTGGTGCACACACTCCCGACACCCCCGAAACCCCAGATTACACCAAACGCGACCACCAGCCACTCAAAGGGGGCACCTCCAGGGTCTGCAGGTTGAAAGGATGCACAAAACGCACAATCTACAAGTGCTGCACCTGTGACCAACACCTCTGTCCAAATAAGTGCTTTTTTTCGTACCACTCTTCCGTAACCCCAAAAAGGCTTCTTGACGATTTCGAGGCCGATATTCCACCCGCAAAAAGGCACTTCTCTCGGTCTGAGACATCTGAGGGGTCCTGATGCTGCCTTTTTTGCCCCAAGATGCTCAATCTACACCCCCCCGTGCACAACCCATTTTGACATGGTCGTTTTTGAGCACCCTACGGCCATTCAACTCTTCATCCCCTTTGTATTCTTATTAATTTTTGAACTTTTTTTTTGATTTTCCTGGTCCAAAAAACCCGTTTTACCTGCAAACGGGGGTTAAATGCTGCCATTTTTCCCCTCAAATTATGAAAAGGAGCAAAAAAGGGACCCCTATGTAGATAGGCCCCGGAGTGTTATGGGTTAAGTTAGAATAGAGAAGCGGAACACAACCTCCCAGAGGGCAGGGGGGAGGTGGGTTTGAAGCTTCTTCATTACAAGCTCCGCTTAGAATGCAGGTGCTTCAGAAAGAGATCCCTCAGGTCTGGTTGGAGAACCACGGTACACACAGTCACCCCGAGGGCCCACATGTCTACTTTGTTGGTGTAGCCGTCCATTCCGTTGAAGAAGTCGGGTGCCATGAAGCTGCTGTGCCTGCAATGGAGTTCGCTACCCCACCGGGGGACACCTCCTTCGACAGTCCCAGGTCACAAAGGACGAACTGTGCCCTGCCGCCACGAATGGCGGAACGGTTAACCATAACGTTTTGGGGTTTCACGTCCCTGTGGATGAGGCCCTCACTGTGAATGTACTGAAGGACACCTCCCATCTCCTGCAAGAGCCTGTCTGCCCCCGCCGGAGAGAGGGGTCCCTCCTTTTTGACGAATGAGTAGAGGTCCCCTTTTCCGTACAGGGGCATCACGATGTGAAGCTGCCACACCTTGGCCAGGGATTCCTTTGCCAGCTGCTTTGTCGTCTCGAAGAAGTCAAGGCAGGGGACCAGGTTCTTGTGTTGCAGCATCAGCATGTGCAGCACCTCCTCCATGTTCTTCCTGTGCTCCATTTCTGTGTGCGCCTTCAACACCTTCATCGCAAACATGCTCCCATCCACCCTCCTCACTGCCTTGTACACCGACCCTGTCCGCCGGACCTGAGGCACACCCCTTGCTCGTACTTCTGAAGTATTGACGGATTCATACTTTATTGTTGTTGTTGTTGTTGTTGTTGTGCAGGTAGCTGAAGTGATTAAGAACTCACTATGATAGGAACGAAGTGGTTAGCAACGGCCCGCAAAGAATAACAAATAAAAATGAAGAAGAAATAAATACTGCATACGAAACAGATGATAAAGCAGAATACGGGGTAAAGGAAGCCAGTGTTGTCGAAAGAAAAACAAATATAAGAAGATCACCACCAAAAGTAAAGACTATTTTTCGATTTTAACCAGGTTCTGACTTTCTTTGTTCCTTTTTCTTTTTTGGTTCCATTCATTTTTTTTTTTTTCTCGTCGACATATCAAAACGCGACTCAGGGTTATTTTGTTTCTATTTTTTTTTTTCCCCTTCTATAGTACTCATCCGAACCCCACACCATCCTTCACCCCATTTCCTTGGGAACCTCTAGATATTCTAAATTACTCGCAGTTTCCTGATCCCAGGGGTAAAGTCTTTTCGGCCGACGACGGTTCCCAACAAATCTCCTGCTGCGTCTAGTTAAAAAAAAAAGAATATTCTCCTCCCTTTTTTTTTTAAAAAAAAATCCACATACCTGTAGAAGTAGTAAAGCACCCCCAAGCCCACCACCGCAACAACTACCATGAGAACGTAAACGACAGCAGGAAGACCGGAAGACGAACCCGCAGCTTGCTTTTTCGAAAACAGCTCTGAGCACTGCACGGGGTCTTGCGGGTTGCTGGCCTGCTGTTGACAAGCAAGGTCGGAGCTCGCATCGATAACCTCAGCATGGCCCTTCTGGTACCGCGCCACCTTCAGATATCGATTCCCGTCCCGAAACAATGTTATGTCCCGCCACCTATAACTCCACGAGAATGCCCACGACACATCTCCTTCAGGAGTTGTGACCCAGTTGTTCCGGTCTCCCCAGACTGCCCATGATGTTACATCTTCTACATCAGAGACGTTCTGGAAAACGGGGTCCAACCGCATTACATAATACCTCCCAGCCGCCTTCCATCCTGCAAGGTAACCTCCTGACAGTCCAGAACCGACGATAGCGATTTGTGGAGACGTGAGTGAGTCGGATGGAGGTACGGCCAGCCATGTCACTGGCTGCGTGGCCCACACGCCGGTGATGTTGTCATAGGTAGCCACCGCCACACCGAGCAACATGTTCTCTCCTTTCGAGTGTGTTCCTATGAACGGGATAGCATCCTCCCGTCCTTTTACAGAATTGGACGCTGTGAATATCAACACGATTCCGTTCGGTACGGCCACCATGGGGCCCACCTCGCCTCCGACACGCCCGCTGCTGTCGGACGGGAAGTCGAGGACGCGAAGCCCATCTTGGTACCGGCCCTTCCCTGACGCGTCGCCTTGGGGGAAGATGGAAAGCCGTTTGGGGATGCCAGGTAGACCGCCCCCAATGCAGGATGTAATCGCCATTGAAGCGAATTCGCTGTATATCAGCTGATGTCCTGATGACGGAGCGCAACCCCATTGCCCGGAGGACAGCTTAACACCTTGCTTGTACACCATGTTGATGTCGCCGTTGGTGACAGGGTTGGCTGGGTCGTACGCAGAGCTGTATATGTAATGTTCGCCCGCACCGGTCGCCATCCTGCTGTCGCCGATCGATGTATCGATCTCTGCCCACACTTGAACAGGCAGTGCCGTGTCATAGATCTTCATGCTGGTGTTCGTTGCCAGAGTCAGAAACGCATCGTGCGTCAGACCCCGTGCTTCCTTGCCGGTTACCTTGCTGATTGCCGCTGTTAATTTATCGTTTGCATCAATGCTTGCGAGGTACACGTACCCACCCCATGACCATGCAATGCGAAGTGCTCCGTTCTTTCCCAGTGGTGTGGTGTAGAACGGCCTGGGTTCTTGTGTGTCGTCCTCTTTAGGGAGGAACCATCCTCGGTAGTATGACTTCAAGGGTCGCTTTGACACACCGTCGACGGTGAGCGTGGTGACGCGGATGTCCCTCCCCACGGGGCCGCACGGGCGGGTGTTGCATCGAACCACGTCTTTCAAATCGCACGGTTGCATGTAGATGGCTGTTTCGTTCTCCGACGACGGGATGACGATCTGTTTGTCCCTTGACCGTGTCCCGCCTCCGCAATTCGCTGTGCAGTCCGACCAGGGTCCTGCCTTTGTCACGCACTCTACTGGGGGGCACAGTGTATACTTGTCAGCCCAGCTCACCCACCCCGATGTGCATGGTGGTGCCGACGGTGGTGTGTCAGGATCACCGCACACTGTAGTGTTGGCATCCGAACACCAGTAGCAAGGGCTCTCCAACTGGAAACAATACTTCGCAGTCCCAGGCGTCACGGCAGTGGCAAGACATGTCACCACATGCACTAGCATGTAACGGTTTCACCGAACCCCTGTGAGGAATAATGAACGAGGGTAATAAAAAAAGAGATGAGATAAAGGAGGTTCCTGTTTTGGAACGTCCCCTTTGTGTCTACTTATCTACCCCCTTTTTTTTTTTTTTTTTTTAAATTCCACTTCCTTTTCGACTTGCTAAGGCCGCACCCTAGGTGGGTTGGAAGTGTCTCGAGACGCTCACCCGGTTGCCCGGGTACTCATGACCGTACTGGTGTTCTCATTCCACAAGCTTTGCTGGTTGTTTGGCACTTTACACTTTTTTTTTTTTTTTTGGCTACTGCGGGTGCCGGACCTCAGTATCTTTTTTTTTTTTTTTTTTTTTTTTTAAATCACGTTATAGGGGTGGGGGAAAACTTGTTCAGGGGGCTTTTTTATTTTCACTGCTGCGTCTGTCTCGTCGGCTGCTGTGGTGGGGGGTTGGTAGTGTTCTCTGTTTCTGCGAGAAACAGGTTTGGGGATCAGGGATGGGATCCCGGGATTCTGAATGAATCAGAAGTGCCTCAGCCGCCTTCTGACCGGCATGCTACTTCGGCAGGTTAGTAGCAGGGAGCCCCTTTCTCCCTTTTCGGGGGCCTCGCGCTTTTCTTTCTTTTTCGGCTGTGTTGCCTTTCTCAAAGTATCTTCTCTTTCTCCTTGCCACTTCCTGCCCAGTTTCTTAAGGCCAATGCAAAAACTGGCCTTCTGTCCAGACTCTTCTTCGCACCTGTGGATCTGAGCGCCGGGAAGCCTCTGACCTTCTTCTGTATGCGTGCTGTGTCCCACCCTTCTTGATTCTTTCCAGGAGGCCGTGGAAAAAATGTTTTTTCACCGAATGAAGGGAGGTTTACTCGACGGTCATCGTTGGCAGGGAGGTGTAGGGGGTTCACTGTACAGACGACAGCAAGTATTTCAGTGAAGGGACCATCTGCTGGAATCTTTCACGGTAAGTTTCAATGGACATTCTCACAGGGTCTTCCACGGATATGTCAGGCTTGGTGCTCAGGTCGCTGAGGAGTGTGTGAACCTTGCCGGAGTGGTGGGGAAAGGAAGCTAAGACTGCCTCCTTGTGCTTCACCGCCATGCACACCACGTGGCTAGCTGCTGCCATCTTCTCCTCTGTCACCAGCGATGAGCTGTGCTTGCGCACGCCTTCTAGAGAGACGCCCTGCTCCTCAAGCACCTTCACTGCGTTCTCAGCAGCAGGGCTCCCCTCAGTTGCGTTCACCCCGGCTGATTCAACCACAGCCGTGCCCTCTACCACAGCCTGCATGTAATAATGTGCCATGACACTCCTGCAGGTATTCCCTGTGCAGACAAACAGTATGGCGGGCGGCATTTTCTTTTTCTTTTCTTTTTCTCCTGAATTGGTTAAAGAGCAAACATACAATTCTTTTTTGAAGCAGGGGGTGGAAGGGGGGGGGGTCTTTTAAAACTTTTTCGAAAAAAGAACATCTAATTTTTTTTTTTTTCTCCTCAACCTTGCTGCTGCATCTGCTCTTGTTGCATGATCCTGTTGAAGGCCATCTTCAGCTCGCGGTATTGGGCTTTCAAATCCTCGTGTTCCGAGGCGAGGGTGGGGTGCGCGTCTACCTCAGCTCCTTGTTGCGGCGCTGCCTCGAGCTCTGCTGTAAGGACGGACAGCTCAGCTTGGTGATTCTGCTTCATTATGTACAGCCGTTCCTTCAAAGAAGTTGCCTCTCCTTTAAGCATGGAAAGGTGCTCGATCACAGGCTGTGGAAGTGCTGACGTATCAAAGGGAACGTGGGGAACTTGCGTGGTACCTTTTTTTTGACGTTCGGCGAGAAGTTGCTCTTCAAATGCCTGGCAGCGCTCCCGCTCAGCCGTGAGCTGGCTCTTAAGCAACAATGTGTATTCAGACACCCCGCCTTCGATAGGCGTTTGGCTTTCCAATTTTGAAACAACTTCTGAAAGCGCTTGGATCAGCTCGTCCTTCTTTCCCAACTGTTCCTCAAGCCGGGACACGGAATCTGAGTTGTTCTCCGGAAAGGGTTCACGGGGAGTTGTACCTTCCGTTGTAGCTTTGGACAGTTCTGCTTTGTAAGCCTCGATAAGCTTGTCGTCGTTTTCTGTTTTTGTGATGACGCGGGAAAAGCTTACTTTCAAGTTGGACACCTCCGACTCCAGAGCAATGATGCGGGCTTGTTGTGCTGTGTTTTTGTGTGTGGTCTCCTGCAGTTTCGCCTCCATCTTCTGGCATTTTTGTTGGGTTTCCGTTTCTTTCACACGACGGGCTGCCGACACCTCGGAGAGAGCTCTTCTGTTAGCGTCGTTGAAGTCACGCGTGGTACCTGTGTACCCTGTTGCATAGGTAGCGACAGATGCACTGTCGGAAGGAGCGATTGTGTTTTGATTTTGAATCGTTCTTTGTAGATCCTTTATCTTGTCCTTGAGAAGTGAGATTGTTTGCGCTCGCCCTCTCCAGCCTTCTTCGGTCGCGGAGGGAGTTTCTAATCCTGTTTCCTTTTTGAAGATTTCCTTCATTTTTTGCACCTCGGTTCGCAGCGCCGTGTTTTTTTGCTTGAGGTCCGCGTTTGTTTTTTGGAGCCCCGCGATTTTCTCCTTGTGTTTGGGTGATTTGCTGCCCTCCGAAGTGGCGGAGTGCTCGCTTCCGTCGCATGTTTGCACCCGTTCCGTCTCCGTGGCCTTCTGTTCTAAATCGATTACCCTACGGGCTAGCTTTTCAGCCTTTACCTTTTCGCACTCGTATTTCACATTAATCGCCTTCGCCTTCCGAAGAGCTTCGAGGTACTTCTGCTCCAAGCCCGTAGTGTCGCTCACGTTAGTTAGAGCCGACTTCAAGCGCTCGATCTCCTCCTTCTGCCTGTCCATAATTTCTCTTGCTTCGTCTGCTTCATCCATTTCTTGTGTGTCATGCTGTTTTTTTTTTTTAAACTTTTCTTTTTTAAAGGGGTGAACCCAATAATAATAGAAAAAAAACACTATTCCTTGGTGAAGAAAAAAAAAAAAAAAAAAACACACACGCAAAAAGAAATAAAGAATGTGTGTAAACGGGGAAGAACGGGGGTGGGAAGTGTAAAGAAAAAGGAATACTAAAGGGGGAGGGGAGAAAAAAAAAAAGTGAACTTATGTTTAGGCCCCCGCCACCACTGGATAACGTGTAAAAAAAAAAAAAAAAAAGCAAAAAAAAAAAAAAAAAAAAAAGATGGTGTAGCTCCTCATTCAAGGCCGTTATGTACTATTATTGAATATACGTTGGACTTCGATAGCCCACCTGGATTTTAAAAAAAGATTTTTTTTTTTTTTTTTTTTTTCCCCATACCAATGGTCCATTTCCCATTTGACGCAGCATAATGGTACTGCCTAGAGCCAGACCCTCCCGGTGCAGGGGGAGCGGTTTTCACTACTTTCGCTGCTTTTCGGACACCACCAGCGGGCGGTACTCCCGCTACGCCTGGCGGCGCGGCAGCAGCCGCTGCAGGCATGACCGGAGGGGGTGCCGCTGCCATTTCTTTTTATTTTATTTCAAAAAAAAGAAAAAACCGTGTAAATTTCTTTCTTCTCTCTCCCTCCTGTGAAAAAAAAAAAAAAAAAAAAAAAAAAAAAAATACACGCGAGAATCGGGTGGGAAAGAGGAAAAAAAAAAAAAAAAAATGCGAGATGGTATTTTCAAATTTTTCATCATTCACCTGTCAGGCTTCGGTGAAGGCGTTGTTGTGAGATCATTCTGCATCAAGTCAGCAGAATCCGAGGAGGGTGCGGTGGGCAAGGTGACCGAAGATTCCTCAGAATCGCTGCGGGGAGAGGAAAGTGTGGAATAACCCGCTTCTTCACAGGCTTCCAGCAATGTGTAGAGGTACCTCGGCGCAACGCCACCGCGCCTGAAGGGATCAAGGTACGTGAGCCAGATAGAATCCAAGATAGGGGTGTTGGGGGGCCACTGGCTTTTCTTGTGGCCATACTTAACAGCGAGATTTTGGACAACAGGGTCCACAAGCTCAACATCAGATGCAACGAGTGAAACCGTGCTTGTCCTGATAGAATCGGGATTTTTGAAGGCCGTCCTTGGCACACCGCCCAGGACCACTCCGTGCTTCCCTGTAACGGCCACCCAGTTTTCTTCCTGAAGAACTATATTGTTTACCGGGCAGCCTATTCCCACGTCTGTGTAAACCTCATTCTCACCGACCTCTTTCACCCAGGGCTCCGGGACGCCTGGCTGCATGACGGTCACGGCGCTTATCATGTCCCTCTCAAGCTGCTCGTCTAAGAGGAACGCTTTGGCTGAGAAAATCAAAGCTTCCATTTTGTTTCCTCCCTTTTTTTTTTGTGTGATGAGGTTAGAGGAAAAAAAAAAGTTACAAAAAAAAAAAAAAGTGTGGAGAAAGAAAGAAAACTGGGGGTACAAAAAAAAAACAGAAAAAAAAAAACAAAAAGTTACAAAAAAAAAAATCATCGCGAGTCTAAGAAAACCTCGAATGCGTGCTTCTGTTTTTTTTTTTTTTTTTTTTTTTTTTAAAGTACCGCGAGACGCATACCATATCCTCCTCTTCTTCCACCGTCCATTTCCACGGCTTGGGTTCGGTGACTTTGTGGTCATCTCTCTTTGAGGTGGATTTTCTTCCAGATTTCGTCTTCGTGGTCTTAGTGCAGGCAGGGCAGTTCCATACAGGGGCTGGGCTGCCATCTGCTTCAGCAATGTCACACTGCTTCTGTAATCTCTTTATTTCAGAAGACCGGAGGCCACTGCATACTGTGTGGTGCCATCTGGGTTTTTTTATTTTTTTATTTTTTTTTTTCCCCCATACCCAGCACATTTATTACACTCCCACCAAGTTCCATCCCAATTTTTAGCAACAACCTGGGGAGGGTTTTTTTTTTTTTTTTTAAAAGACACACATACCTTCTTACAAGTTTGACACAGTTCTTCATTGTTATTTTCCTCCTCTTCCTCTTCCGTTTCTTCTTTTTCCTCCGATTTTTCCCTTTCCTTTGCACTCTTTTGCTTCTTCCGGGGGGGCATCTTACTTGCTAGTTTCTCGTTTTTTTTTTTTTTCTTTTCCCTCTCCCCCCAGTCTCCCCTCCCCCTCCTGTGGGTAACAACTGATTCAACGAGTAAAAAAATTTTTTTTGAAAAAGGAGGAAAAACGGGGGGGGGGGGGGGGAAAGGCAGTACATAGGTCATCTATCAACGCAGAACATCCTGCAGTATCAGTGTCTTAATTTTTTATAAAAAAAAGATGAAAAAAAAAAAAAGAAGAAAAAAAACTTCCCTCCCTCCCCTTATAAACACGGAGACAAAACAAAACTCGGTAAAAAAAAAAAGAATTTCAGTGTACAATACGGGAGGGAGGTGGGGTGTACTCACTGGATTTAAAAAAAAAAAATAATAAAGTTGGGTGAACGTGAAAGGGCGCAGCTTATAATAAAATAAAAGAACCTCTTCCATAAAACAAAACAAAAACAAAAAAAAAACGGCAATTAAATCTAAAGGATGGGGGGAGGTATTAAAAATATCTTTTACGCTCTATATTCGCTAAGTGACCCACCAGAACCCGCATTTTGAAGAGCTAAAAAAAAAATTCTAATTGCTTTTTCTAGGGCTGGAATGGATTTATTTGCGTCCGGGGCCCAATGTTCGACATATGGAATTTTTTTTTTTTTGTAATAAAAATTTTTTTGGTGATTTGCCTTACTTTGTACTATACAAAATGAAGCAGCTCCGGTGGAAAAAACACGGCACAAGTGGGGTTCCTATGGCACTTCCACTCCGTCTGCTCTGAGATCTCACTTCTTGCCCTCTTTTGTGTAGTGGACCCGGTAGTGGAGCTCCTTGTGACTCCGCTATCGCGATCCTGTCCATCTGGAGTCCTCGTTGTCTGAGGCTCTCTGCTGGCTGGAAGGGCTTGCTTTGGTCTTTCCCTTCGAGTTGCCCGTGTGCTCTCAGGAGTAGGAAGTATTCTCCGGTCGTCGTCAGGCTGGTCACAAACCAGGGCACGCGGGTCAAGGATCTTCCAACGCAAACGTGACCGGTGATCGGTGTAATTCCCACATAAGTACCTTCCAAGCAGAAATAACTTCTGCCCCAAAGGCAACGTCACTTTCAAATGACTATGCCATTTGGACTGTACGTTGCCCTGTGGTGGACGGCGTAGACGCGCATCTGTCTCTTCAACTAAAACTCCCCTATGGAACCCTCTTTGACCTTCTCGTCATCTCCACCCGTTTGTATTTGGTGATTACGGCCGAAGTGCAGAGGACAGGACTGTTATGCTTACTGACTAACAACTAACAATCTTACAATGTTAAGAGCTGTCCTTCCCTCAAAACTGCACTTTTCTCAACTAGACTCACACAAGCTTACGAAAAGCTTTCGCAGAAATACCGGTTTGGGCTGCCGTTTCTCCCCTGTGGTGAGCCTAAAAAAATCCGCTGGAGTGGGGTTTGAACCCGCTTCGCCTAGGTACAGGGCAAAGCCCTCCCAACTACTACGCCTCGCCAAATATTTTCGGCTGAACTACTGGTCAGGAAAGATGCTGGCTTCTGGGATCGAACCCTGTTGACCATGCTTTTCAAAGGGAAAAGTGCCCAGTTGCAAAAGTTTGGCAAAAATGGCCGAAACCCAAAATGGCGACTTCCAAGATCATTTTGGTTGGCCCCCAATATTTTTTTTTTGGAAAGTTCTTTTTTGGAACTTCCTTGGAACTCACCGTTCTTTCATGTTCGACATATGGATTTTTTGAAAAAAAAAAAAAAAATTCAATGAACCTTTGGGCATTTTTGACATTTTTTTTTCCCCCTATAGCCCCCCTATAACCCCTTTGGGACATAGGGCGGGTCACTTAGCGAATATGGAGCGTTTAATTTTCTTTTTTTTTTTTTTTTTTTTTTTATCTACACAGGAATACGCAAAATGTTCCTTGCTGCCTGAAGAGGTGTCTCCACCCCGTCTGTCGAAGCCCGTCTTTCCATGCTGGCTATGGACGCTTTCTCAGACACAGCGAGCTGGTCGACCAAAAATTCCCTTTCTGAGTTAAGGTCAGCAAGTTGCTGCTGGACTGTTGCTTGCGCGAGAGCCTGCTGAGCTTTAGCCTGCGACTTCGTAAGCCGCTTATTCTCCGCAAGGGCTTCTTTAAGCTGCTGCCGAAGCTGTAAAATGGTGGCGGCGGGCTTGGTATTCCCTGAAGGACCTGTAACCATGATGTCATATTCCCCACCCCCGCTTGCATTCTGCATCCCGTTCATCTTTTTTAACATATCGTCGAAGGCTGTTTTGTTGACCATGTCCTGTTCTTCAAACTTTCGTTGAATATCTGCGGCTAGCTCAGACATCGCCTGGACAATGAGAACGTGGGTGTTCTCTTGTGTAAACACCTTTTTCTGCACACCCATGAAAATGTTCTCTAAGTCTGCATCAGACAGAAGTTTAGCAAATACCCGTTTCAACTCTTCTTTTGTGATGCTGACTCGGTTGTAGTACTCAGGGTGTTCTTTCAAGACGTAACGGGGTATTCGAAGATCTCTTGCGCAATGTTCTTTTGCAAGCTGAACAGCTTTCTCTCGTTGTGAATTATCTGCTGTCAACCAGTGCAATGCCGTGTCTTTTATACTAGCGAACATCTTGACGAACTTCTTCTGCGTGCGGGAAAAACGAGACGGCCGCGACGCCCCGGCCAACGCAACCGAGTTAGAACGGTTCCGCAGGATTAAAATCTCCTCATCGAGAATCTGATCCTCCCTGACGGCAAGCTGTCGTTTCGCTGTTTCTTGTGCGGACTGAACCTGCGTGAAGGACGACACAATAACCGCCAAAACCATGTTTAACAACATGAAGTAGCATAAGAGAAAGAAGCTGACCACATATACGGGTGCCCAGAACGGCTGCATGTCCCTCATTCGTATGTAATCGGGCTCGTGTTCCATGAAAAACATTCTGAGAAGTGTTGAACCGGCGTGAGAAGGCGTTTCGAATTCCCTTAATTGAGACGAGAAGACCAGCGATCCTGCCATTGAAAACGCGAGCACACAGTACATGAAGATCGTCGCCAACCGAAACACGTCGATCGCAGCAATTCTCGTTGTTTCCGACAGCATGTTCAGTTGGTGAAAATGCTGCAAAAATTTGAATATCCGAAGCCACGATACAACCAGCAAAATCCCAAGCAACTCGTGGTACCTTCTTCCGTAAAACGCGTACCTCGACGAGTAGTGGAACATGAGAAGCCCCTCCGCCGTTTCATCATCCCCAACACGTTTGAAGTCATCGGTGAGATATTCCTCGTAAAAACGCCCGCTGCTCATAACGGAGCTGAGGTCCCACATAAGGCCTTGGTAGTACGTGAAGATTGATAAAACGACAACGTGGATGATCTGGTAGATTTCCCCAACGACGATGAAATCTTTTTTCAAAACCGCTCGGAAGTATACGGACTGCCCCAACCAGTACAGAAACGGGATGATGTAAAACATAACGATCAGCGACAGAGCGGTTCTGGTGGTGGAGCCGTCGAAAACTTCGAGTTTGTATGGAGGCTGGTAGAAACAATTGCTCATTCCAAGCCCGGTTTGGAAGAACTCTGCGAAACAAGATGTCCGGACAAACTGCTCCGAATCTGGATTGTAAAAAAGCGTCTCAAGCGATACAACACGCGTTTGCTCGTCCACCCAGTACTGCTCCTCGTGTACCGTCAAATTCGAAATAATCGAATCGAGCGAGTCGGACAACGGAAAAATCAGTGAAAATTGATTCTCCGTGCGGTACGTGATGTGCTGCGTTGTTAAATCCAAAGGATGGAAGGGAAGCTTCAACGCGGAATCCGACACAAATGTCATGTCACCTATTCCGTAAGTTTCAGTGGATGATTCCGAAGCACTATATTTGTGCGTGCAGTTACACGGTAGAATTGAAATATCACATGGGGTGATCGCCTTCGCTGTGATGCCGTTCACATTACCGCATATGTATACCGGTACCCTCCATTGTCTGAGCATTAAAACGGATATTGGAAACGTTTGCGATCCAACGGAATCAGAGGAGCATTGAGCGGTGTCGGAGCATATTCTGGAAGGACCTGATTCATACGTGGATTTGGTGGCGTCGCGAATCCAATTCCACATTTGGTCTTTGCTGCCAACTTGTGACAATTGCTTTCTTAATAATATATTCGTAACTTCTTCAGTTTGTTGCAACGGGTCTGAATATTCGCTGAAGGAAATTTCGGTGACCACTAAAGCTGTCAGAACGCATAGAAATACCATGTAAGGGATCATCTGTCGAAGGTGCATTCGCTTTTCCATATCCACTACAAGGTAGTTTATGAGATGCATGATGCCCACCTCTTCCTCGTCGATCCCACCCTTTGTCTTGTTTAGAACCTGGGTTAGGACCCGCCTGGTGCGGCCGAGGCTCGAATGGGTCATCTCTATGTCATCCGATTCCGCTGTGTTGATGTACTTGCTCTCCCGTAGTTTTTGGGAGATTGTGTTAGACGAAAAGAGGCGTTTCATTTTTTTTTGGGGGGAGGGGGGTGTTTTTTTTTCACCCCTCCTTTTTTTTTTTTTTTTTTTTTAAACGCGCGTTTTTGTTGTGCAACAAAAAAAAAAAAATCCCGTTTCTATTTTTTTTTTTTTTTTTTTTTTCCCCCAGACCACGGTCATTAAGATAGCGGGTTGTCGGAAAAAAGGGGGAAAAAAAAAGGGGGAGGGGGTAAAAAAAAAAAACGGGGTCATTTTTTTTTTTAATATGCTGTTTTTGAGCGTGTGCTGCCGCATAACGTGCCGTTTATTCCTTCTTGTTTCCCCCCCCTTTCTTTTCTTTTTTCATTTCTTTTTTTTTTGAAGAGCTGTGGGAACGATGCCCATCCAAACTAGGAGAGAGAATCAAAAAAAAACTCAAAGTACAGGACAAGCCCCCCGCTAGAGGGCCGCCCTATGGGAGGAGGGGGTCTATCTGTTAATACTCCCCTTCTGGAGCATTGCTTTCATCCCGATTGTGGCTGTGAGCGTCTTGCGGAGTCGTGTGATGCGATCCCGCTTGTAGGCGGCCTTCAAATCCATCAGCTTGTCGTGCGTGGGCTGGGTAGCAAAAATGGGCCTCCTGGAGAAGCCTATAAAAAAAAAGAAATTCACAAAAGAAATGCTGAAATTTGAGCCATCAGTGTTTTTTTTTTTTTTTTTTTTTTTTTTTTTTTTCCCCTCCCCCTCCCCTAACAACAGGAAGCCCTCATTTCTTTTTTTTTTTTTTTTTAAATGGGGAGGATATTGTCACACATGAGTACCTGAACCCAAAGAACCCTTTGGTCTTGCTGCATCATCCTATCCCCACATCCCACCCTTTTTTTTTTTTTCCGTTCTTTTTTTTTTCTTTTTTTTTTTTTTTAATAGGAAATTATGAAACACTACCGAAGGAGCAATGAAAAAAAAAAAAAAAAAAAAAAAAAAAAATGTTTCCACCCCATCAGTCAAAAAAGGAGGGTTCACAAAGCTCCTCCTCCACAGAACCCTTCTGTTCCCGCTCTCGCTGCACGCGGAGGTTTCTCGCAGCCGCTTCCTTCATCTGTTGCCGGAGCTGATCGATTGTCATTTGAGACCTGACAGGGGATGCTGGTGGCTGCCTTGCACGCAGCTCGGTCTGTTCTTCCCGTTGCCTTCTCTTAGCAGCCTTGGCAGCGGAGATAAAGCAACCGACCAAAAGGAGGCTGTATCCAAGCTGAACTAAGCACACGAAGGTTGGTATATTCTTTTCGACAAACAAGGCTATAACAGCATGCATGATACAAGAAAGGAACTGGATCACCTGGCAAAGCACCACCGAAGTTTTGTTTATCACAATTACCATACACTTTGCATCGCCGTGACTATACAAATGTCCGTACATAAGTGCGTGTACAAGGCTGTTGATGAAGGCACCATAGGCCGCGGTACCATTTGCAAGGCCCATGTTCAGTAGCCAGCCCCACACGAAGAGAACAGATGAGTGGTGGAACAGATGAAGCTTGGTTAGCTGCGAATTGCGTTTCCGGAGGACGATGATGAGCGTCTCAATGAGATCTAAGAACTTTGCGATATAGTGAACAAAAAGCCATTTTTCTGTGTGGGCTACAAAGTCAGTATTAAGCATAAACGGGTTTGAAAAGCTCAAGCTGCCGCTTAGCTGCCATGCCATTGCGGTGCCCAGTGCTACTTGTAAGGCGTTGAAGGCCTGTAACGCCCAGTTTAGATCCATCGCCTTCTTGTTTTGCATCACCGCCTTCGTCGAAAAAATAATTGCAAGGTAGCACGGGGCCGACAGCAGAAGAACCGGCCACGACACATAGCCGTCCCATTCCGGGTAGAATCTCATTTTTTTTTAATTTTTTTTAATTTTTTTTTTTTTTATATAGTGGGGTGGGATGGGGAAACCTCCCCCCACTTTTTTTTTGGGGGGGTGGGGTGACATTTAAGCGGTGTGGGGGAAAGAAAGAAAAGCAAAAAAAAAAAAAAAAAGAAACCAGAAGAAAAGTAAGATGAAAAATCCAGTTTTTTTTAAAGGGTGAAAAAAAAAAGGGGGGGCGGGTAATACAAACAACCCTCTGGCCTTTCCAACCGGAGAAGGTTTTTTTAATTTTTTTATTTTCTTATTTTTTTTAAATCTGTTTAGAAAGGCCCCATTTATTTTTATTTTTAAGGGGAAAAAAAGGGGGGGGTGCTACAAAAAAAATAAAAAACCATTTTCTTTTTTTTTGCAAGAACGAATCTTTGACTTGTCTAAACAAAAGGGGAACGTTGGCAACGTGTTTCGGGTTGACAAACTTTCTCCAGGTTTTACCCGGCACGGACAAACGGCCAGTTCCTCTTTTTAAATCCTTTCTTCTTTCCCAGCGTCGCTATTGTAAAAAAGGTAACGCTTTTTTTCTTCTTTTTTTTTTTTTCCTTCCCCTCCATCTCACTCAAGTACGTCAGCCCGGCACACAGGACACAGGTGTTCCTTCTTGAACCATTTTTTCAAACCCACCGGTTTGAACACGTGGCCACACTTGCGCAGTTCGACAAGGATTTCTCCTTTTACAAAGTCCTCCTGTGTAATGGGATCAGCGTCGCCAACGTGCTTTCGCTTGGCTTTGATTTCCCTGACAGCCTTCGGCCACTCTTGGGGCTTGACTCCACGTTTAACGTTGTTCTCATCAAGCCGCAGGAGGTCCTCATAGCTTCCGAGTGGCGTTTCCGGCCTCATTGCCCCACCCAGCGAGAACTGCACAATCATGGGAGCTGAGACCCGCTGCTGAGCAGCTTCAAAAGGCATTGCTTCAAAATCGCGCATGGTCAACATTTGCCCTCACCTTCTCTCTTTTTTTTTTTTTTCCCCCTCCCCCAACGGAAGTACTTGCCAACAATTATGGTGGAACAAAGAAAAAATCTTTTTTTTTTCTCTCTTTTCTAGACATGTAAATGCCGTTTTTTTTCTTTTCTTTTTTCTTTTCTAGACATGTAAATTTCTCTTCAAAGGGGGCAGTATAGAGACTCTCTTTGTCAGCATCAATCTGTCTCTGGCCATTTGGTTTTTCTCCACCATCAGGTCCACGCTCGGCTGGGTGATATTCCACGTCTTCATCGGCTTTCTCGACCGTGAGGCGAGTTTCAAGCCGCGGATCTGCGGGAGCTTCACCCTCCTTTCATTCGACCTCGTTGCAGAGGTGAAGTTGGGCCACCTCTCTGCCTCGTACAACGTCTGCAACTCCTGCCTCGAGAGGAAGTCTTCATCGGAGTCTTCATCTATCTCACGCATTTCATACCCCAACCCTTTGTCTTTTTTTTTTTTTTTTTTTTTTTTTTTTTTCTCGTGTTTTCCGTTGTATAATGAAAAAAAAAAATTAACAAATAAAAAAAATTACTATTATAAAAAATAAAATAAAAAAAGAATTTGGTTTTTTTTTTTTTTTTTTTTTTTTTTTTTTTTCCCCTTCTCTAGGAGCATTTACTGAACTCAACAGGTTCGGGGTTGGTTGTAGGGGCGCATCCGTAAATATCGAAGTGTTTTTGACACTCGAATGGATGTGGAGAGTCGGTCAGGTCAACCCTGAACACGTCTCTGTTCCAGTCCTTTTCACCTTTCGCTTTGTCACCGGGAAACCACTTTACAGACCCGATCATGGTTACTTTGTGTGAAACGTCATGCGCAGTTAGGGAGTCGATGATGATCTGCTCGATGTTGGACCGACCGTCGTACCATTTTACGAAATGCTTCGATCCGACTTGTTTCATGAAACGGGGGCCGAAGTCCCCGGCGATCGGGAGTTCTATGAAGGTTGTTCGCGCGTTTTTGAAGAGTTTCACCAAAACTTTTTCGAAATCGGCTCGCGTCTCCATTGTAAACCAGTGGAATACCGACAAAACATATTGGTAGTCATGACCTGTTGACGCATCGCTTAGTTTAAAAAAATGTTCGGGTGTGACAGCGGTCTGGCACATTATCACACGCTCGCCGACTCTGTATTGCTTGATTTTTTGCTCCTGAACTTTAAGAACATCGTGGTCTTTCTTCCAGATTGAACCCCCTTTACCACCCATGTCAACTGCCATGACCTTCGCCTTGGGAAACGCTTGCGCTGCAGAAATGCTGAAATAACCCTCATCCGCCCCATAATCGACTAGGCTGAAATCGTCAGATACTATGTTTGTGTCGTCTAGCATAGAGGTGTAGATCATCTTCCACCTTTCCACGTTGCGTTTCCTTTTTTTTTTTTTTTTTTTTTCTTTTTTTTTTCTCCCCCCCATACTTGTTATATCCGAAAGGAGGGTCTAGAAACGGGACGCTTCCGAGCTGTAGGACCCCGCCTGTTCTTTCGGATTTCGCAGCTTTCCATTCTTTTTCGTCTTTTGCCTCTCTTGGTTCCAACCCACCGACTGTGCCGCCGTGGGCTATGTGATGCCGGGTCGTCTCGTCGTCCGCCCGCCAGATCCCAAAGACAGATAAGTATGCAACCTTTTTTTTTTTTTTTTTTTTTTCTTCCATACCACCAACATGCACAACACCGCGAGTGTATTTTTTCGTGCTGGGTTCATCTTTATTGTTGCTTTTTTTTTTTTTTTTCTCGCCCCTGTGTCTTGTGTATTGCTGTGCGCTGGGTTTTTTTTTTTCTTTTTTCTGGATTAAAAAAAAATCGATGTTTTTTTTGGGGGGGTTTCGAACACAAGGTTGAAGTAACGAAACAGGAAGGGAGGGAGATGCAAAATGAAATGAATTTGGGAAACAGAAAGAGAAGGGGGAAATGGGGGGAGGGGGGGGTTTCTCTTTTTTTTCAAGTACATTTTTATTGCATCGTACCAGAGACGGAACCAAGGAAAGATGACAGAAAAAGAAAATCTTTTTTGATTGAGAATATTTTTTTTTTCTCTTTTTTTTTTTCCTCGGGTTTTTGTAAAGTAAAATTATTTCCCTAGCATTTTTTTTTTTTTTAAAAAGAAAAAGGAAAGACAATTGTATTTTCTTTTATAACATTTTTTTTTTTTTTTTTTTTTTACATTTCACATTCGTATTCTTATAGAACTCATTTTTTTTTCTTTTATTTTTTTTTTCCCAAGAATTTTTCAGCAAAACCCCCTTCTCCCCTCCCCCTTCCAGTTTTCAATTCCTTGCAAAAAATATTGCCAAGAGAGGGTTTCGTTAGGTGGTCGTTTAATAGAAATATCCAGTGTTCCACCCCCCCCCCCCGTATTTTTATTTTTCAAATTCATAACACAAACTTAAAACAACCACATGCCACAATCTGACTCACATGGCCCAGTAAAGGGGGAGGGATTTTTTTTTTTTTTTTTTTTTTTTTAAAATTTTTTTATTTCATTTCTTCTTGTCTCCTTGTCCGTCCATCACAACAACTTTGAGTTGAATGTAGGCCGGTCACCGGAACCCGATGAAGAAAATGTGTTGTTCAACAAAGGATGTGTCGAAGAAGTACTGGACGGCGGTGCCACAACCGGTGCAACGCTCCGCGCTGTAATCGTAACCCCGAGATCAAACTGCTTCCGCGCGGTTACAGTAATCCCTCCAGGCGGGTCGGCATCCTTCTTACGAACCGTAATGTTGACCCCTTCTTGAGGGATGGTATTGACATTTATCATAACACAGGGAAGAGGCGGTTTTGGTTCTTCAACGGTAACCTGAACCCGGTCGACGGTTACGTCAATAGGAGGAGGTTTTCGTGTGCAAAACAGCCAGAAAAAAACAGCCGTAAGTAACCCCAACAACAACAGCGCACCAAACACCTCCATGTTCCCCACCACTAAAGACCTCTCGGAGCATAACACAGAGCTTTCAAACACGTAACAAAATGGCAGCGGGATCGCAGTTCGCGACATCGTCACGGAAACCGACACCGATTGAGTCACAGTTACAGAAGATGTTTCCGTTTCCGTTGCCGTACCAGTTTTGTAATAAGTCGGTGTGATTGTCAAAGTGGGCTCGATTATGGGTACAATTGTGATGTTAAAAACCGCGTTTTTCGCTTGTAGGTTTGATTTGAAACAGGTGTCAGGAAAAACGACGGAGATTGTCTCGGACTGTACCTCGTTTATGTTGTACTCGGTCAGCTTTAGGAAGAGCGAGAGTGTCTGGTTGTCGATGCATTTTACATCTTGGAATGGGGTTTTCCCCGCATTCTGTGGAACGGCACAGTTCCACGAACATGTTCTGGTGTGTTCCACAGCCCATTTTGTTTGATCTGTGGCGTTCGTCCAGTCCTCAGTGATACCAAGGGGTGTTGTTGTTGTGCAGTCGTCGCACATCCACGTCTCGCCGATTTCAAGTTTCACGATAATCTCAACACCGTCATCCTTCACCGCGCTTTCATTAACCACGATGTTGTCCCTCACCACTGTCCCGTTAACTGGTATGATGTTGAATGTGACCTCGTAGTCCTCCGGGCCGAACGGTGTTAAGAACATCTTCCGATCCACCTTCACCGTAACCACCTCTTCGTTCGCAATGTCGTAATTAGTTCCCGACGTTATCTCCATTACAAGTTCCGTGGGTAGTTTTATGTACGGGTGTGTTTCCTGCAGGGAATACGCTGCTGGTGAGATCAACGCGTTTTTAAAGAAGTTCCAGCCAAACGGTTCCGTGGTCTCTGGTGAGCCGGAGACGGTGTCGTCGAAAAGGGTGTTTCGCATGGGTTGTGTGAAGTCGATCCCTCTCGGTCCCAACGGGGTCGCGGCCTCCGGGAGGGTGCAGTCCCACATCGACGGCGCGAAGTATGGCAGAACAGCCCCGTCATTGAATGTTATCGTGATCGGCGGTGTTATCTTCCCAGACCTCACCTCGTCCTCTCGCAATGTCCTGTTCAGGTACAGCATTGTCTGGCAACGTGTGACATGTTCATAAAGTGAGTCTTTCGGTTCCGGTATGCATGATGGACCTTCCTGTGAATATCTCTCAGCAGGTGGTTCTGTGCACACTGGAGGGCGGGTGAGGCCTTTTACGGATCCATAGCCTCCCGTCCATGTTGGCTCAGGAGATGTTCGTGTCTTCTTCTTCTCGTCCGTGAAGCAGGGCCCTGGTTCGTTGAGCAAGCATGAGGCGTTCCATATTGCCTTCGGCAGCAAGGGGCAGTTCCAGCAGTTTTCGTTGTAGATGACGTGGCTGATGGTTCGCTCTACGTTGGTCGGTGCGGGGCCCCACAGGTAGTTGTTGTCGAACTGAAGGTGGTAGATCTTCCGCCCGTCGTTGCTGTGCGTGTAGCGCCCGCACCTGCATTCGTACCTCCCCATGTTGCAGGACCGTGTTGTCAAGGGTTGCTTGATGTTTGGAACAGGGCCCCAAAAGCTGTTGTCCCCCATGTGCCATGCCGTGGTCACGCATGAAGTGGTACCATTTCCCGCCACTATCATTTCTGTGTACGGAAGCGTCCCCGCCAGCTTGTTCGATATGATGGAAAACGTTTCCAGTTTAGTCAGAACGCCCACGTTGCCCACCGTGCCCGACAGCTCATTGTCGTCAACAACTATTCTTTCGAGGTTTGGAATGCCCGTCCACGGTAGCAGGTGTCCTTCAAGTCCCGTGTCACACCTCGGGCAGTCCGTGGCAAGGTTCCACGGGTATATTTTTGTTTTCGACTGCAACCTCTCATGTTCCCACCCAACACAGCAAGCGGTCTCCTCTGCATACAGGTCCTTCAACGCACTGCTTGTTACTGGCGGCAGCGTTCCGGTGAGGGGGTTCGCTCCGACGGAGATTTTCTGAATCTCCTTCATGCATTCCCATGGAGGGATCGTGCCTGTGATCAAATTGTGGTCGAAGCGCAGCTCGTTCAACACCCGGAAGTGCGGGCAGAAATCCGTGTTGTTGATGCCAGTCAGCTGGTTGTCCTCGACGCGAAGGGACCCTTCCCAATCGTTCCCGGACACATCCGGAAGGACCCCCGACATGTTGTTCCCGTAAATGTGAAACGTATCAAGTTTTGGAAGCCCAGCGAACGACGGGATGCTGCCGGACAACCGCTGCCCAGAATAGAACGTCCATTCAGGAATTCGACAGGGTTTCCCGTGGCAACTGGTAAGGTCCAACCGATAGTACCTCGTTTTGACCTGACAGTAAGGCGGCCACGCGTCCAGCTTATCATCATGCACCACGTGCCGGGACATCACGTGCTCCGCCCCTGGCGCATTAACGTTCCATATATAATCATCAGGATGCGAGTGGTACGTCATCGGCTGTATCGTTTCTGCAGAATCGAAGCTCTTCCTTCCTTGGTAAAACCTTATATCCGTGACGACGCCTGCCGTCCGACGGGAGATGGGAAGGGACGTGTCAATGTCCACAGGAAATGTTGACACCATCGCCTCGACACATACGTCTTCACCGAAGTCGATGAGAATGGAACATTTCGGGGGCGTGCAGGTGTACTCCGTGTTCTGATCACCGTCCATCGCGAGGTCTTCGAACTCCTGCGGTTCGATCCGCACGGGCTTCATCGGCTTCCACTCGGAATTCCTGTGGAGGTAGAGATTCTCCAACGAAGGAAGATTAGGCATATTCGGAACGGTACCGCTGAAACAATTCGCGCCCAATGCAATGGTGTTCGCTGCGATAAGATTATTGACGAAGTTGAAAGGTATGGTCCCGCTCAGCTTGTTTCGATTCAGGCTGAGAGAGGAGATACCAGCGGGTTTTGTATCGGGCAATGTACCGGTGAAACTGTTTGCAGATAACTGTAGTTTTGAAAGCCCGGCGAAGTCGTCGAGACACGGGATCGTCCCCGTCAAGAAATTCCTGTCGGAAATCCATTCCGCAAGTGCGGGAAACGCGGTTCTATGACACGGAACGGTCCCCGTGAGGATGTTCTCCTCCATGTTGAGGTATTTCAACTTTTTGAACACGCCGGGGGCGGGGCGATTCTCGTACATACTGAACTCCTGAAACACGTTTTCCTCCGCGTCGAAATGCTCCAATGTGTCCAGCGCTTTCACCGGAAAGTCAGGAACGGTACCGGATAAGCTGTTTCTCCACAAATTTACGTCGACGATTTTTGTCAGAGACGTGAACGGGGGAAGCGTTCCAGACACACGGCAGTTTGTAATACGCAGAGTTTTCAAATTCGTCAGCTTGTCCAACGAGGGGACAGTACCGTACAGATTCCTGTTGTACGCCAAGCGAATATGTTCTGCGTTTCGCAAGGGGTCAAAAGAAGGTATGCCCCCAGTCAGCTTTGTACTGTACAAACGAAAATCGTTAATGTTGGGAAGGTCGAGGTACGCCAACGGCAGTGTCCCGGACATCGCTCCGTTGATCTCAATGAATGTAAGCGTTTTCCTACTGGACGTCCAGTCCTGTAGAATACCTGAGAGGGAGTTCCCCAATCTTAGAAATTCCAACTCCGTCATACCAGATAGCATGTCATCTGGTGGGTCGCCATATGAGTTGACACCGAGGTCGAGGTGACGGAGTTTAGTTAAGACCTTTAGAGAAGCTGGGAGGGAACCTCTTAACTGGTTGTTATACAGCGATATTTTAGTGACTCTGCATGACGGGCAGAACGTACACGTGACCCCTTGCCACTTCCCGTCGCACGGATCGTTTTTCATCCAATTGTTGTACCTGTTCCACGTCCTCTTCTGGCCGCCTATGTTTTTGTTGAAGGTCGACCTGTACAGGTCCTCGAGAGCATTTTTCTCCGCGTTAGTAGCGGGAGCCACTATCCCCGTCACGATGGTTAGACATAGTAATACACGTATTGAAGTGATTGCCGTCATTTTCTTGTGGACATTTTTTTTTTTTTTTGGTTTTCCTTTTTTTTTTGGTGGTTTCTCAGCCGGACAATGGGGGGGGGGGGGAGAAAAGAAAAAGAAGGTAATTTTGATGCTCCTTTTCTGGGAGCGCCTCTTTCGGTTCTGGGTATCAGCGTCTTATGTAGACGGTTGATGGCGGTCTAGCCTGTTCTGGGGTTTTTTTTTCACGAAACTTCAGAAAAAGAAAATATGTTAAAAGGAGGTCCTTGTGAGACCCCCCCCCTCCCCTTCTTGTCACTGTAACCGCCGATGGTATACAGAGGTATCCCAACATGAGATTCAAAAAAAAAAAAAAAAAAAAAAAAAAAGAAGAAGAAGAAGAAACGTAGCCGCAATTTTTTTTTTGTTGGTTCCCATTGAATGACAAAAAAAAATTATTTTTTTTCCCTTTTTTTTTTCCTCCCCCCCCGAGCTGCTTTTTTTTTTTTTTTGCATAACACACTAGTGAGCACAATGCTAGAAAAAACCTTTTTTCTACTTTCTTGGAGGGGGGAAGGTCAAAAAAGCTGTCCATCACAATTTGGCTCAACATCGTTTTATTTTGTTTTTTTTTTTTTTCTCGTTAAAAAAAAAAAAAAAAAAAAAGAAGAAGAAAGAATCCCCCCTTTTCCGCCCTGTTGGACACAAAGTGACAAACAAGGAACGTTTCCATCAACACTCCATTTTTCCATGCCCCACACGAGCCGCGAGTCTGGTTTTGCTTGTATGCAAAGTCCATGTTTCAGGCTACAACGGCGATGCAGGGATGACTACGGTGGCTTTGGGAACTTTTCTTTCTTTTTTTTGGGAGGGGGGGGCGAGAGAGAGTGGAACGATAATTTAAAAAAAAAAAAAAAAAAAAAAAAACACAAGTACTACACACGCCTGGTTGTTTATCATCAGAAAAGAAAGGTGCGTTGGGAGGGGAAAGGGTGAAATAAATACTAATAAAAAAAAAGAAATCTCTACAAAAAAAAACATGTTGGTTCAAGGTGGCTTCCCGGCGGGTTTCCATAAAAAAAAAAAAAAAACCATTATTTTTTTTGACGAGAAAATGGTGCTTTCGGGGTATAAGCACCCCCCCCCCCCCCCCCCCCCCCTCAACACTGTCAATCTTTTTTTTTCTTTTTTTTTTTTTTTTTTTTTTTCAGTTAGCTTTTTTGTTCGTTTCCGCCAGCTCTGCCTCGGTTTCCCTCCACCATTTCAAGCATGGCTCGCGGGTTCCGAACAGTCTGTCGCAGATTAAAAAGAATGCCCCCATGTTCACAAATCGATACTTCACATTGGCGTAACTAGAATGAGAGTGGTGGAAGTCATGGTCCCTGGAGTCGGGGGTGAACGGGATGCGAAACCCACAGTGGGCGTTTGACGATTCGAGTACCAAGATAATACCAAAGCACCACTGCACGGCAACGTGCGGGGACAGCAGCGCCGGCGTGATAAATGCCGACAACGTCGTCAGAATGTAGTCAACAGGATGAAAGTACGCAGCAGTCAAAACAGTAGTATGCTTCACAGTGTGGTGCGTCTGGTGGCAATTATAATAAAGCCATTTTGTGTGCATTAAACAATGAACAATGAAGAAAAACACGTCGTAACCAATCATACTCAAAAACATGTAAAAACCCATTGTTACAACATGCGGCAGACCGTCTGTCTCTGTAATAACCTGGTCCTTCACGGTGTCGTATAAAAGGTATTGGATGCCCACTGTCATGGCTTGGTTGAAGAGGACCAGTGAAATCATTGATGCAGTTTTTTCGAGGGTCAAGTACCCTCCCTTCTGTATCTTCCACCTCTCGATGGGGTTGAGCTGCGGGAAAAAGTTCACGAAAACAGCCGGGACCGCGAGCATCCAGAATATCACGAGAAACGTTGCCGTCGATAGCATGCAGGTGCGAAACCACTCCGTGGTGTTGTCCACAACGGCTGTTTGCCAAAACAACACCCACCTCTCGTTCAAAGGATCTGCGTAGGCGTACAGTCCGCTGATTGCTTCGGATACCACCTCCATTTCCTTTTTTTTCTTTTTTTTTTCTCCGCCTTCTTTTTTCCTTTTTTCCTTTTTTTTTTTTTTTTTTTTTTTTTTTTTTTTTTTTTTTTTTTTTTTATCAGCGGATCAACCCGGATTTCGCCCTAAGAAAATCAACGACAAAACGAACCAAAAATCTTATGGGAAGGCTGCACACAAAGAGGATGATGCCGAATGCAAAGAGGATGATGCCGAATGCAAAAGTCCGCAAGAACAACAGGAGGGAATTCAACAAAACTGGCAAAGACTACAAAAGGAGCAATGGAACCAGCAGAACGAACAAATGAAAACACAGCAGCTACGTCAACAGGAGATGGAAGAGCGGGTGATCAGGCTGCTGACAAAGCTAGAAGTCGAGAAGCCTCAGCCAACAAAAATAATAACAAAAGTGGGGGGGAAGGGGGGAGAAAGAAAAAAAAAAGATGTCTTTGAAGGGAACCTGCAGTATGTGACAGGATCGCCTACAAAAAAAAAAGACTCTAAATACGTTTCACTAAGCTCATCACCAGCTTTTTCAACACAGGGGTCTCCACTGGTTTCGGAACACAGCCATCGAACCCCGCTGCACGGGACTTGTCCCTGTCGATCGGCGACGGGTCCAAGATAAGCGAAATGAAAAGTGACGAGTGGTTAATATGCGTGGGGTTCGCGCGGATGTACGACAAGAGGTGGTACCCTGAAAGGTAAGGCATATCAGTGTCGAGGAAGATGAGGTCGAAACATGAGGTGTTGAGCAACGTAGTTGCCTGTTGTGAAGCGTGGCATGATGTGATGCAATCGAACCCCATCGCTGCCAACCGTTTCTCCACCACAGTGACATTGATGGGGATGTCGTCCACAACGAGAATCTTCACTTGACGCGTGGGGCCTGGCATAAGCGGTTCTGTTTGCAAATCATGCTTCGGGGCCGATGTCACCTTCCCTCTCAGTTCCTCCATCTCCGCTTGCATATTCTTGATGATTTCCTCCAACTGTGCAATCTTACTGTCCTGTTTGTCCAACCTCTCATACACCTCTACAGGAACTGCCGCGTTACGATTTCTCACAACAATCTCCTTCTCCCGTTCGCCATCGTGCGGTGGCTGCTCCGTCACCTGGTAGTAGCTTCCACAGTCCTTCCCTTCCAAGGGAACGTCGTTGACGAGGGGTATGGCACGGAGATGGCTAACCTGTACAACAGGGCGTTTCGATCGAGGGGGGCTGCATTCAGAGACGCCCTCGCAGATTGCAGGGTACACAGTAGCAGAGTTGCTCAAAGGAAGCTGTTTTTTCGTCAGATGCCTGAAGAGGTTGAAGACGGGCCGGATAAATTGTTGTTGGTCTTTGCACTGGAACGCCAGGCACCTGTCTTCGGTGTGCACGGCGACCCAGCCTTCCAACCCGCACACGCACGCTACCACCGAACCGATTGCCACAACGCCTTGCAGCCCGCACTCCTTGGTGAACAGCATTATGCTCTCTCTTGTGACGGCCAGCACCTTCACAGCATCGTCGCCCATCGACACCTCCTTGAAATAGTGCACGGCGCCCATCCCCATCGGTGTCAGGAACAGACCTTTGAAGGCCTCCCTCATCCATTCTTCCAACCCCTCCCAGTTCACATATGCTAGGTCTGTCTCCTCGTCGCGCCCATCCATGAGGGGGAGGGGTGGGAGACTGCCTGGAGGTGTAGTTTTTTTTTAGTTGTTGAAGCATTAAAAGAAGAAAGGGGAGGGGAAAGAAAAAAAAAAACATTTTATATAACTCAAGCGAAAAAGCGCCAGCACTTACGAAGTTGCCCAACGGAAGACGGGTGGTGTTGTAGTTCCAAGAAACGAGGTCTACGCCATTATCCCACGAAACCTCGGCTTAAAAAAAAGAAATGTAGAGTTCCCCATCGCCGCCAACCGTTTCTCCACCACAGCGACATTGATGGGATGTTGTCCACAACGAGAATCTTCACTCATAACGGCGTCTCAGTTCCTCCCCATCTCCGCTACTGTGCTATCTTGCCGTCCTGCCTGTCCATCTCTAAGGGAAATTTCAAAAAAAGCCGGTCTTATCCTAAGGAAGAATTCTAACATGCCAAAACCTGTCAGAAAAAAATCTTTTTTTTCCTAAGGCCCCGGAGAGCATCGAAACGACCGTTCGTGGAAGAAACTATGAGCTCTTGGTGTGCGTTCTTCTGTTTTCGATCGATTGATGTAAACATAATTATAAAATATAGCGCGCATTCGACGACACTGATCAAGCGACTGGCACCTTCCGAAGAAGGGCCTCCCACGTCCGCCGGGTTGAGCAGAGGATGCCCCGGGGCGGCCGTTCCAGTCTGATCATGTCGCACTATAATAAATTCGTATCCGATGGACTGACCAGGCAACCCTCCCCTCCTCTTTTGTGAGGGTGGTGTTGTTCGCAGCAGGTGGGTGCATGTTTGTTGTTGTTGTGCAAGTAGCTGGTTTTCTGAATGTGTGTTTTAAGAGGGAAAGAAGGAAAATAATAACAAAAAAGCAGTACAAGGGGGGGGGGGGGGGGGGGGGACTTTAAGTCGAATAAGAAATATATGAGTTAAAGGAAGTTTTTGTGAGACGCCCCCTTGTTCTCAAAAAAAGAAGTGACTGACATCCTCAAGAAGACCCTCCCACGTACCAGAAGTTGCTTAAAGGAAAAGGTAATGTAAGTGGCTCACCCTCGTCTGACATCGACAAAAGGGGCACCTAAAAATGATATTGCAAGTGGGAATAAAAAGCGAAAACAATAAAAAAACAGGTGAAGAGGGATAAATACTGCATACGAAAACAGAAAGTCGAATAAAATAAAGTTTTTATATAAAAACCATGAAGTGGTGGGAGGAAAATGGCTGAAACTACGGGAGGTGGGCTGGTCAGGTCAGTTCCACAGGGGGTGTCTGAAATGATATTGCAAGTGGGAATAAAAAGCAAAAGTGTCGGACCCTTGATCCCCTTTTTTTTCCCCTCCTTTTTCTTTCTTCTTTTAAGATTCAAACGATGGAGTCTCGGGGATTCTGACTAAATCATAAGTGCCTCAGCCGCCTTCTGATCAGCATGCTACTTCGGCAGGTTAGATGGTTGTTGTTGAGTTGTTGAGGAGGTGGGCAGGTCCCCGGATTCACCGAGATATATATATTCTTTTTTATATTGCATGATGGCGTTTGTGGTTTTCCACAAGAACGTGTCATGTCTCTGGCTGATTGGTGACGGGTACTTCCCTTCCACCTGCTCGCTGTATAGCATTTTATTTCCTTGTTCAGCCTTGCAATTGTTTCCTCTCATTGTCAGTTACTTCGCTGCCCCGTCGCTGGTGTCCGACCGTTTCAACAAGATATCTTACTGTCTCCAGGTGGCGATTATCTGCTGCAACATGAACAGGTGTCCGACCATCGCTGCATATCACACCTGCGTCCTGACCTCGATTTTCAACAAGATATTTAACAGTCTCGAACTGGCCATTCTGTGCTGCTGCATGTATCGGTGTCCAACCATCGTTGCTTTTCACACCTGCGTCGTGACCGCGAGTCTCAGAAAGATATGTAACTGTCTCGAGGTGGCCGCTCTCCGCTGCTAGATGAATCGGTGTCTCACCGCAGCAGTTTTTGACACTTGCGTCTTGATCGAGAGTTTCAGTAAGGTACCTGAAATGGTTTTAAGTTAGGATGAAGAAGCGAAGAAATAGATAAAAAGGGGTGGGAAAGAATAAATACTGCATACGAAAACAGAGAGTCGAGTAAAAAAGGGAAAAGGTGACTGACATCCTCAAGAGGAGCCTCCCACGTACCAGGAATTAAGCAGAGGTTGCTTCCATGGCCCGTATCAGTCTATCGCCAGAAAGAATAATGAAAATAACATAACAAAGAGAAGGGGAGAAGAAACGGAAAAAGACGGCTTGGTCATCAGAGAATGTTGACCCAAATGCGTCGGCGGACGCAGTTTAACGTCATACCCGGGACGGAAACCATGTTGGGAAAGCAGAAGGGAAGTTAAAAGACAAGAAGTGGAAAAGGAAAAGGTGGAAACTAAAATCATAGGGTGCGAGGTCTGTGAGACCCTGCATAGCCTATCGCCCTCGTAGCACGCCGGGCCGGCACTCCTACATTGCGTAGGGTCGTCTCCAGTAGTTCCTAGTTGTAGGAGTTCAGCACAGTCGACCACTGTGACTCGCTGTAGTAGAGGGTCCCTGCCCCCACGAAGTCAGCGAGTAGGGCTGCCACAGTCGGATACGACTTGTCCTTGAACCCTTGGGTCTGCAACCGAAAGCCCTGTTCCTGGCGGGAAGCGTAGAGCCACGTCGAGTCATAACAGACCAGCAGACACGGGATCGCGACGCGTGTGTCGAGGGGGACCGTGACCATGGGGGTCTCACCCAGGAAGTGTGTGCAAGCCCCGGACATGCAGCTGAGGTCAAAGACGGCCTCGCCCTGGGAAAGGAAGCCCAGGTGTCGAAGCTCATCCAGGTCCTCAGGGCCGTCGACGTCTGCTTCCCTGGTGAGCCTCTTAAGGGCGACAAGTCCAGTGACTCTGGTGTTCGGCCTCGTCGCGGCGAGATCCCGTTTGGCCGCGGGAAGGGCGGGGCCGTCTTCGGGTTCCGGGCGTTTGTTCCTCTGCCCGTTGTAGGTGAGCAGGAGAGGGGTCCTCCCTGGAGTCCTAGTCTCGTCACCTCTTGGGGCCTCGGAACCGAAGAGTGGGTGTTTCCAGCCGCCTTGGGCGAAGAACTCCGACCACCACTGTTGCTGTACCGCGGTGTTCAGCCCCGAGTGCCATTCGTGAGACAACCGAAGACGTTCGGTGGTAGGCAACGCCTTGTGCGCAATCAGAAGAAGCTGTTCCTGGTTGGCGACGGTTGCCTGTTGGTCGGCAGTTCTATCCGTGTCACGGGCCTCGAGCAGCAGTTGATGTGGAGAGGTGTCCAGGTGCATCGGGAGGGGACCGACCGACAGGAGCTGACGCTGGTGTTCGTCCAAGAGCTCCGGGTGTCGCCGGAAGTAGACCAAGAGACTGAGGTATCGATCCATCCGTCTCTGGAGGGCCCTTCGGTTGAGGGCTTTCTGATCAAAACCCTGTGACTGCTCGCGCAGGATGAGAAGATCCCCATCGCCTGTGGAGGAACTCTTACCACGACGGCTTTCGTGCTCGTAAGCAGTGCCGTCGTGCTTCTTCTTGCGCGAGGGTCTGTCCGGGGAGTCCTGCGTGAGGTCGATCATTTCTAAACCACCATCCGCCTGGTGAGGGTCTAGGGGAGCGTCTGCCTCGGCTCGGGCCACGGGCGGCTCCAGGGTCAGCGTCGTGTCTCTCTGGGCGTTGACCACCGGTTGAAGCGTTGTGTGTCCCATGGCGGGAGCCATCGGCGTATCCATCCCGAGTCCGATGTTCTCATGGACGGACTGGATGCAAGGAGTGAGCTGTACTTGGCGGGCGCCGAGGGGGGCGTCTGCCAGAACGGGCGTTGTCACGGCTCGGGCGAGCGATGACTCCACAGCCGACGTTGTCACAATCTGGGAGCCGACCACTGGTTGGAGTGTCGCGTGTCCCATGGTAGACGACGGCATCGGTGTGTCACTCCCGTGTCCGGTGTCCCGACGGGTGGACTGAGTGCAGGCCGCGAGCTGGGTGGATGACACGTCCGTTGGCGGTGGAAGGCATGGTGTCAACCGAGGCTCAGTAACCAGCCGCCTCGACAGGGTCGCGCGGGGCGTCGGAATTTCGACAGACTTCGTAAGTCTGACCGCCGCGGCCGAGGGCGACCCCAGTCCGGCGTCCATCGGGGGCAGTCTACTGCTGGGAGGATCCGTCTGGAGCGTCGATGATATCGAGAACAGTACAGGTGCTGTGACACGGTCCGTCTGACAGGTTGCGACTGCTGTCTGTGGTGTAGACTTGTGCAGACTCGAGACCTTCAGGAAGAGCGGGACAGTTCCGAACACGTTAGTCTGGCTTGCCGTAGACGTGGTGGTGACAGAGCATCCGGTGTGCACGGCTCGCGCGGCCACGGCGGCAGCTAGGGCTACGATGGCGGTGGCGACGGGCCGCCCGAAGTGAGCGGTGTGCGCATCCACACCTGATGCGGCGACTCCTGTGTCGAGCCGTCGGGTGCGTGCGGCATATGTAGCTATAGCTGCAGCTAGGGTGACATAAGTTAGGAGGGTGCGATCTTCCGGGGTGTTGAGAGCGGTCTCAGTCTTTCGCGCGCTCGAGTCGCTTACCTGGGGTGCCGCCGGGGTGATGACCGGCCCAAACTGGCGAAACTCAGCCTCAGGGTCTAGAACACGTGTGTTGTGTTTCCTGCCTGGGGTTGTCCTGGCCCACACATCGTCTGGGATGCAGAGGATGTTGTGTTCGGAGTATGTCGCGCAGATGTGTTTGAAGCTCTGGAGCCTTAGCCGTACGTCGGTGTCTTTGACCATGTACCTTCCCTTCTTCCTGAGAGCGATGAACCAGTGGCCGCTGAGACTTCGTTTCAAGGGACCAACGATCAAGCAGGGGCTTTCTTTCATGCCCGCACGGAAGACCTCCAAGTTTGCACCAACGACCATGAGGCAAGCACGTGACAAGGTCGAGCGGGAAAAGTTGCCAAGAGGATCGGGCGCTTCATCAGTGCTGGAAGGGGAGATGAGTCGTGAGAAGCCGTGGTACATCTCCTGGATCTCCTGCATTGTAGAGAAGGGGATGCGGTCCACACCAGCATAGTCCGCCAACCAGTTTATGACGGCCCAGCCGCATTCCAGGCCCAGGCGACCTTCCCCGCTGTTGGTGTGCAGGTTGATGGGGGGCGAAAAAACCTGGTCCGTGACACCAGATGGTGAGACCACGGAGGCTGCTCGGGGTTGTGACGGTTCGACAAGACCTGAAGAGCTGTCCGAGGAACTGTCCGAGGGCTCGTCTGAGGGGCCCCCCGAGAAGGCGACTGAGGAGACGACTGAGGAGTCAGCTGAGGAGTCGTCCGAGGAGTCGTCCGTGGGAAGCGCACGGGGTTTCTTGGGGCCTATGTACGTTTTTTCCGGCAACCAAGAATCTACCGGGGCTTTGGCGTCGTATCGGTGGAGGACTTGCGTGAAGAAGGCCAGCAGGTTGCTTTTCTCCATGGCGAAGCGTCGATCCACGCGTTCGATAAGGAAGGCGTTGTACGCTTTCCGCAGGCCGCCCTTGTCGTGACCGCGATCTAGGAGCAGGTAGATCACTGAAGCGATCTCCCGTTTGAGGTCCGCGATGTTGTTGGTCAGGGCGCAGGCACGGATGACCATGCCCTTGAAGATGCCTGGTCCCTGGGTGGTGGGCGCCGCGGTGTGCCCGTGGGTGAACCGCGTAGGCCGGAAGCGCCAGTTCTGCGCCTTATCGTTAATGCTAAGTCTAATATAGTTGTGCTTAGCTTGTTCGTGGCGCTCTATCCGGATGCGAATCCCGATAAAGGGGACGTCGCATGGGTCTGAAGAGGTCTTTACATAAGCCATGCCATAAAGCTCCTCCGGGGGTGGCGCAGTGCTCCACAACAGGAAGTCGTCGATGTAGCGACACGCGTTGCAGTAGCGTTTCAAGGTCTCCCAGTCCTCTTCGGCGAGGAGCTTGTCGATGTATGCGGCCTCCACGGCGTAGCAGAACAGGTTCGCCAGGTCGGGGGAGGCGTTCCCACCCATGGGGATACCCTTTACTTGACGAACGGCGCGGCCACCCTGCACAACATAGGTGTTGTCAACGACGAGGTCCAGGAGCTTATGGATCCGTTCCGGGGTGTAGACATCGTCCTCGTCGGCATCTGTGAAGGAGCTCCCGTCCTTGCCACGGGTGAGGTTCTTGCCGGTGAAGTCGAACGCTTCTTGGACTGCTTTACGAACCCCCTCTTTCAGACGCTCTTGGTCGAGGTTGGTGTACATGTCCCGGAAGTCGTACGTGGCAGGGGACAGGCTTTTGTAAGCCGTGTACTGCTGCTTGATATCCGCAGCTACGTTCTCGGCCGAGTCGACGATCCAGTACCGCTTTAGTCGGATACCGTCGGGACCGTGGGTCTTGGACCTGCCCTCCAGATCCTTGTCCAGCAGCGCGCGTTGGACAGCCTTCAGGAGGGAAGACAGTTCTAGATGGAGGGCCGTGGTGGCAGCTGTGGGTTTCTTAGCTTTATTGCCCGTTGTATCGCCGCCTGCTGCGACCAAGTTCTCCATAATTTCCTGCGTGCTGACCGCTGCTGGTTGGTCCACAGGGGGTGCATCAGTGGAGGAGACACCAGAGATCCACCTGACGCCCACTTTGTCTTTGTGTAGCTTCAGGGTACCGTACAGGTATGGCATGCGACGTGTGGAATCGAGGTTGAAGGTCTTGGCTTGATCAGCTATTTCGGAGAAGATCGAGTCCAAGGGCTTCGAGACCGGCTCGAAAGCTTGGCTATCAAGCTGTTGGTGCAGGATCCTGAGGTAGCTGAAATGGTTTTAAGTTAGGATGAAGAAGCGAAGAAATAGATAAAAAGGGGCGATCCTTGCAACAGACGCCAATGTCGTGGGTGCTTTTGTCTATGGGGAGGAAAACGTAGACCTCCTGAAGTTTCCGGAGCTTTGTCTTGATGAACTCCGGGACTGAGGGGTCGAAGACCGGAGACTGAGTGTGGGGGTGGAGAAGGTTCTGTGCCTTGGCGAGGAGGACCTTCCGGAAGGAATCCTTTTTCACTGCAGGGGATCTCCGAAAGTTCTGAGTGATGAACCCGTTGATGTCCTCCTCGAGACTTTGGGAAGAGAGGAGGGCGTGTGTTGAGAGGCGGAACTTCATGCTTCTGTTCAGAACCTCCTTCACTTCGTCGTCATCGATGACCTCTGCTGCTAGTCCGCAGGCGTGTCCCTCATGTGTGTGTGAGGTCTTGCGCTTCGAGCAAGGGCAGTTTGTTGTAGGCTCGGCCGCTTCTGGACGCGGGGTCTCGATGCTGAGCTTCGTCACATTGCACACTGTGGCCTTGAGGGTTTGACCAAGCTTGTTGCACATGTGTACTCTGCGAAGGAGGGCTGGCTTGGGGCATGCCGCAATTACCTCCTTGTCCTCGAAGACCTTACGCCAGAGGATCATCTCCTTGGCCTTGTGGTCAAAACTCGTTTTGAACCACACGAAGCCTTCGTCTCGGCGGACCACCTTTTTCAAGAGGGCAGGGCTGAGGCGGTTGGTGAGGCCTCGTTCGATAGCCGCGATCTTGGCGGTGAAGAAGTTCCCGACGAAGTAACGTCTCAGGAAGTTCAGGTACCTGAAGACGGTCTTGGGGGCCCAGGTAGTGAAGTCGTAGTTCAGCACATCGGGGTGTGCACACATCGCGGTGATCTTCATACACAGGGACTTGTAGTTGGACCCAGTAGCCTGGATCGACAGCTCCCCGTCGTCGTTCAGCCGTATCGAGGGAGCAGTAGATCTGGTGGGGGTGTTGTTGGGGTTCGAAGGGGACGTAGTAGTGTTGCTGCTGGGGTCCTGTTTGGCATTCGAGCGCCCCTGGTGTTGGTGTCGCTGCTGTTGCTGCTCGCGTACCGTCAGGCAGACTGCAAGGCTTGCGATTGCTGCTCGTGGAACGCTACAGCAGCGTCTGCTCGCAGGACCGTTGCCAGCCTCTGAACCGCCGGACTGCGGGAGGCCACTGGGACGCGACGAAGAACGAGTGCATCAAAAAAACCATCCGTTCTCCAGAAAGGTGGGCACCTGTTTCGTAGGATCCCAACCGGACCCACAACTACATCGTCATCGCGGTCCTAATAAATAAAAAAGAAACGAGAGAGGTGGATTTAACCCATATGAACATTGCAGGTCGACGGGAACTGCTCCCGTTGTGTGCTGGCATGTTGATTTTGATAAGGCCTAGTGACTCGGAAAAAAGAGTCGGCTGATTGTTTGTGCAAGCCGTTTTCACCTACAGTAGGGATAAACGGACAAGCTGCCTCTACTCTTTTTTGCAATAACAATTCTTTTCAAAAATTTGTTTACTTGTTCAAGTTGCAAAAAAAAAAAAAAAAAAAAAAAAAAAAAGGGAAAAAATCACGGAAAAATCATGAAAATCCGGAAAATGCCCATTTTTGGTGTCACCCAGTGTCTCGGCACCCGTTCCGGGATGAAGTTATGAGGTTTCAGATGGATACAAATAGCGCATTTAACACAGATTTTCAATATCTTTCCCTTCCATCTTTTTTTTATGAAAACCGATCCGAGGCTTTGGTCTAGATGACCACAGAACAATTACACCTATTAACTGCTTCTACAGAAGCAGTTGGGCGTTTAAGGGTTAAACAATAGATTAAATCCCAATAACGTCGGATCAGCTACCTTTGGAACGTCCACATATTTCCGCTATTCTATTTTTCTTTTTTTTTAAATTCCACTTCTTTTTCGACTTGCTAAGGCCGCACCCTGGAAGTGTCTCGAGACGCTCACCCGGTTGCCCGGGCAACTCATGACCGTACTGGTGTTCTCATCCCACAAGCTTTGCTGGTTGTTTGGCACTTTACACTTTTTTTTTTTTTTTTTTTTTTTTGGCTACTGCGGGTGCCGGACCTCAGTATCCTCTTTTTTTTTTTTTTTTTTTTTTTTTTATTTCACTCTTCGTCATTTTCTTCACTCACTAGGGGCCTCATTATTTAACGCGAAATGGCCATTATTTAACTAGTTAAATAATGAGATTTTGCAGTTAAATAATGGCCCTTCAGAGTGAAAAAATGGGTCTCACCGTGGAAAAAAATGCACCCAACCCCTTGAAAAATCTTTTTGGGATGGGGTTCCAGCGGTAGCGATGCATAGGATAAGCCTCGACATCAACATTAATGAACTAACGAGAACTGGTAACTTGAAATCCCTTGTAGCTTATAATACCCAACCTTTTTTGCTGCCTCTCAGTTTTGATTTCTTCTTGTAACCTGTGCCTGCACCTGTAACCTCCCACCCTTTCAAACCTGGCTCTTATTAAATAAAACAACATATTAAATGAAAATAAGTGCATTATTTCACTTGTGGTGGCGGGTTTAACTCGAAATTATTACTACACTCGCTTCGCTCGTGAAGTAAGATCCTCTCTCGTTAAACCCCCTGCCACCACGCGTGAAATAATGCAATCTTATTTTCATTTAATAAATAGTTATTTTTTTTTTTTTTTTTGATCACGTTATGGGGTGGGGAAAAGTTCGTTGGGGGGTTTTCTATTTTCTTCACACTGCTGCGTCTGTTCGGTCGGCTGCCGTGGTGGGGGGTTGCATCTCTGTTTCGGCGAGAAACAGGATCGTCTTTCGGGGTTCTTCCACTAGGACGTGCTTCAGTGACAGGGTGTCGAAGAGTGCTTCGCCCTCGCCGCTTCGGTTGCAGGGCACTCTTTTTTTTTTTTTTTTTTTTAATTCGGTCTAGCCAGACCGACCCCACCCAGCTGGGCTGTGTGGAGCCAACGGAAGTGTGTTGAGACGTTCGTGCTTTCGTGTCGGCCTGTGTTATTGTTCTAGCACCTTTTGTGACATGGGTATTCTCTTTCCACAGTTGGCTAATGGCCTTTTTTTTTTTTTTATTTCACTCTTCGTCATTTTCTTCACTCACTAGGGGCCTCATAATTTAACGCGAAACGGCCATAATTTAACTAGTTAAATAAGAGAGTCCAACTGCATGGACCGGGTCCCCATAACGGGGACCTGGACAGATGCGGGGCTCTTGATCGGATCAGCCGTGAGTTACGGGAATACCCCGACTCCAGGGCGTCCTGGGTAACCAAGATTCTGCGCTCGTGCAGTTTGCTGCCTGTTCGTCACCCTGAGCATCTGCAATACGTTCTTCCACTCGGGCGCTACCGGTGATGACCGACGAGGAGGTCAACAGCGAACAACACATCTGATGTACTTCTTATATTTCCATGTTATCCACCACCTCAAGAAAAGGAAAGAAAAATGGGGCTTTGGCTGCAACACTATTTGGCGTTAAGTGTGCAGCATGGTGGAGGGTCTATCTTGTGTTGTTACTTCTGCGTCGCTGCATCTTTATCGGCAGATGGGGTGGGGATTCTTCGGGTAGATTCAAAATAGTCGGCACGAACTTGTTGTCCCAGTCGTCCCTCCCCAGTGAGCCGGTTGCGAGTCGCTGTTCAAGGATGAAGCGCACCTTGTCGTACGATGCGAATGTAGGTCTGCAGGAATACCCTCCTCGGACCCGTTTGTTTGCACCAATGGATCGGAGGGAGGATGTCAAGAAGGGTTTCCCCGGGATAGGAGGGGATCGTGCTTTCTTTTCGGCCACCTAAAGCGCCACCTGCCACGGAAAAGGAATCATACCAAACAGAAGTTTTTGAGAGAATGCCGCTCGTAGTCCAGTTACGGGAATACCCCGACTCGAACAACCGTGTCACAGCCGCGCTGTCACCCACCCATTCACCCCCCGTCCTGTGTGTTTATGTTGACATTTTGAAAAAAAGGGGGGGGATAAACAGAAAAGACAAAAAGAGGGGGGGGGGTGGCTGAGTGGAGCCAATGGAAGTGTGTTAAGAAGTGTCCAAAAAAAAAGGGGGGAGGGCAGGGAAGATAAAACGTTGCTTAAAGAATGTGTGCTGGGGCGTGCAAAGAGGTTCTATAACTTGTATTTATGATATTTTTACGTATATTCATTGGTAAGGTAGGTACGTATATTCAGTGCGGCATGCGTACAAACACTCAACAGGGTCTGTAGGGGTTCGTACGAACCGTCTCAACATATTCATTTTACCATAAAACTAGCTTGAGGTCCCGTGCACGTTATCTGAGCAGTCGCACCATTCTGATTAAAGAAAAAACACAGGGAGGAACGAGAAAGGAGAAGAAGAAAAAAAAAAAAAAAGAGAAAAATACGGGGCTTTGATTGCAACACCAAGTGGCGTTAAGTGTGCAGCGAAGCATGAGCTGTCTACTTGATTACAGGGGGCGCACCGCGGCCGAGCTGTAGCTTCTTCCGCGTTCCGCGTCGTGTCCTTAAAGTGTGCAGCTTAACCCTAGCCAGGACGGGCTGCGGGACTTGCTAAGGCCGCACCCTAGGTGGGTTGGAAGTGTCGAGACGCTCACCCGGTTGCCCGGGTACTCATGACCGTACTGGTGTTCCCTTTCCACAAGCTTTGCTGGTTGTTTGGCACTTTTTTTTTCCCCCCCCCTGGTTACTGTGGGTGTCGGACCACAGTATCCTTTTTTTCTTTTTCTTCTTTTTTTGCAAGAACGAGTCTTTGACTTGTCTAAACAAAAGGGGAACGTTGGCAACGTGTTTCGGGTTGACAAACTTCTCCAGGTTTTACCCGGCACGTACAAACAACGGCCAGTTCCTCTTTTTGTTACTTTTTTATTTTTTTTTAAATTCCACCTCCTCTTGGTCTAGCCAGACCGACCCCACCCAGCTGGGCTGTGTGGAGCCAACGGAAGTGTGTTGAGACGTTCGTGCTTTCGTGTCGACCTGTGTTATTGTTCTAGCACCTTTTGTGACATGGGTATTCTCTTCAGTTGGCTAATGGCTTTTTTTTTGTTACAAATATTTATCTTTCAAAAAATGATTTTATAACTATATGCAACTTGTGCCGAGCAAAAAACTTTCGCAGCTTTTTAAAAATCTTTTTTGCTCGTGCGAACAACAAAAAAAAGTAAAATGCCGCCGAAGACTGCCAAAGCGGGTGGAGAGAGGGTTGGATCACCCACCTCCCCGCCTCCGTGCCAGACGCCAGGCCGGAGTGAGGCGACCCCTAAGAGAACCAGGGTCGACCGGCTCGTCGAGCAGGCCGTTCAAAGGGCCATCTCCGAGCTGCTCCCCACGGTTAGGGACCGGGTGGAGAGTTCGCACCTTGGGTCGGGACATCGGCTGGAACTCTTGGTAAATCGAGGGCCAAGCGCCGAGGGTACGACTGGGGTCAACCTCCCCGGAATCCGCGACGGAAGGCGCAGACGCCTAGCCTCTCAGTCTTCCGCGGACTCGGAGGGTTTTCGCGACGAGCCAAGCGCCGACGACTCACCACAGGACAACCCCGACACTCAGGCTCCCCCACCGCTATGGGGTCTGCAAGCCTTAGAGCCGTCGAAGTGGGCGTGGTTAGAGCCGGGCCCATGGTGGTGGCCAACATCGCCATGCAGTACAGGCAGCTGACCGTCGGGCCCCACGCTTGGGAGGCAGGCATGCGGGTCAAGAACCTGCAGGAGATCGTAATGGCCATTGGCTGTCAAGACCCGGTGGAGCTAAACTCAACGCTTGTCCGCCTCGGGCAGCAGGGACAACTGGGAGGCCGCCGACGCGATCCAGCAGGCGTTCGACGGGCAGTCGGTCCCTACTTTTTTGAGAAAGGGAGAACGCCTGGCCGAAGAGCTCACCCGTCGACGCAGGAAGCGAAAGCTCACGGACCAGCGCTACAATAAGGGGAGGCAAAAGCCGCAGGGAAGGCAGGGCGTCCGGGGAGAACGAGGACAGATCCCGCAGAAGGTCTGGATCGAGGGATTGGCGCAGGAAATGACAGCGTTGACAGCCTCTCCCCCTGCACCCCACGTACCCACGCCCCTTATCCAAACTCACATTTTCTTCCTCTCTCTCCCTCTCGACAAACAAACAATGCTCCCTCGCTAGGAAGGCCGAAAGTCACCGAACTCCCGCTCACTCGGCGCTACAGTACTGCGTGAACATCAGGGCAGCCGAAGCCAGGTATGGACAGGGCCCCGTTCAGAGCAGAGCGCTCCGAGATTTCGAACGCAGCCTCCGGCGCCAAGGGGCTTTGCGGCCACAGAAGCAGGCGATTCCTGCTACTCCCATACAGCTTCGGAGGGCAATGCGCAAGACATCGAGCGAGAAGGTTCGAACCGTCCTCGAACTCGCCTGGTATGGGGCGGCCAGGTGCTCGGATGTCATCCGCCTGAAGTGCAAGGACGTGACGGTCTGCCGGGACACATCGCCGTGAACTGGTCCAACACCAAGTCGGACCCTTTTCGACTGGGCATCACGACGGGGGTGGCCGTCTCGGAGAGGGCCAGACTTTACATCGGACGCACGCTGCTGGAGGCTGGGCCGGACGACCTCCTGTTCGAAGGTGTGAAATACCCCCACGTGAACAGAGCAATGGGCAAAGCTTCGAAAGGCCTCACGGCCCACTCCATTCGCAGGGGCGCGCTCCACACGCTAATGCGCAGGGGGGCTGCGCTGGAAGAATTGCGGGCTGTCTCCCGTCACTCATCGACGACGGCATTGATGCGGTACCTCCCCCAGGCCGAGGTACACACAGTGAGGGCGACTGCAAAGACCTCTTCTTTGCTCAGGTGAAATTCCCTTTTTCTTTTTTCCGCAGTTCCGCCAAGGTCAGCCAGGGTGCTGACTACGACCCTTTGGACGGTTTCGAGACTTTCCCGTCGGCTGACCCCTTCATTGGATATGACGCAGAACCGCGTTTGTTTGGCGTCTCGCCTCCTGCCCAGCGGGGTCTCGCCTCCTGCCCAGCGGGGTTCAGACGGCGACATTGCGGCGATATCGAGAAGCAGGATCAGTGTCCCTGCCCTCAAAGAGTTGGACGAGCGTGGGATCCTTGACGGTGTCGTCCATGTCATCTGCTGTGAACATGCTTTCCGGGGTGCGCTGAAGGAAGGGGCGTTGACAGAGATGGAGGCTCCGAGGTGCTTGAGGGGCACATCGCGGGGCATGCTTCGCCACCTCCCGACGCTCAGAGATTACGGAGTCCTGAGGAAAGTGAAGATCGACCACCCGAATTCGGTTGCTTTTTGCAGAGGTGCGAGAAGGTCGGGGTGGACCTGCACTTCGACGAGGCTGGTGCGGGCGTGCCAAACCAGGAGTTCGAGGCTTTGGGGCTTGCTTTTGATCTTGGGTCCGCGCGGTACAGGATGGCTCCGAAGTGGGTAGAGAAGGTTCTGCAGGCTGAAGAAACGACGAAGGTTGTCGGCGACAGCAGGTGTACCCCGAGGGAGTCGTGACGCAGGGAGAGTTCTGCGGACGGTGGGAAGCACGTCACATCTTCCTGAAGGAACTAGCGGCAGCCCGGGAAGGAGCTTTCATGGCCCTCCGTGGGGGGTCCCGCTGCAAGGTATCGCTGATGGTCGACAACCTGCCTGCTGTGTACGCGATTCGGAAGGGGCTGTCATCTAGCTTCATGGGAAATAAGATAATTGCTGACATATACACTCTCGTAGAGGAGCGTCAGGCAAATCTCCACGTCCAGTGGGTTTCCACACACGAGCAGAAGGCAGACCCATTCACGCGGGGCTTACGCACCCGGGGGCAAGATCAGGCCACTTCCTGTAGTGAGAGACGCCTCCACGGCCCCGCCGTTACGGCACCGCGTTCCGCGGTCCCAGAGGGTCCTGAAGCGAACAACAAAGACATATAGTCATAAAGAATTATTTTTGATACAAATATTTATCTTTCAAAAAATGATTTTATAACTATATGCAACTTGTGCCGAGCAAAAAAACTTTCGCAGCTTTTTAAAAATCTTTTTTGCTCGTGCGAACAACAAAGACATATAGTCATGAAGAATTATTTTTTTTTTTTTTTTTTTTATTGGTGCACATGGGGGAAGAGGGTTGTTGGGGTTTATGTTATTTTTTTCTTTCTTTCCTTTTTTTTTTTTTTTCCTTTCTATTTGTTTACACTTGATTTGTTTTCTTCCTGCTGCCTTTTGATTAGCTTGCTAGGTAGACGGCTCGTCGGTGGGGGTTAGTCGGTGGGCTCGTCGGGGGGTTGCCGGTGGGCTTGTAGGTAGTCTCTTCGGTGTCCTCGAGGAACCTGATTGCGGGTCTTTGATGAGGATGTGCTCCAGCGTGTGGATGTCGTAGTGCTTTGGTCGCCGGGCACTCTAGGAGGAGGTGTTGTAGTGTACTTTTAATCACGTTGTCGGGGTGGGGGAAAGTTTGTTTGGGGGGGGGGGGGGGGGCTTTCTTTTCACTGCTGCGTCAGATTGGTCAGCTGCTGTGGTGGGGGGGGGGGGGAGGGGGGGTAGGTAGGTTCTCTGTTACCGCGAGAAACAGGATTGTACGCTCTCTATTTGGGGATCAGGGATGGCGTCTCGGGGATTCTGACTAAATCACAAGTGCCTCAGCCGCCTTCTCATCTGCATGCTACTTCGGCAGGTTAGATGGTTGTTGTTGAGTTGTCGGCGTCTTCGAGGTATTGCTGGTAGCTTTGCTGAACTTTTGGCACTTAACACTTTTTTTTCAAATTATTATCGGGATGGGGGAAAGTTCGTTTGGAGGCTTTCCTTTTTTCTGTCCGTCGCTGGTGTCCGACCGTCGTTGTATTTGACTGCGTCGTGACCGAGAGTTTCAATTAGATATTTAACAGTCTCGAGCTGGCAATTATCGGCTGCAACATGAACCGGTGTGCGACCGTCGCTGCTTTTCGCGCCTGGAGCTTGTCCGCGAGTTTCAACAAGATACTTAACTGTCTCCAGGTGGCCGTTCTGTGCAGCAGCATGAACCGGTGTCCAACCGTCGGGGCATTTGACACCTGCTTCCTGACTGAGAGTTTCAACAAGATATTTAAGTGTCTCGAGGTGGCCGTTCTCTGCTGCTTGATGAACCGGTGTCCGACCGGTGCAGCTTTTCACACCTGCATCTTGACCGCGAGTTTCAGCGAGATATTTAACTGTCTCAAGGTGGCCGTTCAATGCAGCTTGATGTATCGGTGTAAAACCGTGGTCGCATTTCACGCCTGCAGCTTGACCGCGAGATTCAACAAGGTATTTAACCGTCTCGAGGTGGCCATTCTCGGCTGCTATGCGAACCGGTGTCTGACCGCAGCAGCTTTTGACACCTGGGGCTTGACCGCTGGTTTCAACGAGATATTTAACTGTCTCGAGGTGGCCGTTGAATGCGGCCTGATGTATCGGTGTCCAACCGTCGTTGCTTTTGACACCTGCGTTTTGACCGAGAGTTTCAGCAAGATACTTAACTACCTCGAGATCGTCGTTTAATGCAGCCTGATGAATAGGTGTCCAACCGTCGTTACATTTCACACCTGCGTCCTGACCGAGAGTTTCAACAAGATATTTAACTGTTTCGAGGTGGCCGTTCTGTACTGCAGCATGAACCGTTGTCAAACCGTTACTGCATTTGACACTTGCGTCCTGACCGCAAGTTGCAAGATACATAATTGTCTCGAGGTGGCCGTTCTCTGCTGCAGCATGAACCGGTGTCCAACCGTCGTTACATTTCACACTTGCGTCCTGACCGAGAGTTTCTACAAGATATTTAACTGTCTCGAGGTGGCCGTTCTCTGCTGCAGCATGAATCGGTGTCCAACCGTCGTTGCTTCTAATACCTGCGTCCTGACTGAGAGTTTCGACAAGATATTTAACTGTCGCCAAGTGGCCGTACTCTGCTGCAGCATGAATCGGTGTCAAACCGTCGTTGCATTTGACACCTGCGTCGTGGCTGCGAGTTTCAACAAGATATTTAAATGTCTCAAGGTGGCCGTTCTCTGCTGCAGCATGAACCGGTGTCCAACCATTGTTGCTTTTGACACTTATATCGTGACCACGAGTTTCAGCAAGATACTTAACAGTCTCGAGGTGGCCGTTTAATGAAGCCTGATGAATTGGTGTCCTACCGTCGTTGTTTTTGACACCTGCGTCGTGACCACGAGTTTCGACAAGATACATAATTGTCACGAGGTGTCCGTTCTGTGCAGCAGCATGAACCGGTGTCCAATCGTCGTTGCTTTTCACACCCGCGTTGTGACCGAGAGTTTCAACAAGATATTTAAGTGTCTCGAGCTGGCCGTACTCTGCTGCAGCATGAATCGGTGTAAAACCGTCGTTGCATCTGACACCTGCGTCCTGACCGAGAGTTTCAACAATATATTTAACTATCGCGAGGTGGCCGTTCTGTACTGCTAGATCAAGCGGTGTCCTACCGTCGTTGTTTTTGACACCTGCGTCTTGACCGCGAGTTTCGACAAGATATGTAACAGTCTCGAGATGGCCGTTCTCTGCTGCTTGATGAACCGGTGTCCAACCATCGTTGCTTTTCACACCTGCGTCTTGACCGAGGGTTTCAACAAAATATTTAACTGTCTCGAGCCGTCCGTTGAAAGCTGCAGAATGAACCGGTGTCCAACCATCGTTGCTTCTGACACCAGGGTTCAGGTTGTAAGAACAGACGAGAACCTCAGCCTCGATACGGATTTTTTCGCGAGCTGCATAGTGAAGGGCTGTGAAACCATCGCTGTCCGTTGCACCAGGGTCAACACCCCGTTTTAGAACAAGTTCCCTCATCTCCTCAAGGTCCCCTTTTGAAACAGCGCTGACGAAGGCAAGCCTCCCCTCCTCTTTTGTGAGGGTGGTGTTGTTCGCAGCAGGTGGGTAAATGTCGCTGCCGACACTGGTGGTTGAAGAGGTGGTGCTTGGGAGCGGTACTTCAAACACGACACGGACCCGTCCTTTGTCCTCGAACACGATGTCCCCGTCGTCCTGCTCCACGAACTCCTCGAAGTCCTTGTCGAAGACCTCCAACCTGCGAACCCTGAGGAGTTCCTGCCCACCAGAAGAGAAGGCCTTTGCTGCCGCCACACGAACCTCCTCCGCTCCTGCTCCCACAGCCACGCAGAGCTTCATTTTCCGTTCTTCTCCACCAACACTCCCAACAGCAAGAAGAACAATTCCCCCCACTATACCAGTCGGATTCTGAGGAACCATCTGCAGCATCTCCAGTGCACTGGGGCGTTTCAAAGGGTCGGTGGAGAAGAGGCGGAACACAATTTCCCAGAGGGCAGGGGGGAGGTGGGTTTGAAAGTTTTCCATTACAAGCTCCCGGTTATGTTGCAGGTACTTCAGAAAGAGATCCCTCAGGTCTGCTTGGAGCACCACGTGACACACAGTCACCCCGAGGGCCCACATGTCTACTTTGTTGGTGTAGCCGGGTGAGCAGTCGTTAAAGTAGTCAGGTGCCATGTAAGCGGGTGTGCCTGCTATGGAATTCGCTACCCCACCGGGGGACACCTCCTTCGACAGTCCCAGGTCAGCAAGTATGAACTCTGCCTCCCCCCCACCGCCACCAACAACACTGGCCGCAGAAAGAGGTCCCCTCCCCGACACCATGATGTGTTGGGGTTTCACGTCCCTGTGGATGAAGCCCTTGTCGTGAATGTACTGAAGGACCCCTCCCATCTCGCTTAAGAGCCTGTATGCCCACTCCGGAGGGAGGGGTCCCCCCTTTTTGACGAATGAGTAGAGGTCCCCTTTTCCGTACAGGGGCATCACGATGTGAAGCTGCCACACCTTGGCCAGGGATTCCTTTGCCAGCTGCTTTGTCGTCTCGAAGAAGTCAAGGCAGGGGACCAGGTTCTTGTGTTGCAGCATCAGCATGTGCAGCACCTCCTCCATGTTCTTCCTGTGCTCCTCTTCAGTGTGTGCCTTCAACACCTTCATCGCAAAGATATCTCCATCCACCCTCCTCACTGCCTTGTACACCGACCCCTGTCCGCCGGACCCGAGGTACTCCCCTTGCTCGTACTTCTGAAGTACCGACGGATCCATATTTTGTTGTTGTTGTTGTTGTTTAGGTAGACTGTGTTGGGGATTGGAACTCGGAAAACGAGATTATGTATTATAGAAAAATATTTTTATAAAAGTTAAAAGGGTGTTGGCGACGCCCTGCACAAGAATTGTCTACTTGATTACAGGGGGCGCACCGCGGCCGAGTTGTAGCTTCTTCTGCGTTCCGCGTCGTGTCCTTAATGCGTGCGGTACAGCTTAACCCCAGCCGGGGCGTCCCGGGTAACCAAGATTCGGCGCGTGTTCGTCACGATGTTTACTCGGGCGCTACCGGTGATGACCGACGAGGTCAACAGCGAACAACACATCTGATGTTTTTCTTAAGTTAATGCAATTCTTAAGTTCATATTATCCCCACCATCTGGCTCCCCGGTCGGGAAGGGAGGAAACGACATCGATAACTATGAGAAAGTTTTTTTTTTTTTTTACTGGAGACAGCAACTTGTCCATGGCCAGTTTCTGCTTTTTGGTGCAAAGCAGCTGAAAGTCAGCCCATGTTTTCAGGTAATGTGTAGAAGACTCTCTTCCTTCTTCGTTTTCGGCATTTGATGTTTTTTTTTTTTTTTTTTTTTTTTTTTTTTTTGATGATCTTGAGCCCAAGAATTTCACTCTGCCCCCAATAATGTCACATTCCCCCCTATAATTTGGCAGTCACGGGCCATAAACACCAAAGTCCTGCCCATAATTGAGCTATCAAATTATAGCCCGGATTATCAAATTATGAGAGGGGGGTAATCAGATTATAGGGGGGGTTAGGAGTGAAGAAATTTCTGAACTATCAGATAAAAAACTATTCTTTTAAGGTATGCGTTTTTGCGCTCACCGGCCGCGCTGTTCTTAGTCCCCGTTGTCCCCGTTCTGGGGGCTCTGGCGGGTTCCTACTGCGGTGGTAAAACTGCGGGGCAGCCTTGTCGGGGTCTGCGACAGGTACGTGTCACGCAAGCCTTCGATGCTGCTCATGGTTCGCTCCGGGAGTACTGGCCTCCTGTCATACCCGTGTGTGGTCGGTCCTCCTATACAGCGCAGGGAGTTGACGCGATCCACTCGCGCTGCTGGGAACGCCGTCCTTCTGCCATCAGCGTGGTACAGGTCCTGGACACGTCTCAGCACATACCTCAGCCTCCTTGCCTTGACGCCCAGGTCCTCCACCTTGCCCACTTCCCCGCCGTCGTCTAGCGGCAGCTCCGTCTCCCGCTCGAAGTCGAGGGCAAGCTCCAGCGTCGTAACCGTCGTGTGCCGTCCAGGGGCGTCATCCCACAGCAAGCCACTCAGCCACCTCAGCACCGGCCCCAGCAGCCTGTCCATCACCTTCCCCGATGCTCCCAGCCCACGTAATTCGGCCACCGTCGGCGTCGGGTGTGCCCTTCCCGTCACGACCACCCGCCACGGGTATGTCTGCGTCTGCAATGCGCGGTTCGCTTCCACCGCCGTATCCCTCAGTGTGACCACCTCCAGCAGGTACCTTTGCACCAACAGGGCCCTCGGCTTGTCCTGGCATCCCCTGGGCACTATCCCGTGGAGCGTCGTCGCGTTCGGCATGGTCGCTGGGTCGAGACTCGCATACTCTGCCTTGCCCCGCACCGCATCTCCGAGTTCGCATCGCCAGAGGGCGTGCTCCAGCACCTCGGTGTAGCTGCCGTAACGCTCCCCACACACGTCACAGAGGTGCTGCAGCGGGTTGTCCGGCCCCTCCGCCACTCCCCGCACCGCAGGGTACACCGCAAACACCGCCCCAGCAATCAGCCTCCTCAACCTGTACGCCGCCATCGGGTTGTTCGCGAGCGCCCTCCACCACCCGTTCGTGACCGGGTCGGCCCCCTCTGGCATGCCGCTGTAGGAGGTCCTCCCTTCTGCTTGTTCCGCTGCTGTCATGGCCCGTGCCACTCGGCGGATCTCGTGTTTGCGTTCCCGCTCGGTCGTGGTACGCAGCCCTTCCACAAAACTCCAGCTCTTCCCGACCGCCGGCAGCCATCGTCTCACTAGGGTTCCCACTGGTCCCTGGGCCTCCACGTCGCTCTGCAGGTACAGGGCGGCACACCTTCCCATCCGGTCCCACAGCTCTGCATCCGACCTACCAACCTTCACCACCGTGCACAACAGTCGATAAAGCGTCACCACCAGCGGGTCCGTCGTGTGCCCCGGCAGCAAGATGTTCGCTACAGCACACGGTGAGCGCATCTTGAACTTCGGTCCCCAGAGGCATGTCGCTACTCTCGACCGGATTGTGCCTGCATCCACTTTCGAGGGGGGGGCATACGCAACACCGTAGAGGCAAGAGGGGAGGATGGAGCTGGAGATGATCCTTGCCTTCTGTGAGAATCCCAACGGCATGGCAGCCAGCCTTCCGCACGCCCGCTCCATTCCCACAAGGGGCTTGGCCCTGTGCTCGCCGTCCATGCAAACCTTGATGCCCAGGGCGCTGATCTCCGTCTTGGCTGCAAGCACTTCCCGCCCACACTTCACCGACCCGGACCCTTCTGTGGAGAACATGTCCGTCTTCTTGAGGTTGAGACTCATCCCCGTTAGCAGAGAGAATTCACCTACCCCCGCTGCCGCCTTCTCCAGTGCGCTGAGCAGAGCTGCAATCAGGTACACGTCATCTGCGTACGACAGGGAATCTGCCCCGGGCACCTCCGCCATGATCGCCCTCACCATCACCCCCACCAGCGCGTTCACCATCACCACCGAGATCGGGCACCCCTGCAAGATGCCGTTCGATGTGGCGAACTCGTCACCCACCCCTGTCGGGTACTTGAACCTCCGCCTGAGGGACTCGTACATCGTCGTCAGCGGCCGCAGTATGTTCTGATGTAGCCCCAGGTCCCCCATCAGTCCAAGTGCCACCTCCCGCGGGATGCGGTCGAAGCACTTGACAAAGTCCAGTGCGAGACCGTGCATCGGTGTGCCCGACAGCAGGGCTTCCTCGAGTTGCGTCGTCAGCTCCAGCAGCAGCGTGTCCGTCCCTCTCCTCGACCTGAAACCGTGCTGTGACGTGTGCGCCCACGACTCCTGCCAGACCAAGATGCGCCTCATCCTCGTCGTCGCCCACAGCCTGTACACAGCGCTGGTGACCGTGATCGGCCGATGGTTCAGCGGGGATCTGTCCTCACCCTTGGGTATCAGGGAGACGAGTGCCGTCAGTAGCGCCTCCGGCCATTCGCCGGTCTCCTCGATGATGTTGAAGAGCTGCGCCCACCTCTCCAGCAGCGCGTCAGGTATAGCCTTCAGCTCCGCGATCCTCCAGCCGTCCACACCCGGGGTTCCTCTCGCCGGCCTACTGTTCAGCACCTCCCTGAGGTCGCCACCCGTGATCGGTTCCAGTTCCATGGGGTGCCCGTCGACATACTTGCCATACCTCTCCTTGAAGGCAGCGTAGGAGGGCCGGTCGCTCTTGTTCGGGTACAGGTGGAAGACAGAGGCCCACGCCCCCCTCATCAGTGCGTCGATCTCCTCCAGATCTACCGTCAACCTACTGTCCTCTTTCGCAACTGCCAGTGTGTGGGCTTCCTTGTTCCCCTTGACGTACGCCACGATACGCCGTCTGTCGTCACGGAAATCAGCCGCCACCCGCTTCCTGTATCTTGCCTCGTTCTCCAGACGCTGCTGCTTCACCGTTTCCATGTCACCCTGGTCCGCTGCAGCCTCCAGCTCCTGCAGTCCCACCAGCGCGGCTTCCAGGCTGGGTCCCCGTAGGAGATCTTCGTCCAGCACGACCCCGAGGCGCATCTTCCCGGCCAGCTTCACGATGTTCTTCCACGTCCCATGCAGCATCGCCGGCAGCGTTCCTGGTCCACCCCGCAGCAGCGCCTCGTTCAGCCCGATCCTGAGAGCCTGAATCTTCCTCTTCAGGTTGCCGTGCATCGTCTGGTCCCGCGCGGCCGCCCCTCCTGACGTCCCAGTCGACTTCGCCGCCACCATCTTCTCCGACAGCTCCCGTGGTTCCCCCCTGCCTACGAACGGCTTCACATTCGTCACCCCGGCGGCGGACAGCATGTACCGCTCGGTTGCGCAGCTCAGCACGGTGTAGAGGCCTCCCACGTCCCTGTTGTCGGCAGCATGACGGAGCACGTCGTCGTCAGCAAGCTCTTGGTCAAGCTCAGTGTCAGGCGTTACCGCTCCCACCGGTAGTTCCCTCGGGAGGAAAAACCGCTTTGTCCGTTTCTTGAGCGTCGGTGTGAAGAGCTCAACAGAAAGGCACAGATGCTCCCCAGTCCTTACCCTCTTGTGCGTCCAGAAGCGTTTCAGCGCCCCGGCAGCCACTGCGTTGGCTAGGACAAAGTCTATCCGCGTCTTAGTCTCCGTCCCGGGTCGCTCAAAGGTGTGGTCAGGTCTCCTTCCGTCCTTCTCGGCCTGAAGTGCTCCGACATCGACCCAGTCGTTTTCCACTGCGTGCCTCAGCGTCGCCGACCCGGAAACGTCCGTGTTCAAATCCCCCAAGATCAGGATCGGCACCTCCCCAAGCCTAGCCCTCAGGTCAACGAGCAGCGCGTGCAGGAGTCGCTCCCTGTCATCCTTCCCGTAGTAACCGGCACTGCAATACACCGTGATGACGTGGACCCATAGATCGCGGCCATCCACGTTTATCATGGTGTGCAGCCACCTGTTCGGTTGCACAGTGATCCCCGACGCAGGAGCTACGATGGCAGGTCTGCCTTTCTTTGTCAGCACCGCGACGCCTCCCCTTTGCCCAAGATTCGGATTGAGTACCCCTGCTCTGTCTGGCATGCCTTCCTGAGCGCGGCCCCATAGGGGGTGATACCCGCCCTCATCGATCGCCTGCGATAGCTGGTGCTGACCGTGTTCAGTGAGCTTGGTCTCCTGCAGGCATACGATTTCATCTTGTGTTGCGAGGACCTGCGGGAGCTTGTTGTGCAGCGACCCGACGTTGATCGATGTGATCCGGAGCACGTCATCGAGCAGAGGTGGGCCACTAGCGCTTCCTCCACTCATCCCTGCCGACAACTGTAATTGCTATTGTTGTTGCGCCGGCCCTTGGGGCAGCAGCAGCGGGGTGGTTGGGTGCTGCGGGTCGACCGCCATCTGCGTGGGGGTGCTCGCTGTGGACCTCGCGCCGGACTTCGACACCTTCCCGCCTTTTTCTTCACCGCCTGCCGTTCTCTTCCTGCTGCCACTGCTTGTCAGCGCAACCGCCGCCAACTCGGTAAGCTGCTGCTCCACCTCCATCAGCCGGGCTTGCGTTCGCTCCTGCTCCTCTTGCATCCGGACAATCTTGTTCAGTGCGTCCCGTAGCGCCTTCGACATGGCCTCCTGGTCAGCCTGCCTCCTCTGCTGTTCGTGATGGAGCTTCGCCATCGTCTCCTCGTGTCGGCGATCCTTCTCCGCGAACTCGGCCTCCTTGGCCTGCCACCACGAGTGGAACGACTGCTCAGCTTCGCCGTCCCGCTTCGGTTGCTTCGGTTGCTTGGCAGGTCGAGGCTGCGCGGCGGTTCGTAGGGGGGGGAAGTCATTCGACTTCGTGCTCTTCTTGGCAGCAGGTGGAGAGGCTGGCGTCGGTTTCCTCGGCCCACCTCTGCTCCCCCATGTGGAGTGCTTCAGCAGGTCACCCTCCCCGTTATGCGGCCGGATCACCCACTGCTCGTCGCCGCTCCCGAACAGAAGGCCAGGCGGTTCAGCCTCCGACGCAACCAGCCACGTGCACGTCTTCCTGCCACTTGCTAGCACGCGTACCGCTTGTGCCGCCCACCCGATCGAGAGCAGCCTCTGCTCCACCTCCAGCCCCGGGACCAGCGTTCCCATTCCCTTGACGGTGTAGGGGGTCCCTCTGATCGGTGTAGGCCGGGTGTCCTTCACCTTCTTCGCCGTCCTGTTCTGCAGGAAGGCCGTCATCTCTTCCAGCTTCTCCGCCTTCACTCGGATTCCGAACTCCCCCGTGCTCTTGCTCCAGGCCACACCCAGCCCGTCCGCTTGCTTCGCGAGGAGTGCGACGTCAGTAGCCGAGGCTCCTACGATCCACAGCACCGGAAACTTTCCTGTCGACTGGTGTGGAGGGCGCACAAAGACCCCACCGGTCCCGCTGTGTCGGTACAGGGTGTCCAGGTCTGCCCGGGCCACCACCAGGCATAGCTCGGCGCAGCCGTCCCTCTTTGACCCTGACCTTGGCTCGACCCGTCCTGCGCATTTGCTCGCAGCCCAGCGGACGAGGTCCCTCCTGGCGCTGTGGAAGTCCTTTTTGGTCTTCTCTACCAGGTAGACCTCGGCGGTACAGCTTACCACCGCGGGGACCGTCGTCGCTTGCTTGACCTGCTTCAGCGGAGGGCCGCCCTTCGCGGTCACCCATAGCCTGCGGACACACCTCCCTTTGCCGCCGTCGGTTGCAAGAACCACCTGCTCTTGCTCTCCCTGCATCGTGGGGAGCTTGCTTCTGGACACCAGGGTGGGACCATCCTTGTCGCCGGCGTCCATCAGCCACAGCGACGCTTCCTTCTCCATCCCTGCCGGCACGAGCAGGACTGACCTGTTCCTGCCCACCTGCGGCGTCCAGTCACCAGAGAACGCCTCCCAGCCGTTCGCCACCAGCACCGCGTCTTCCTTCGGCTTCGTCTCGCCGTCTCCGTCCTTGGCCTTCCGCGCGGCTGCAGCTGCGGTCGCAGCCGCCTTCTTCTTCGCCCCCTCGCTCAGGTAGGGCATAGGGACCTTCGGGTTGTTGTAGGTCCCCGCCGCCGGGAGCTCCGTGCCCTCGCGCACCTCCAGCGTCACGTAGTGAGCGGCTACGAACCCCAGGTATATGGGGGTGCTCACTACGGGGTTGCGCGCAGCAAAAGACGTGCACAGCAGCTTCCCTTCCTTCACCTGGTAGCAGGCCAGGTGGCGCCGACATACCTGGCTGACCGCGAGGAGCTGCAAGATGTCTCCCCATGCCCCGTCCCTCACCGCTTGCACGTACTCCCCGTAGCGCTCTGGGGCGTACAACAGCGCACTGTTGTCGGTGGCTGCCAGATGGCTGGCCACCAGCTCCCTCAGTGCCCCTCCAGCGGAGGTGCCCTGGTGGATCGCTACCGAGGTCGCCTCGTAGAGGCACTCACCTTCGGTTTTGGAGTAGTCTCTGATCGAGACTCCACTTCCTAGCTTCGTCAGGAGCTCGGCCTTCGCCTTGCCCACCTCCCCGTTCGTCCCGCGGCCGAAGCCTTCGCCGTTGCCACCCCCCACCATGTGGCACCGTTGCCCGGGGTTCAACCTCGAGGAGGTCGCTCCCACCGCACTGGACGTCGATGATGTTGTTGATGTTGTCATTTTATTTCTTTTAACCCAAATTCAAGAACCCCCAAAAAAATTAAAAAAAAAAATTGATAAATTTCGGTGTGCGGGTGGGTGCTCACCGTTCAAAAAAGAGACTATTTAAGGGTGCCTGCAGTATGTGGCAGGGCGCCCTGCACAAGTATCGTCTACTTGATTACAGGGGGCGCGCCTCGGCCTAGTTGTAGCTTCTTCTGCGTTCCGTGTCGTGTCCTTAATGCGTGCGGTGTGCAACTCAACCCCAGCCATGGTACCCCCTGGTAACCAAGATTCTGAGCCCGTGCAGTTTGCTGCCTGTTCGTCACCCTGAGCATCTGCGATACGTTCTTCCACTCGGGCGCTACCGGTGATGACCGACGAGGTCAACAGCGAACAACACATCTGATGTACTTCTTTATTCTATATTTCTGTGTTATCCCCACCACCCTGGGTATAAAATAATCTCAGAAATTGTCCCCCTCCCCCCAACCCCATTTATTAACACTTGATAAAATCATAAGTGTCTCAGCCGCCTTCCGATCGAGCAGTTGTTGCGGAGGGGCAGGTCCCCCGGTGTCTTCGAAATATTGACTTGCTTTTCAACAAAGATGTGTCTCGTTATCAGCGCGTGTATGTTGTGCCACGCCACGACGACCATGTCTTCTTGTTGCTTCGCTGCTTCATCGCTGGTGTCCGACTGTCGATGCTTTTCACACCTACGTTCTGACCGAGAGTTTCAACAAGATATTCTATTGTCTCGAGGTGGCAGTTATCAGCTGCAATATGAACCGGTGTGCGACCGTCGTTGTTTTTGACACCTGCGTCTTGACCGAGAGATTCGACGAGATATTTAACTGTCTCGAAGTGGCCGTTCTGTGCTGCAGCATGAAGCGGTGTCCAACCATCGTTGCTTTTCACACCTGCGTCTTGACCGAGAGTTTCAACAAGATATTTAACTGTCTCGAAGTGGCCGTTCAATGCTGCTAGATGAACTGGTGTCCAACCGTTGTTGCTTCTGACACCAGGGTCCTGGTGGTAAGAACAAACGAGAGCAGCCACAGCCCCGATACAGTTGTTTTCGCGAGCTGCATAGTGAAGGGCTGTGAAACCATCGCTGTCCGTTGCACCAGGGTCAACACCCCGTTTTAGAACAAGTTCCATCTCCTCAAGGTCCCCTTTTGAAACAGCGCCGACCAAGGCAAGCCTCCCCTCCTCTGTTGTGAGGGTGGTGCTGTTCGCAGCAGGTGGGTGAATGTCGCTGCCGACACTGGTGGTTGAAGAGGTGGTGCTTGGGAGCGGTGCTTCAAACACGACACGGACCCGTCCTTTGTCCTCGAACACGATGTCCCCGTCGTCCTTCTGCACCACGAACTCCTCGAAGTCCTTGTCGAAGACCTCCAACCTGCGAACCCTGAGGAGTTCCTGCCCACCAGAAGAGAAGGCCTTTGCTGCCGCCACACGAACCTCCTCCGCTCCTGCTCCCACAGCCACGCGGAGCCTCATTTTCCATTCTTCTCCACCAACACTCCCAACAGCAAGAAGAACTATACTTGGCGTCTGAGGAACCATTGGTATTGGTACTATCTGCAGCATCTCCAGTGCACTGGGGCGTTCCAAAGGGTCGGTGGAGAGGAGGCGGAACACAACCTTCCGAAGGGCAGGGGGGAGGTGGGTTTGAAGCTTCTTCATCACAAGCCCACGGTCAAGATGCAGGTACTTCAGAAAGAGATCCCTCAGGTCTGCTTGGAGAAACATGTGACACACAGTCACCCCGAGGGCCCACATGTCTACTTTGTTGGTGTAGCAGTCGTTAAAGTAGTCAGGTGCCATGTAAATTTTTGTGCCTGACAAGGAGTCCGCTTCCTCACCGGGGGACACCTCCTTCGACAGTCCCAGGTCAGCAAGTATGAACTCTGCCTCCCCCCCGCCGCCACCAACAACACTGGCCGCAGAAAGAGGTCCTTTCCCTGACACCATGATGTTTTGGGGTTTCACGTCCCTGTGGATGAAGCCCTTGTCGTGAATGTACTGAAGGACCCCTCCCATCTCCCGCAAGAGCGTGTACGCTCTCTCCAGAGAGAGGGGTCCCCCCTTTTTGACGTATGAGTAGAGGTCCCCTTTTCCGTACAGGGGCATCACGATGTGAAGCTGCCACACCTTGGCCAGGGATTCCTTTGCCAGCTGCTTTGTCGTCTCGAAGAAGTCAAGGCAGGGAACCAGGTTCTTGTGTTGCAGCATCAGCATGTGCCGCACCTCCTCCATGTTCTTCCTGTGCTCCTCTTCAGTGTGTGCCTTCAACACCTTCATCGCAAAGATATCTCCATCCACCCTCCTCACTGCCTTGTACACCGACCCCTGTCCGCCGGACCCGAGGTACTCCCCTTGCTCGTACTTCTGAAGTACCGACGGATCCATATTTTGTTGTTGTTGTTGTTTAGGTAGAGTGGACTGTGTTGGGGATTGGATGTTACTCTAAAAACGAAAATTTGTATAATAATAGCTATTTAATGCCAGGAAGTAAGTTCCTTCGGGACGTTAATTTCTGGTCAGGCCGGCTACCAATCCTGAGGCCCGGGATCGACTCCCCCCCCGATGTTATTTGGGGTCGACCTGTGATCTTGATTTCTTCTGCTCGAGTTCTTCCTTACTTCGCATACATGTTGAAAGTGTGCAACCAGCGGGTTGCGCCTATTGCGATTTTGAGGTGCTGTACTCTGTCATCTTGTCCGATCCCGAGGCCGTCGATGTGTCGTGACGCCTGTCTCGGTTCTCTCGCTATCGTAACCTGTCCACCCCTCTTCCCCTCTTCCCTATCATTTTGCTCTCCACCCCGTCCAGTACCATTCCTGGCTGTGACGCCCCGAATAGCATCCGTTTTTTCTTCATTTCATTGCGAATGTTAAATTTTGCCTTGAAAATATCACAGCCTTCCTCCCGGTCTGCAAGGTTTTGGCGTGTTAAAAATCTTGGCACGATTTGGCATGTTAAATTTTGCCACTATTTCTTTTTTTTTTTTTTTTCTCTCTCCCCTTGCAGTTTTGATGCAAAGATTTACGGGCAAGACAACGTTCAGTATAAAAAGAAAATCTTTAAAGAAGGGCTGTAGGAGCATTACAAATGCCTTAGAGCCAGAATTTTAAATTTCTTTACTTACTGACTGATGAATCAGCTCCGGTCCTTTATGGGTTAAAAAAGGATGGGAGGGGACAACGATAACAGAAGTTTCGTTCTCTGAGGAGTCTTTTGAGTTGTTCAAAGGAAGCTGCCTGAAGAGGTTGAAAACGAGCCAGATAAAATTGTTGTTGGTCTTTGCACTGGAACGCCAGGCACCTGTCTTCGGTGTGCACGGCGATCCAGCCTTCCAACCCGCACACGCACGCTACCACCGAACCGATTGCCACAACGCCTTGCAGCCCGCACTCCTTGGTGAACAGCATTATGCTCTCTCTTGTGACGGCCAGCACCTTCACAGCATCGTCGCCCATCGACACCTCCTTGAAATAGTGCACGGCGCCCATCCCCATCGGTGTCAGGAACAGACCTTTGAAGGCCTCCCTCTCATCCGTTCTTCCCCAACCCCTCACAGTTCACATATGCTAGGTCTGTGGGAGACTGCCTGGTGGTGTTGTGGTTTTTAAATGGGAAGCGGAGGGAAAAAAAAAAACTGTGTTTCACCCCCCCCCCCCCCCCTTCCCCCCGTTCTCCCCAAACGCTGGAAAGCGTTTGTGTTTTGATCCATTTTTAACAACAACAACAACAAGAAATAAAAATAAATTTATACAACATATCGGGTGTGTGTTTTTTTTTTTTTTTTTTTTTTTTTTTTTTTTTTTTATTGTTTTTCAGAAGCTCGGTGACAGAGGCCTCATCAATCTAACCTCATTCATGATGATGGAGGTGTGCTGTTGCTCGGCGGACCACAGGAGGCGTCTGATGCCAAGGGCGTACGCTGTTAGGATGGAGTGCCGGTAGACGGGCTCGGACTCCTTGAGCCGCTCAACCGCGTCTTGCTTCTTGGCGAGGAGAGGGCGTGAGTGCAGCATGCTCATATGCCGGGCACGCGCTTGGATGAGGAAGAAGTCGGCTTTCTGTTGCGAGAAGAGCGTGTCCAATGCACACGCCGCTTCGCCTTTGATGGTGAAGCGCTCGTTCTTTTCATGCTGCACAAGAGCGTCGACCCCACGCAGGTTTAGCTCCCGGATAGGAGGCTTGGCTTCCTTAACCGCCTGCAAGGGTACCTTCCCGTTGACGCGTTTCTTTTTAAACCTGCACAGCAGCTCCACCCACTCCTCGCACTCTTCCTTGGCGATGGCACGTTGCTCTTTCATGTAAGCAATTCTGAAGAGAAGTATTTGCTCTTCCCTTTGCAAGGAACCGGCGACCTTTGTGTTCAGTACCGATAGGAGCTCCGTTGCCATGCCTTCGCTCAGCGACAGGTATCTGCGGCTCTCTTCAATGAGTAGCACAGCACGGTGTGAGGATTCTGTACGGGCAAGGTCTTCTGTGAGGTCCTGCAGAGACGACGCGATCCTGCGGTGGATTCTTTCGAAGTCGAGTTGTTCCTCCGCCTCCATCTCGATTCGCTGCTTGGAAGCTGTGTCGGAAACGATTTTCAGGCTGCACTCGATGACAGCTTGCAGCTCCTGTCTGACGGATGCTTTGTGCGCCGCTGCTTTCCGGTTCACAGCAGCTTCGTTGAGCATGTCCACAATAGCAACGGAGTCCTCCTTTTCGATTTCCTCCCTGCGACAAGCCTCCTTTTCCAGGATTGTTTTCTCTTCATCCGTTCTGTTTGCGGCTTCCGACTCCTCTCGTGCGATTGCATCTCTGGACTGTTCCTCGTTCTGAATCATTGCTTCCCTCACGACCGATCCGGTGTGAGCTGCAACTGTTGTGGTGAATTGTTGGTCCTCGCAGCCTTTCAACACGGTGCGCCCTTGGGTCTCCCTCTCCATCAGCTCCATCGCCTCGAGGCACGCTCGGGAGGTCGTCTCGTTGTCTTGAACTATTTGCAACTGTGCGGTAGCCAAGGAGGAGTTTTCGAGCTGCTTTGCCGTTTCCTCTGCTCTTTCCGCTTCGATGCACTCCCGTGCGGTTTGCTCCTCTGTCTCAAACTGGGCTCTTTGCCGGTGCTCCGTGTATGCCATCTGCTCTATACGCGTGATCTAGGGAGGGAGGTGGGAGAGGGGAAGGGTTTTTTTTTTTTTTCTTTTTTTTTTTTTTTTTTTCCATTCTCTTTTTACCTGGTTACGCATCTCCGTCTCAGCATCGCATAGTTGTTGTACCCTCAAAGCTTGTAGATTGTTGACGTCGAAGTGGGATCCTGAAGCGATCTTTTTGTGTTGTTGTTGTTGTTGTTGTTGTTGTTGTTGTTGTTGTTGTGTGCTTGGAAAAGAACATACCAGGTTCCTGATGGACTCTTCCTCGTTGACTAGAATCTTCATGAATTCTGCGCGCTCGGTGTGTTGTGTGTCCTGGGCCACCTGTAGGAATCTTGTTTTCAGGACTTCTTGTGCCTCGGCGCAGTGACGCTCTCCTCGTGCGGCGGCTATCTGCTGTGCCTCTTTGAGCTGAGCGAGGAGCAATTTTTTTGAACCGGTTTCGTGTTCTGCCTTCAAAGCCTCCCTCTCTTCTTGCTCCTCGCTACTGAGCTTCCTTGCAACGCCGAGACTCCTTGTGGCCTCCTGCTCTTCGTCTTCCACCTTTATTCTCTCCCAGCGCTCCTTTAGAACTTCTCTTTCAATCCCTTCCTCGCAGTAGTTTCTCGCTTCCTCTTCTTTTTGTTCGAGCCCGCGCCTCTCGTTCGCCAGGGTCGCGTGGCTCAGGTCCCCCAGGCCTTCGGCAAGGGTTTTCCGTTCCGAGGTTTCTTCCTGTTCCGTTCCTGAACGGAGGTTCGCTTCATCCTTTTTTTTTTTTTTTTCTTTTCCCCCAATGTACCATCATCAAGGACAACATCTCATCGATGGATTTATATTTCAATTCACATTCGGTTTCGATCTGGGGGGGGGGGAGAGCGTTTTATTTTATTTTTATTTTTACTTTATTTTCTCACAAACCGTTCCCCGCACGCGTTCCTCCTCCATCGCCACAGCACAACCCCGCAACACCTCGGCCATTTCACACGACACTGCAGACACGCTCAGAACACCTTCGAGGGCAACGCCTTCAAAACTCGCTATCATCTCCCTCACAACGGCTTCTAAGTTACAAAGGTGCAAAAGCGGGTTCACAATAACGGTAGGCCGCGACCACTCGGAACACAAGTCGGGGGTCAAGGCGTGAGCATCCGGAGAATGCCGCAAGGACTCAACACGAAGCGTGGCTTCGTCGATCAGGGACACGTTCCACAACCCGGAGATCCTGTGTATGTGGTTGAAGGTCGTCTCGTTGTTGGTGGAGATGCAATGCTTCCAGGTGGGGTGTCCCGCCTTCCAGAAGTGATGGTCCAGTAGGTAATACAGACCGTGACAGTCGTCCTTGGTAAGGACCTGTAAGATCATTGGGAGCTCGTGTCTTGCTTTCATTCTCGCGCACCTTGTTCGGGAGAGGTAGCAGCGCACGCAGCATTGTATCTTGAGGATGGCCCACTTTCGCCGGACGTTGCGAAGGATCGTCAGATTCTTGTTCATTTGCGCCTTTTCGACCTCGATTTTGTCGGAGATTGGGAGGTTTTCCGCGATCTCCAACGCGATTTGGTAAAATTGTTCGGCCTCCCTCCACGACATTCCGGTCCGCTTGTGGAACAGCAGGGTCGCAAGGTTGTTCAGAGTAGACATTTGGTTTGAAGCATCACAGCTCTTTGCCAGTTCTCTGTAAATTTCAATCGCTTCGTCCAACCGGTGCGAGCCTTGTTTGTGAAGGCACGCTCCGAGATTGTTCAGAACCGCCTCCAGTTGGACTGTCTCGACCCCGCCGAGGTTTCTCAGCAGCCCTGCCGCTTCCTGCAGGCCGCGTTCCCCGTTGTCCAAATCACCCTCCCCCACCAGAATCGACCCGATCTCTCCAAGCTGGTTCCCGACGTGCTTCGCGAATCTGCTCTCCTTCAAACCCACGCAGCCTTGTTTGTAACAATCCAGTGCTTCCGTGTATTGGCCTGCTTGTATGTAGACGTCGAGAAGGCTCCACAACGCTTCTGGGGGGCGTTGCTGAAGTATCCAGCCTTGTTTGGACAATTCAGGGTCTTGTAGAATTCGACCGGCGTAGGAAAACAGGCAGCCGATGGGAACCGCTCCTGGTGTGTCGGGGGTTTTTGAGAGTTGTTCAAGGTGTTGTTTCGCGGGGTCCATGGAACCAGCGTCACCGAGCTCGACCAATGCGAGCAATGTGGCGGCGGCTACGAAGGTCGGTGTTGCTTCCGAGGCTTCGCTGTCCCTCAAAGACCGGAGGTGGGGGATGGTGTGGTCGGAGGAGAACAGCTTCTTGTCGAACGGCGACAAGTGAACCGGCAAGATCTGGTCGGGCGTGCCTCCTTTAATGGATATCCCGCAGAGCTCACACATGCGCATCCAGATCTTTTGAATGAGCTCTTTCGGGACTTTCACAGTGCTGACATCGACATTGTAGGAGTCGTTGATGTCTTTGCTTACTTTATCGAGCCATGTGGATCCGTCGCAGCGTAGCAACTCGCCGGTTACTTGCAACGCCTTGTGTTCCGACTCGTTGAGGATCTCTGACGACCAGATCCTCCGCCCTGATCTACTGACCATCTCCACAAAGAGGTTTTGTTTTGTTGTCAACGACACGGCCAAGGTGTACAGACAACCGAGGTGTCCAACGCTGAGCCCGAACCCGTGCAGTTTTGCGACTATCTCTGCACAACTGTCGCCGTCAGTCAAGCTGGTGACACATCCCAATACAGGTCCCGCGTTGGTCCCATCCGATGTGCGCAAGCTCTGCGATATGATATTCCCCGGAAGGACATGGCACACCCCGTTTGGTTCGATGGCGGTGGATATCTGTGTCTGCCCCTTCACCATGTGGTTCAGCGTTGACGAGACCACATCCGACAAATTTTCTTCAATGCGTTTCAAAGGAACGTCGGGTGCGGGCATGCACAGGATGTATCGGCTTGAATACCGAAAGGCGACTGTGTAAGGAATGGTAACCCCGCGGAGCGGGTGGAGAGGGATGCGGCGGACGGACTTCACAAAGCATCTCAAAGCAGTTCGTATGTGTTTTAACATACTGTGGTGGCTGGGCGGGGCGGAGAAGTACACAATGTTGTTCTCAGCCGCCGACGATATGTTCCGCGACACCTCTGTCCACTGCAGTTCCGGTAGTTCTGTGTAAGCTGCACTGAAGAAATCTGTCTCCAATGACGCCATCTTCGCAACCCAGTTTCCTGAGGCACCCTGCGAGATAGGTTCAGATAGTAACGATGTGAACAAAGCCGCCCATTGCTTCCCGCTGCTGTTCCACCGGTTGCCGGCTTCTATGTAGGCGTTATTCACCTTTTGAACATCTTCGTCTTCTATTTGATATTTTCTGTGGACCCCCCACACGTGTATGTTGTCTTCTCCTTTCACGGTGATGGCTTCTTCTGTGAAGGGGTTGGCTTCTTTTTTCCGTCTCCACTCCTTGAGGCCTTCTTCAACGTCTTCATTCCAGGTGTTGTTCTCTCGGAGGCCATCTTTGATGCTGCTTCCATTCCCCATCAACCAGGGGGTGGGGTGGGGATATGTTTTCCCTGGAGAACAAAAAATTTATTTTTGCGTGAACCCCAAGCATTATGTTCAATGAAAATAAAAGGGGGGTAATAGGTGTGTGTGTGTGTGTGTGTGTGGGGGGGGTTTTGGTTTGACCCCCCCTACATTTTGTTTTCATTTCTTTTTTTTTTAAAATCTAGGACAAATCTTTTGGATACGACACATATAACATTTTTTCATCCCCCCCTTTTTTTTCCCTTCTCATGACTTTACGAAAACAGGGGGGGGGGGGGTTTCTTTTTTTTTAAAAAAATAACCCGCTTCCCCTCCCATCTCTCTTTTTTTTTCAGAACAAGAACTAAATAGCGCTTTGGTCATTGGAGAGAAGGGGGAGAAAAAGGGGGGGAAAGCTACAAAAAAAGAAAAACATATCAAAAAAAAAAAGAAAAAAAAAGAAAATACCAACACGCGGAAATAACCGCGGACTCTGAAAGAAAACACAAAAATATAAAAAAAAAAAAAATATATATATATAGGGAAGGAAATGAGAAAAAAAAAAACAATAATAAGTAATAATCTATGGGATAAGTAAAAGAAAAAGAAGAAGAAGAAGAAAGTACTCTAGAAAGAAAAAAAAAAAAAAAAAACACCTTTTTTTACCTCCTAACTCGTCTCCGTTTCTTTGGAGCGGACGATGAATCTGAAGAAGAAGAGGAAGAAGAATCGCTGTCGGAGGAATCCTCTGTAGCCTGCCTCTTTTTTTTACCCCTTTTCGGGCCGGGTTTTTTTGCGGGTTTTTTCATTTTTTTCGCGTCGGGCTCCTCCCCGCAACACTGCTCCGCGAGGTCCATGGAGTCCAATGTGTCAAGCAAATCGTTCAAATTGGAGTGGGAAATTGCCACAGGAGCGTCCAGTGCGCTTGGGGGTGTGCAGACTGCTTCAATAACATCTACATTGTCGCAGAAAGTGATGAAGTGGGGTAACGGTGGGCCTGCTACCTCCCTAAGTCGGCTCTTTGCAGTGTCGTCTTTCTTCTTTCGCTTGCTGAGACCGTAGTCGGTTTTCAGAAATTTTGCCAGCTCGTTCAAGGCCATTACGCACAGCCCTTTCAACACCAATTCAAAATCGTTCCGCTTGTCGGGCATTGCTTTCTTGTTTTGCAACCTCTCCTGCAACCTTCCTTTGACCTCCTCAACATTCAAGGACGCAGATTGCACAGCAGCGTCGATTACCCCATGTACTTGCGACTCCTTTTTGTACCTCAACAACGCAAGCACTTCAACCACAAATCTCGGGAAATGCAGTACCTCATACTGGGTTGGGATCTTACCTTGCAAAGCCTCGACTTTCTCGTCCACCCCGATCAACCTTAGAACCTGTAATGCGTACGTTGCCATTCCCTTAGGAACCTTCTCTGTTAAGCCGAAGGTCTGTTGATGAATCGACTCCATGTGAAAGTGTCCTTTCACAGACTTGGCCGGTAAACCCAGTGTGGTGGTGTGGAAGATGTATGAGGACAGCACCCCGCCAGCGGCTTTCGAAACGATGGTCGACGCGAACTTCGGGCAAAACGATTTGAGAAGGTCTAAGGAGGACCGGGCGAGACCAGGCTGCGTCGGGTCCGCAGAGGTGCAGATGAGGTTCTCAATCGCAAGAAGCGGCACAGAGAGGCCTTGATGGTAACAGATTTTAACCACCTCCATGGAAATATTCCGGACTTTCGAGTCTTCCGACATAAGACAATCTAAAATAGTCGCGAGGTACTGCTGCATGAGGCTGGACCCCATACCTGAGTCCTCTTGCCTTCCGCCGGGCGATGACTGTGAGGACTGAGCAGATGATATTTGAGAACCCGCTCTGATTTTTCCCGCGGTCTCAACGCGTTGCTCCTCCTCGGTGAGGAAGTCCTTGATGAGCCCCAGGCCGGCGGCACGGAGCTCCGGTCGTTCCTTCGACAATGAAGTTTTGATCAGGTTCTGGCTTGCCGTGAAGTATATACTCGCGCATCTTGTGCAGAGCGCGGAGAGCAGTTTAAGCTGCATGATCATCACCTTCCCGCGGATGTCATCCTCCATCGGGATCCTTGCCAGGTCGCTCAGCACGCCGTACACATTGTTCAAGATACCCTTGCCCTGGCAGAGCTCGTTCTTCCCATCCAACTTAACCTGCGCAACATGGTCCACGATCGCCCTCTTCGTCCAGTTCACGTTCACCACAAAGAGCGACAGCAAATACATACCCCGCATGACGTGGGGGAGGATTTGCGGGTGCATCTCTTTGCCCCGCTGGCGGAGGGCTTCAAGGTACAAATACCGAACCGATTTGTAAGTGCGAAGGAAGCCTGTGAACAGGATCTCGATGTTTCCCGGGACCGGTTTTTTCCCGTCGCCCCGGGTGGATATGGAGGCGAGACAAGAGGTGGCCATGGAAAGAACCCGTTGGGAGTGCTTAATGGAGTAGTTGGACACAACATCGGCGAGGGCCGTAGCGACACCATCAGCAGTGTTTGCATACCCAAGGAGAACGAGGAGGTGGCATCCATGGATGAACACAGCAATGCTTTCATCGGGCTTATCCGGTGTTGCAAGGAAGCTTTTGACCGTTGTTGTCACGTCAGCAAGGAGCCCCTCTTCCTTCTCGAATAGCTTGTTTGGAACTATTCTCGCAAGGAGGTGCAGACAGCATAAAACAACGCTCTTCGGATGTTCCGTTTGTGTCTGCAAGGTACGGATGATCTCCTTCGCTTCGTTGTGGTTCTTCGACACCCCGAAGATCTTTTTGAAGTCCTGCAAGAATTCCGACGGTGCGTAAGAGTGCCCAATGGGGAAGTCGAGCAATGGTGTCTCTGACAGTTCGGTGGTGACAAGCGTCGCGAAGTTCGCGCCGGGCGACTTCTTCGCGCACAACAGCGACAGGATGAGATGCGAGATCTCATCTTTTACATTCTCCGCGGCTTTGTAATGAATGTGCCGAACCTGCGAGAGAAGCCGTTGATGCATGTGAAGCATTGCAGACGAAGAGGCAGCGATTGTCCCAATCGATCTACACGCTTTTTTTGCGATTCCGATGGTTGTGGTTGTCGCCACAACGTGAAGCATCATGTTTAACATCTTTTTGTGCATCGACTCGACAGTCCCTGGAGGGTTCGCCTCCTGGCTCTCAGCAGCTTCCATGTAAACGTCGAACCTGTCCAATCGGTTCAGAACGACAGCGAGAACATCGAGTAGCGTCTCTTTACCGGTGTTCCCATTCCCGTCCTTGAGCCCAGATGCGATGGCGGGCCAGAGAAACTCAATGAGAGAGGGATCGACGTCGAGCAGGCTGCACAGAGACGTGGAAACTCTTTTTTTTGTAGCAGCGGGTGTCGCGACAGATGTGAACAAGGCAACGAGGTGACGTGTGATGTTTGTATAGTAAGCAACCACAGAATGCGTCTTCGAGAACAGAATACGGAGAAAGAAATCCTTGCAGTCTGTTGTTGAGTCCTCTTCCACGTCACCTTCGGTGGTTCTCACGAGCCTCTCGTTCAGCCATGTCACTCGGTGCCGTTTGCAGTACCCGCTGAAGGCAGAGGCAAGCCCTTCATTCTCGTACCTTGTCTCAAGGTTTCGAACCCAACTGGTTACCATGCTGTTCCGGTCGATCCCGTGGCATCCGGGCAACACCATTTCATACGTGTTGTTAACGGCATGGTCCTCTAAGCCTTCGATGGGGTTGTCCTCATCACCAGGAGGCATGTCCCTACATGATAGGATCAACGCTTTCAACTCGTCTTTCTTGGTGTTCTTGTTGAACCGGAGTCCCATGTTGTTCGCAATGTTAACAAGCTCGGGTTTGTTCAATCTGTCAATATCTGGTTCATCCCCACCGAGATGCTTTTCGATAAGTGCTCTGAGGTCGTCGACAGTTGTTGTTGTTGTTGTGTCTAAACACAATGCTCGGGCGGTGTTTGCGAGCTGCCGCTTATTCTGGGTGTTCAAATCCCCGTTTAACGACACGGTTTTTCGGGTTTCTTCCGGTGTCATCATACGGGTTGGGTAAGAGTACGCGTTCTGCGTGTCGACGGGGGGAGGAGAATCATTTCCGAGAGTTTTTAAGTGCGCAGATTGCAGTTTTGTGAACTGCGCGATCTTCCCGAGAAGCTCGGCGGACAACCCTGTTTTCATGGCGAGCAACGCACAGACAAACTGTGTAAGGATCAGATCGGCAATGGCTTGAGACGGAGTGGTTAACAAGCTAAGCAGCTCCGACACTATCTTCACAAGCGTCCTCGCCTCCGCGTCGACTGCAACCCGCATTAAAATCTCCACCGCAAACGTGGTGTACATCCCATCATAGTGAACTGAAAAATATTCCCTGGCGGGCATTCCAGGATCAGGTATGAACGCAGCCCCCGCCACGCCTATGAGAAACCATGCAAATGACGCTTTTTTAACAGCGTCGGACTTTAAAATCTTCGGTGTTAAAACTTCCAGGAGGTCGTCTAGGTCTTCCTTCGTAGCGATGTTGCGGAAGATGGAAGATATACACGTTGCAATTTGACGTGGGGCCTCCGAGTACGATGTCGCGGATAATAAGCTGATAAGAATGGAGGTCTGCGCGGGTTGAACAGGGACGGTTGAGAAAAAACGTGTTATCGATTCGCATTGAGCAATAGAGGTAGGGGTGAGAGACGCTGCGATTTTCGCAGCGGTTTGAAGCATTTCCTTCATGGTATCCTCCTGGACAGGGGTCGAGTTGCTTTGGAAGGTTTTACAGAAATCGGTCAGAACCGCGACCGTTCCCCGCGGCTTTTTGTCCTCCTTGAGGAACACAAGGCTGTTCAGTTGGTCGCTTATTACAGACCAGCCTTCTCGTTGTACCCGTGCCCATTTGTTTCCTGCAACTTCCTTTACTTCCGACACCTCGACGGACTCCCCTGGGTTGATATATCTCACAAGCGTGGAAGAATATGACGGTTCACACCTTATCCTGTGCAGAGTTGCCGCTACGCATTTGTAGTGTGTGGGCATTTTTTTTTTTTTTTTTTTAATGTATACCTCCCTGTTTTTTTTTTTTTTAAAGTTAAGAGGGGGAAAAAAAATAATGAAAAGTTTGGGATTTTGGGTGGAAAAAAAAAAAAAAAAGGATGGGAGGGGAGAGGGGGGTAGAAAAGTCCCCCCCCCGCGAGAATGAAAATTTTCGCAAAAAATATGGAAAAAAAAAAAAAAACTCGATATCGGTATTCCTTCCTCTCTTGTGTGGTTTTCTTTTTTTTGGGGGGGGTTGTTGTTGCGCCTTATATGACTACTGAAGGAGCTGGCATTTTGGTCATTTTGTTTTGTTTTTTTTTTCTTCGTTTTTTCTGCTTGGGTTTTGTTTTGTTTTATTTCCTTCATAAGGCGCCCAATCACGCAAGACAGCGGACAGTGAAGGAATGAACGAAGGGAGGGAGAATAAAAAAAAAAAAAGAAAGAAACTAATTTCATGGCAGGGGAGGTGGATGGTGGAAAGGTACAGAATAAGTAGAATGTAATTTTGCCAAAAAAGGGGTGGGGAGGGGGGGGGAGGGAGAAAAGATATAAAAAAGACATCAGCAGTAGCAGAGCAAAGGAGTTTTTTTTCCTCATTTCTTCTTCTTTTTTACACACACACATCCTTTTTTTCCTTTTTAAATCGTTGTATCCTTTCTCTTTTTAGAAACCCCTGCTGATCTTCCGTTTTCTCCCACAGAATCTTTTTTTTTTTTTTTTACATGATATGTTTTTTTTTTTTCTTTCCATCTTTCCTTTTATTTTTTTCCCTTTTTTTTTTTCGCTCATATAAATGTAAATGGGAGTTGGGGGGAAGGGGAGAAAAAAAAATGACAAATAAAAAAAAAAAAATGGGGGAATATTTTTTCAAAATCTACAGTTTGTGAAAATAAAAAAAAAAGAAATAAAAAAAGAAAATCCCCCCTCCCTTTACCCAAGCGGAGAATTAAAAAAAAAGGGGTACAAAAAATTATATAGGGACGTATAGGTGGGGGGGGGGGGGGGGTAGAGAGAAAGGGAAGCACTATCACTATTAGTAAAATCTTTCAAATTCCCCCTTCTCCATCTTCCCCTTAATTTATTCCAGTGTCGGGGTTGTCGGTCCCAGCTTGAGACGGGTACACACAAGAGTGCACCACAAAGTAAGTTAAGGTCATCCGATGGTACCCCTTGTTGGCCTTGGAGATGGTGTCGGGCGACCAAATCTCAAACTCAATAGAAATCTAAAAAAAAAAATTTTTTTTTTTCAAAAAAAAATTTTTTTTATACCTTATCAGACGCCCAGGCCATCGTCGTGTCCATCTGTTCCGAGGTGTCGCCCTTCCCTGTTCCCATTACATTGACCCCTGTTAGGTAGGGGACGTGTTTGATGAAGATTACCCGTTCGCCGTCGGAGGTCCGCTCCGCAGCGGTTCGCTTCACAGAAGGGTTTGCAGCGCGCACCCTAGCAGCCCGTGCTACCAATCCAGTATCGTCAAAGTTGGGCATGTCCATGATGAAGAATCCTGCTTGTACACGAACGTGAGTATGTGGACCCAGCGTGATGAGAGGTGAAACAAACTTCGTCCCGAAGTGGCGGGCTTGGAATACCCGTGTTGTGGCGAAGGTGTAGTCCTGTACACTCCAGCGCAGCTCGAGCTCCCCGCCGTCGTAGTCCATCAGGTCCTCGAACATGGTGATCCCGCACAGGTCCAGCGACTCCACCTCCGCAACGCTCTGTTCCTCGCAGTTTTCACCCGAGAAACCCCATTTGCAGTTTCCACATTCAGCGCCGTCCCAGTTCCCGTTGCACACGCATCCTTTCGGGCCGCACTCACCGTTTCCAGAGCATGCCACCTCCCGTACCGCGGTTGTTTGAACAGTTGAACCGTCGGGGTCCGCAGAGATGTTGACCATGCCCGGACACGTTCCTGTGACGTTGAGGCTGCTCACAGAGAAGCCCAGGATGCCCACCGCGTCGATCTGTTGAATTTTAGTTTTTTTTTTTTTTTTTTTTTTTTTTTTTTTTTTTTTTTAAACCTGTGAGATTCGGTCGTTGCTGGGCTCGACAACGATCTTGATAACCTTTGTCTTCCACTCCACGCTGCGCACGTCGATCCCCCCGCTTTGCAGCGCGACGCTCTTGGTCGGGTGGGCGAAGTTGTCGTTCTCCGTTGCCGGTGCGTACACCCACGATGTGGGCTTTGTGAAGAATAGCTGTGTTGAACATTGTGTTTTTTTCCTTTTTTTTTTTTTTTTTTTTTGTGTGTACCGGGTCGTTGCGCGACCATATTTCAGAAAAGGTCTCGGTGTTGGTGTTGATGTTCACGGGGGTTCCTTGGGAGGAGTTGCTTGTGGACAGTGCGGTTGAGTCCGTTGCGTTGACGTTGAGTTTTGCCTGGTCTTTGACGAAGGTGGGTTTTTGCACCTTCGGTTGCTCCACCACCTGCCCGTTCGCATTGAGAACTGTTATCGGCGCACCACCACCGGACGACGCGGCCGCTCCCGTAGGTGCAGGCTGCGCGTATATCCTCACAACAGACCCCGGGTTGCTGTTCTCGTAGATGTGCACCTTTTTTGTTTGTTGTTTTATTATGAAGTCAACCTACCTGCGACAAATAGATGGCCTCAGGGAACTCCAGTACTATATACTGCAGCTCCTGTTCCCATTCTGTGTTCGCCTTCAGCTTTGCTGGGCACGTTGACTGGTGCACTCGACGGTTGCAGTAGTACTGTATGATGTGTGGTGTTTTCTTTTTTTTTTTCTTTTTTATCCCGTACCTGGTGAGGTTCCCAAGCCTTTGCCCTGTTCGGAGCCGCCGCCTTGAAGTATGTCTCTGTGGCGTCAGGCTTGCCGAGGATCCCATGCACGTTCCCTGGTGCGGCTTGCGTTGTGAAGTCAAGAACCTTCGAGGCCCATTGAATAGGTCTGTATTCGAGTTCAAAGACCGGCGATACCGCCACAGGCCCCGCGCCGGGAGGGAGTGGTGCTGGAGGGACGTAGCGCAGCTGTGGGGAAGCGCAGGCGTTTCCGCTGAACCCTTTTGCGCAGCGATCGCAGGTGCTCCCTGACCAGTACCCTGCCTCCTTTGAAGCGTGGCACCGGCACACCTCAGCCCCATTGCACGTTCCATGCTCCCCACAGTTGTTCTTTGTGTCTTGCCCATCTGGCACAGGGCCGCACTCACGGGGCACCTCCACGTTGTTGTTGGCAACACACGTGCGGCAGCTCCCGCAATCGTTCCTGTAGTCCGTGCCCACACCTACCCAGCCGCACACCCCCATGTCGGAGCACTTCTGGCACGGCATGTCACAGGCGGTGTTGCAGCAGATACCGTCCACACAGTTACCCGAGGCGCACTGTTTGTCAATGGTGCACTGTGCACCTATGGCGAGGGACTTGACGCAGAGCTTGCGGTAGCATGAAAAGCCCTCAGAGCAATCTTCGAACACTTCACAGCTGATCTGGCAGTTGCTGCGAGGAGGCAATTCTCGTGCAGGGAGCCCGCGCTTCACGCCACACCTATAAGGACTGCACTCCTGGTGTGTTGTGCACGCCTTCGGGGACGGGATGCTCGCAGCAGGAGCACGCGGAGGCAAAGCATACGCCACCTGCCCTTGCGGGTCCCTATTCAACGTGAGAGGCACCCGCAGGCACTTATAGGGAGCCCCAAAGTGCTCCTGGCCAGCATCGTAGCATTCGTCTGGAATGGCCGTTACGGACTGGAATGCTTCTGTGACGACAGGACCCGGTACGCATGTGCGGTTAGTGCACTGGTGGAATAGCTGGCAGTGGCCGTCGCTCTCACAGTCCTTTCGGCAAGTTGCGGTTGGAAGCGGCTGCAATGCGATGTGCTTCCCGCACACGTACGGAGAGCAGTGATCGTAGTCCTTTGTGCTGCATGACAGGGGCGTGGCCGGTGCACCTAGTGCGCACACACCTTCCTCACAGTGCGCTCTGGTGCTGCAGTGTGCGTCGTTAGCACATGACGTGCGGCACGCTGCATGAGAGAATACGGCTTGTGCGTTATTCTTCCCACACGCATATGGGTAACACTGCTCCTGGTCGTAGCACTGAGACGGGTCGTACTCCACCCAAACACACGTGCCGGGCTTTGCAGTCGCCGAGGTTGATCCAGTTGCCGACGTGCACAAGTTGGTGGGCTCCACTGCAGTCTCTGTGCCACCGATGACTTGGTACTTCGGAACTTGCACCAATTCGGCCTGCGTTGCGAACGAGCACCTGTAGCCAGAGGTCTTATCGCCAACGTCTCCACCGAAGCAGTGTTTGTCCGTCCAGCAGCTCACACTACACATACCGGTAGTCATGTCACAGCTGTACGGCTCGCACGTAGACGGGTCAGACCTGCAGTTGCCCAACGCAGGCTGCGAAGATCCCTCTGGCTTGCACGCCTTTTCCACACAGATGTACCCCTCTACACAGTGTAAGTCCATAGAGCATGATATCCTACATTCGTCAGAGGGCTGCGGGGACACCAATCTGCCTTCGCCGCATGCATACGGGTGGCAACGTCCCGGCTCACCGAAGCAACAGCTTATGCAGTCGGAGCAGCGTGGCTGCGAGGCAGGTTCGCACCAACATTCCTCTCTTTCCACCTTCTGCGTGGGAGGGAGGTCACGTCCGTTGCACTGAACATCTACATAAGTCACCACAGGGCACTTGACTCCCTTCGCCCTGTCGGAGCCTGCTGGGCACGGTTGGACTAGGGGACACTGTGTGCCCTCCCTGCATTGCTTCTTGAGACGGGCGTCAGTAGCGCAGGTTTTGCAACCCCTTGTCAAGACCCACCTGTCAGTTCCGGGTGTCCAAATTACGGGATCCAGCAAAGGGCTTCCCTCGCAGTCGATGATCTCAGCGACTTCCTGCACGCCATCCAGTGGACAGGCGCTATTCTCGACAGCACCTGTGCCCAGCTTGCACACCGGTTCTGGAGGCCATTCACAGCCGCACACATGCGGGGCTGCTCGGTTCACAACAGGCGGCAGTGACCCCCTGCAATCGATTTCAGGAAGAGCATCCCAAGTGGGGCACACACCCCCTTGACACACTCCCTCTGTCCCTGCTTCGCATTTAAACGCCGGCAATGCGCACCCGCAAGGGTCGCTGCCAGTCTCGGAACACTGCAGCTGCACCCACGAAGGGGCAGGCCAGTTCCCACAGTTCATCAGAATAAGACCATTCTCGATTGTGTAGCCGGCGGCACTGTAGATTGCAGCCCAGTCAGGGCAGCTGTCCAAGCACTGCACAGTGCCCTGTGCGGCCGTCCAGTCGACCACCGTGTCGGGATCGCACACCGGCATGACAGGCGAAGAACACCCGCAGAAATCCTCTTTGATCTGCTGAACGGGCGCGTGAAGAGCCAGAACAGAATTCGTGCAGTTCACCATCCCAGCTTGACCCTCGCGCGGTGTTACTGTTGGACAAGAGTCGCAATTGCCGCCCTGTTTAGGTTGCTGGGTGCCTCCGAGTGTTGCGGAACAGACCCCCGGGCATTCTCCGTAGAAGCGCATGACGACGTTTTCAGAAGAGAAGGTGTCCAGTTTAATTAGCTCCGTCATGTTCTTCACACGAGTGCCGACACATGCGTCGATGGATTTGCGCAAGCAGAACTTCGAGTACTGCCTGGCCCCCTCCGTACCTGGCAAGCATGTGGGCACAGGGGCCGCTCTCAATGCCGGATCATTTCCATTACATGTCCCGCTCGGACAGGCGATGAAGAGGTTGGAGTATTGCTTGCAGTTGTACTGCGGAGGCGTGTTAAACGTGACAGTCTCCTCCACGCAGCAACCGGCGTTCTCACCACCACTGCAGACAGGTGCCATGCTTGTGGGACACCCGCACTTGTCAAATGTCACAGTCTGCTGTGGGATGCACAGGTCTTTCCCGTTGCGGATGCAGTTCACCGTAGGCGGGGCTGCTGAGGGGTCGAAGTATTCCTTTGCTCCCCATCTGCCGCCAGGGGCGCACCAAGCACCGTTTAGGGTACCGTTTTGTGTGCTTCCGCTCAGGGCACTGGTAGGGCAGAGGTTGCCGTCGATTTTGCAGCGCACCTCCCCTGCATCGTTCCTGTACGACTGCACGGGAAGAGGTTCACACGAATCGCAATGCTCACCCGTGTAGTACTCGTTGCAGACACACTGGCCAAAGAAAAGGGATGTGTTAGTGATAGAGCAGTAGCCCTGTCCGCACTGGGCGTCGCTTGTACAGTCCTTGTCCATGCATGACCCGCCATGGTACCCTGACCTGCATGAACCGCATAGCTTACCCGCCCAGAATCCAAGGTTCAAGGGGACATCCACATCAGTAACACCATCGTAGCTCGTGCCGCTCGCAGGCAAGGTGCTATTCAGCCATTTCCCTGCGGTGCGGCTCAGTTGCGAACCCCACACCCCGTTCACCAACGGCAGAGACAGAACGTCCACCATCTCCTCACCAGATCCGAGGGTCACCTTAATGTCACGAATGAAGCCAGTAAAACGTGACTTGTCGTACCCAAAGGACATGGGCTGGTCCATCCAGGAGAAGGACCTTAGCATGACACTGTCAGTCGCTGCCATGTTCACTGACTGTTCGAGGAGGGCTGGCTTGCTGTTCTCGAGTTTGGATTTACCGAGGAACACTTGGACGGTGCTCTCTGTGAGGCTGGCATTCACGGACAGGCGCACCCAGTTGTTGGAGAACAGGTTGAATAAACCCTTGGCGACCCCCACCAGCTGGTTGCCAGTGGAGTCGACGACCATCACCCTGGCGGAGCCGGGCAAAACGTTGCCGTTGGCCGCGGTGTTGAGATCGACCTGAACGGTGCCACCGGTGGAGTGCGTCGCACGGAATAGCGTCATCGGCATGGCTTCATCGACTCTGCTGATCTTCAAGAAAGCTGAGAAGCCGAAGTCATCAAGAGGTGAGATGCGCTCGTAGCCCACCTGCAACAAAGCACCGTTAAACTGGAAATCACCTGAAAAGGCGGTGTTGCTGAAGTGCATCCTTGCCGTGAGGCCAATAAGATCCATCACGTCGATGTTGGTGGTCTCGATGCTCCACTGCGCGGTGCTCTCGACAGACGATGAAGACCCTGAGAGGGTTCCGCGCTGGTCGGCAGTTGCCATGATCGTACGGCCGCTCTTCGTGGTGAGGGTGACTTCGTAAGTAACATCTGTGTTGCCGGCGTTCAGGGTGTAGAACACAACACGCACCCAACGCAGTTCGACAAGAGATGACGGGAGTGCCTCAAATGTGCTCTCGGTGTTGAACGTCACGTCAACCAGCCCAGGCCCAGTAGTAGACATGTCTGCTACAGTCACAGGGATCCCATTCCAGTCCTGCCACAAAAGCTTCTTGGAAATGAGGCTTCCGGCGGTTGCCGTTACGAAGCCAGAGGGTGCTCTTGTGCTGATCTGAATCGGGATGTTCCCCACCGTTGCCATCGACCAGTCCTGCTGTGATGTCGGGAACTCCATCCCGTCTGCCGCTTCGCTGACGAACACACGGACGGACTGTGCCACGAGCCTCTGCCCCTCGTCGGTGGTCCCTTCGCCGAACCACAATCTCCAGTTTTTCACATCGCCCTTTTCACACTTCGAGAAGATTCCTACAAACTTCGGTTCGCATGTTGCACACGGCGTACTGGCATAGACGCACACACTCTGTGTGTTGGTTTCCTCTCCGTTACCCACCACAGTTTTAATCACCACCGATGCAGACTCCGATTTCTTGCCAATCACAGTGCTCAGAGCGGCCTTAAGATCGGACAGTTTTAGCATAACCCACTCAGCAGAAGGTGTGTAGACAGGGTTTGTGGACAGAATGATGTACGGCATGTCCGCAGGGGGGTATCTCGCAAAGGCGCCACCTGTCTTGCCACCGTCCTGCAGCGTGGAATGGAGCCACTTGCGCCCGACAATGGCATCGGTGGCGGGGAACTCGAACATGCGCGAGCCTGGTTGGTTCGTTCCAAGAAGCTGCAGGGGAAGGTACTGGTTTGTCGTGGTGCCCATCGCAGTTGCCACGTTGCTTGCCAGCTTGCCCTTGCCCTTCCAAACACCACCCACAAGAGCAGCTCCGTGGTGACGGAAGTTCTTGTCCTGGAAGAATCTGCAGTAGTATGAAGATGCCGATGGTGTGCCGCTGATAGAGAAGACACCAGAGTCGGGAAGGCCCCAAGCACGTGTACTGTCGGCGTAGTATGCGAGGACTGCATTGCAAGAAGAGAAGGATGCCGGTGTGACGGCGGTTGCTGTTGAGGCCTGCGTGCTGGTTACGGTCATGAAGTCGTCGGTAATGCTCAGCGCCAATACAACCTTGGGTTTGGCAGTCTCTTCGCCGAAGCATTTGCACTGTCCGTCGCTCCTGCACACACCATGTCCGGAGCACTCACGACCGTTTTCGGGGTTGACCTCGCACAGCCTTTCAGTACAGCGTGTTCCGTAGAAGCCTTCCTTACACTTCTCACAGTTAGACCCTGCCCAGTGGCCTCTGTCGTCGTCATCGTAGCAAACAGAGCACGCGCTGGGCATGGTGACCTTGCCGCCCATCCCGCTGCAGAAGTTCACACCACACTTTTCACGGAACTCTGCATCAGCCGTGCTGCGGAGCAACCCACTGCAGCAAAACGACAGAGCCCGAGAGCAACAGTACAACGGGAAGGCATCTGACAAGGCCTTGGGGCACTTCCACGTGCCTGAACAGATCCCGTTGTAGTTGCAAGTAGCAGGTGTGCACAACGCTGCTGCTGCCGCTGGCTGGCTCATCTCTGGGACAATTTCAGCAGGCCCACAAGTAACGGGCTTTATCGCCCCGCCACCGATGCGATCCAGTGTCGACGAATACTGCAAAAACACAGAACCGCCCTCCTGACGCACAAGGTCCAGATCATTGAAGAGAACCCGGCAAGCATTGTCAACCTTGGGGTCAAGCTTCCAGCACATGACTCTTATTGTGGCGTAGACAGCGCCAGTGGGCGTTACATGGGGGACAGACACCTCCTGCCATGTGGTAACAGGCAACTGGACTCCCTTTATGGTGTGCTTCATTGTGAGAAGCTCCACAGGTGTCTCGCCGCCCTTCCAGTATGTGACCTCCACTCTAGCAGTGTCTGACGTGGGGGACTTGTCTGCCGCAAGATTTGCCATGACACGGAACTGCAGCGAATAGACAGCAGAGCCAACTACCCTTCCAGGGTTGTTCAAGCGACAACAGTTGTTAATGGTGGGGTCTTCGTTGGCACTACATTCCTTGACGCCAGCACATTGCGCCCCAGCGTTCTTTCTACCGTTAGTGAGGTACTGCGTGTACAGTGGGTTGCCTGTGCCGACATCTGTGGCTTGGAAGAACTTGTCACCAGAAGCGTCGGACCCACGACTCCATGAGCCCTTGTAGTCTGCTACGTCCCAACCTTCAGAGTCACCATTGTCAGCTGTGATCCCGTAGTCTTGTAACTTGTCGGAGGGTAGTTCCTCAGCGCCGCCCATAGGTAGGGAAGGAGACTCAGGCTGCACGTACGACACGACGAAGTTCGCCTCTGCAGACTCACGGAAGGGCTCCGTGGTCTTCGAGGACGGCTGCAGAAGCGGCTTCGTCTCCAACCCAGCAACACCGACGCTCGCCGTCCCCGTTGTACAGTCTACAACATGTTCGTTACCGTTCTTCGTGAAGACACCGAAGCACGCAGCCCTGTTGCCCATGATGTCTTGTATGAAGACGGATGACGCTCTGGGGGTACCGGGGGTGAGTTTGGCATGCGGGGTGCCACACGCAAGTTTATACGGAGGGCCGGCTGAAACTGCAATAGGCGGGGTGCTGCACACAGGGAGTCCTGGGATGCTGACACCAACGACGATTTCTTCTGCCGTGCCATACCACACATTGTCCCACATGAGGTTGAGGCCTTGGCTTGTTCTGAGGCAGTTGGGAGGGTTGGTGGTAGGCGGTGATGCCTCCGCCGACGGTTCACACTCTTCCACAATGGGATATTTCTGGATGAATCTGGCGTTGGAGTCGATCGGATTGTCGAACTGCAGCTCGACGTTGGACCCGGTGTACCACCCAGTGGGTGTCGTTTCCACACCCCCAGTGGTCCCTTCGAACAGCTTTTGAGACTGGGCAATTAGGACGGGCGTGGTGCCGGACTTGACCACAGCTTGGAAGAGACGCATCCCTGCACCGATAGACATTTCGCTGAGCGTCTTCGGCACGTTGGGATCGCTCTCGTTAACACACCCAATGTCCCCACATGGCATCGACAAGGATGCTAGGCTCCTTGCGTCCACTGACACATCAATGTCGACAGAAGTGCTGCTTGACGTTACCTCCTTCACTTTGAACTCCCACACTCCCCACCCTTCGGAGATGTCACCGGTACGCACGTTGTACATTGCCGATACTGAGCCAGTTCCATCCACTTGCTGCACTGTGATCTTAATCACCTGTTGGAGTTTCTCCCTCCCCGGGTTGGGGGATGCAATGGGCTCCCAGTCAACAGTTGCGGCCAGGCTTGTCGTGGGGTTCCTGATGCTGAGGATGCTCTGCGCGATGCCTCTTGAGATGGTTGGGAAGCGGACCCACACACGCAACAAGACATCACCCCCACTGGTGTCCACCGCAGTGGTGTGTGTGAGCCTCAGCGAGCTCTCCGCGTAAAACGAAGTGAGTATCGCAGCGCTGTCGTAGCTTTCAAACTCGTACCCCTTGTGCAGGGACGAGGTGCCTTGGAGGAGCAGCAAGTCGCCCGACATCGAGGGGCTTAACTCGTGAATGGGGAGCCCGTATTTGTCAAGAACCCTCGCTTTGAAAGTTTCCCCATACTCGTGTCCCGCGGTCATGCCGCTTGTGAAGTAGCTGGGGTACTGCAAAAATTCGCATCTCGCCGGCACATCGGGCGTCACAAGCACTGGTGCGAAGACATGGTACAGACAGCCAAAGGATGCTGTTCGGGTGTTGCCTGCAGCAGAGCAAGCATGGCCTGTCTGGGCATAAGGGTCGCAATCACCGTCGCAGCCTGTCCCCGACGACGGAAGAACGTACGCAACAAGCCACACATAGCCTTGAGAGCTGCTGCCTAATTTCTTCAAGAACGAAGACTCAAGGAACAGGTCGTGGTACTGCAGCTTTCCAAGGACGGTCGGTGCGTCGTTGTACGCAGAGCCGCCATCAAGCAGCGAAGACTGAATATCCACAGCAGTTGCTGCAGGGTTGACGGCATTGGGCCACTGACCACCAGCTGTTGGGTCTGCTGAGTATGCCACCATGCGAACAACGTAAGACCCACCCACGTTTCCGTAGGTGTCCTCAAGCTGAAGACCGACTGTGAAAGGTTTGTGCACGACAACCTCGTGTGGCGGCTCATCGAAGATAGTCATCTTGCTAGCACATGCAGGGATGAAAGTGATTGCAGTGCCGAGCATCGCCGACGAGTACGTCCTGGACTCCGAGTCCGCGTCCTCCTGCATTATAACCTCCGTGATCGGGTCCGTTGAGGTCCACCTGTCGTTCCTGTCCAGACCAGTCCCTCCCCCTTCCGGGGCGTAAGAAGATGCCAACCCAGGGATCCGTTGATTGAGAGGTGCACTGTTCGTGTTCATGGTGCACACTGTCTCGTACTCCCCTCTGGCGTCCCGAACAATGTCGTTGCAGCTGAACGGGCCTGTTTTCTTTGATTCGCCACCAATGGACACTACTAGATTTACGTTTGCAGGTGCTACAGAGGGGGTCTCCCCTGATGCAAGCAGCAGCCTAGCTGTAAAGGAGAATGCATCGCCTGCTCTACGGCATTGATCTGCGCCGGGTGCCTTCACAATCGAGATCATGTTAGGCACAACATCCACCTTGCCCGTCTCCACTCTGTAGCTCGCGGGTGCCTGCGGGTCGTCGATGCGCAGCTGCCCGGGTGACAACCTCTCGCATGTCGTCATCAGCGTGAAAGTCCCCTGCATCATCCTTGTGAATGACTGTCTGAACCACAACTGTCCCTTGAAGTATGACGAGGACCCAAGGGCGGTGGTCAAGTCTGTCTTCATCCCCATCAGCAGCTGCGGGACGTAGAACTCCTTCTTAGGGTACTCACCAGAGACAGGATGCGGCGTGAGCAACGCGTTGGTAAGGCCCCGTTCGAGCTCATGCTGCGCGAAGTAAGCATCAGCTGGCGATTGGAACTGCAGCAAGTTCCTCCCCCCTGCCATTGATTCGGAGGCGTTCGGTGTTGTGGAGTTGTCATCGGGCACGTCGGACGGCGTCGTGTCATTCATGAGAGGCGAGTCGTCTGGTGCTGAGTCGGGTGACGTGTCATTCAGAAATGGCGATGCTTCAGGGGCGTTGCCGTCAGGCACCACAGCAGGTGTATCAACAGGTGTAACAACAGGTGTTGCTTGCGGCGTGGCCACAGGTGTAATAACTGGTGTCGCTTGCGGTGTAGCCACAGGAGTTGTCACAGGTGTGACCACAGGTGTAGCAACGGGTGTAACAACTGGTGTCGTTTGCGGTGTAGCCACAGGCGTTGTCACAGGTGTGACCACAGGGGTGGCAACGGGTGTTGCTTCCGGTGTGGCAACTGGTGTAACTTTCGGGTCTTTAGGTGTAGCCACAGGCGTTGCCACCGGTGTTGCTTGCGGAATAGAGACTGGTGGTGTGCCGGGAACGATTTTCTGTACAGGTACAGCCAGCACACAGTTACTGGTGCACTGCGAACCACCTAAGCAGGTTAACTTATTCTGCGCACCACGCACACAACATTGCTCTGGCGTTCCTGTAACCGGGTCACATCTGCTGACGACGTCCGCCACGAATGTGACGTACTCACTCAAGACCTTCGTGGCATCCGGCACTTTCAATTCGATGACGACGACGAGGTACGTCACCACCTGCAGCAGATTCCTGCCCTGGCTTGCAGAAGCAACGGACGGGTCACCTGTGACCTCAGTGATGCTGATGATTGTGACGGTACTAGGGTCCACACCGGCGATCGTTGCAAAGTCTGCGGCATAAGCAGCAGAATTAAAGGTGCTGATGGTGCCGCTGACGCGCAGTTCTACCCGAGCGGCTTGGTCGGTTGTAGGGGCACCGTAGAGGGTGTCCTCGATGGCACCGCTCTTTACGTAGTTGCGCTCCAGCTTGCACCCAACCACGCCGTAGCGCTCACCGGCGTCCCATGCTACGTTGCCGTACCTGTCCTGCTGCTTTGCGCTGACTCCAAAGGCAAAAGGTTCATCAAACAAGACAGCGAGATCGTGCTCCGAGGACGCCAGCTTCACGGGCTCATTGTGGTACAGCCCAACTTCCCTGATGTCCTGCAGGAAGCCAGGTGGGGACACCCTGCATGACAGTCCACTTGCTTGGACAACGCTGTTCTGCAACTTGTGCACAGCGATAATCTTCGGGTCCACACGCACCAGGACCTGCACTGTTTCGCCGATGTCATCAAGGAACATCTTCTGCACCTGCCACAAAATGCGTGTCTGTGTCACCACAAAGGAGAGCCTCCCAGGGATGTCATTGCTGTCGATTTGCAGTACGCTGTGCGGTGCTTCGTTGTGCTGGGGGAGCAAGAACTGGAACTCAACAGGAGGTGAGCGGCTAGAAACCAGTTTGTATGGGTCGAGGGTGAGCATGTTCCCGTACTTGTCCTTGATGGCGACATCCACGCGGAAAGGCTTGCCAGCCACAGCCTCTTCGGGGAGGCTAGTGATCTCCAGCGACCACGGGAAACACGCATGGAAACGAAGTGTTTCTGTAGGCCCTGCAGGGGCATCACCCAGTGAGGACGACCACTGCCTAGGGTTCACGTGGAAGACAGGCATGTCCGCCCTGTCGTATCGTAGTCCTTTGAAGACGACGCTCCCCTTGTCGAGCTTCTTACCGGGCCACGCTGCTTCAGGTCTTCCTGTGCCCGTTGATTTGATCAGCTTACCCGTCCCCTGCACCACTTGGATGTTGATAAGGCCCACCGTTTCGGAGGCATGGGTCTGACGGTTGCCAGAGCACTCCCAACTCACGTGGTTGCCGTACTCGTCCAATGCACTGACCAAGATGTTGAACTGATCGTGCGGTGCACAGCTGAGACAGACAACACCCTCGGACACCTCTTCGTCCGCCCAAATTTCCGAGTCAAGGGTCTTGGGGACGTTCGGGGCGAATGATAGAGAGAAGCGCTTGTCACTGCAGCCGTTCATGGGCAAGCCCAACTGGTCTGTTGCACTCACAGAGAAGACCCTTTCCACTGCCGCGCGTGTGTATCGCAGGCCGACGAACTCTGCCATGCCGCCCATGGTGGTGGCAGGGCGAACTTCGAGAACATCCTTGCCGCCTGCACCTTGCTGAGCGCCTACCAGTGAGATGGAAGCAGTTGACATAGGCGATACTACACCTGTGGGACAGCTGGCCCCCTTGACAGTGTCAACACACACGGTCTCCCACAGCTCACCGCATTCCACCACCTTCCAAGTGAAACTGTAGGTGGCCGCGGTAGACGGGTCGTTCGCATATGTGACAGCTTTGTCCAGCGCAATACATTTAGTGCCCTTCGAGACCTCGTCTGCAAGCGCGTTCAAGTCGGTGGGAACCGTGTGCCACGGGATCTGCCCCATCACATGGAGGTCGCTGATGTATTGCAGTGTATCTTCTGCGAACAGCTCAAGTGCACCGTTTCTGCGCCTCGTGCCGATGTTAAGGTTGATCTGCTCGGCAGGGCGGTTGGGGTTGAAGAGACCCTGCAGCGCACGAATTTCAGCAAGGCTCTGCGGCACAGCATTGGCAAGCTTCTTGCTGTTCGGGCACACGAGGCCAGAGTGCCGTGTCAAACAGCGAGCACCTTCTGTGGCAACACGATTGCCCAAACTGTCCTTCATCTCCACACCAACGTTGAAAAGCTCACCAGCTAGGAGGCACGAACCCTTGGGTGGGCTTACAACACACTCCGTAGCACGTGCAGGAAGCACCTCTACTTCGATCGTACACTCCTGTGCATAGTCGGACTGAATCGTGATCCTGCGGCGTGCAGACCCTGTTCCATCAATCTTACTGGTGTAGTAAAGGTTTTTGAAGTACACGGCATTTGCCTTGGTGTTCGGGACATCTGCAGTGGCGAACGTGAGGCTGTATTGGGTGCCGCTCTGTGTGATGTCCGACGAGGGGTCGAGGCGGAGGTCCCCGTATTCGTCAAAGACGGTGATTTTGACCGACGAGACAGTCGAAGGGAGCGCACCCGACAGAGCGTTGACCCATGACCAGATATCGAACCTCTCATTGGCTCGTGTCTTGATGGCCTCACTGCTGCACATGACCTGGTCACGCTTGACTTGCATGTTGCAGAAGTCGGGTTTCACGGACATAGTAGTGTCGATGGCTTGTATGGTGACCTGCCCGATACAGCCGGTGGTGGTAGGGGTTGCTCGGCATATATCGCGGATGTCTCTGTCTGGCAGCCACACGGCTTGCAGCACAGCGTAGCCTTCTAATGCAGGCATGGTCACGCCACCCACCAGTTGACCACCATTCCCTGCAACGGCCTTGATGGACAACCGAGGGTCAAGTGCATTGGCATCGTACAACGTGTAGTTCCTGGTAGTGAGCTGCACTGCCGCGTAGGTTGAGATAATCTCAAAGACAGCGTTCGAGTCGGACCCACCGCAGTTGGGGTCTGTTCCTTCGGCACAGCCTGTAGTGCACTCGATCTCTTCATTCCTGCCGTACTTGGAGTATCCGTCACCATCGCCGCAGAAGCACATGCTGCCTTGCTGTAAGCCGAAGCGGTTGAACCCTGCCTCGTAGCACGCCGCCATGCAGCTGTCGATGGATAGGCTTGCCGTGTCGATTGGGATTTTGTGGGGCATTGCAGTGCCGGCTTCGTCTTTGAAGCAACCCAATCGCCTGCTGTGCAGTGGGTTGGCTGTGTCGCAGACGTTCCCGTCCGCGTCTAGTACAGCTACCTTAACAGGCGTGAGCTTGCTGGACGCACCTATGGTGGGCAATGTGGGGATCGTAACATCATGACACGAGGCGGGTTCGACTATCTTCAAATGATCGGGCTCACAGTGCATCACGCACAATTCGTTGGGTGTTGCCGCTTCAATGACGCCTCCACCGGGCGTCGCCACCTTCACCGCGAACCCAACACCGCAGTCTGCCTTCGAGTACGTTGCCTCTATGACAGCCTTCCCGTTGCGCAGCATGAGGTCGCTCACCACCCCGTGGTAGTTACCAGGCATATCACCGTTTTTGTATAAGTTGGCATTACGACTGCTCACTTCAATCATCAAGGGAACATCTTTGTATGCGTTGTAGTACTGTTTGCTCCACGCCTCGGTGATCGGGTTGCCGCACTTGTCTTGCAGCTCTACGGTGTACGAGAACGGCGAGCATCTACCTGAGGCGAAGCTCCTCGGGGTGGACGGCGGTTGCTCGATGGTGACGAGCTTAGCCGCCGGACCGCTCCAGATGTCAATAGGGCGAGTCAGCTTGCAACATTGAGCAGGTGTGGGGTTCTTGCAGTTGTTATTGTAGCAAGGTGCGGTGCACTGTTGTGCGGAGGCAGGGTGCTCGTCGGGGGTCCAGTCCCCGGCGATGTCAAGGTCGATGGCAAGGAGCTGTATCCTCTCAGCGACATCATATGCAACACGGAACCTCACGACACCGGCTTCCGCAGCCACAGCGGTGTTGTCGATACGGCCCCTTCCTTCATGCAGCTGCAGCATCACCCTGTGAGTGGCGTCGACCCGGTTGTTCCAGAAGTCCACGATCTCGAATACTGCATCAAACCCCTCGTCTGGTCCGCAGAGGCTGGCGTAGGCCTCCTTTGGCACCTCCAAGACATTGAGGTGGTGTGGAGCACTCGGTGTCACCGTGATTTCCTTCGAGTACCTGACGGGGCAATCCGTTCGGATGGAGTGCTCGAACATCAACACGAGCTTTTCTGCCTTGTTGTGCCACAGCGAGTCGAATGTCAGAGCGTGTCCTGTGATCTCCCGTCGGAACTCGTTCACAAGCTCAGTGACCGTAACGTAGTACCCAAGCCTGTTTGCAGCAACACCGTTGCACTTGCTTGAGCTGACCCACTCCTTGTGGTTGCTGATCGCGGAACACCCACAGCGGTACTCCTCGCTGAGCGGGTCCCAGTGTTCAACCACGAATGCAGAGCTGCTTTCTTTGCAGCACGACAGGCATGCTTGACGGTTTGTGTGCTCAAGCATGTCGAGAGTCTCTGACAGGTAGCATATTGAGGCTCCAAACCCATGTTTCTCTGAGAAGAGAGTGCCGAGCGGTTTCACAGGCATCTTGTCTGCGGGCATCGACACGGCCTCCATTTTCAGGTACGCGCCCTCCGGGCACGGCACCACGCCGGACATCCCGCTTATGCCTCCTTGTATCTTCACCATTCCGTTTTGTGCTATCTTTCCTGCCTCGTCGTACAGTAGGCACGTCCTGGCAAGGACAACCTCGTCATTGTGTGTTACCTCGCTCGTTGCGTAGTTCCACATCATGCACTTGGAGGTCCCGTCGCACAGGTTCTTGCACTCCACCCAGCTGGACAGGAGTGCGGACTTGATCACCTTGTTCCCTGTTCTCCATGCATCTTCCTGAACACCGCAGTACGCGATGTTCCCAAGCTCATCTTTGAGAAGCACTTCAACTGAGAACGGGTCGCCTGCCCTCACTGTCTGTTGCTGCGTGATGAGCCAGTCGCAAGCCTCGTCGGGGACGACGTTCACAGGCCACAGCTCGCTGTCCTGGCACACACCGTTGACGTGCTCAGCGCGTACCCACATCGTTGCAGGTGCGTTGCCAGCAGTCCATTCCACACTTGAGAACACGGCCCCTGGGATGGAACTCCCTTCGTACGTCGCAGCACCTGCAGTCACATCTTTCAGCGGTGTCACAGAGTCGACAGAAGCGCCTGGGGTCGTCCGTGCTACCTTCAACTGGATTGCACCTGTTGCCACCTCTTCAGCAATGTTGGTTGCCAACACCGCTCCGTTGGGCCCCACAACACCCACAGTAATGTCCCCGAACTTGTGTGCCTGGAACGGCGACCCCGTTTCGCTTGTACCACCCACAAGCTGCTTCCCCGCCAATGTAGAGCGTGCGCCACTTCGAGGAGAACTGCCTGGAAGCACAGCCAGCTTGCAACGCGAGCACGACATAACGGGGATGTCGATTGGCTCAATGGTGGGGCACGAAGTGCTGGGACGTGCGGTAGCACAGGTTATGCTTGCCTTGAGCTGCAATGTCATTTGTTTAGTCGGACGTTGGCGTTGCCATAAGCACAGAGAGTTACCGTTGCAGGAAGTTATATCTGTGTGTGCGTCACAAGTGGCCTGGTCAGTTGCGGCTTTAGCTTGACAGTAATAGAGCTCTGGTGGCAGGTTGCGCAAGGAACCAATCACAACATGGTGGAATGTGGCTTCCGAGTTGGTGACAGCAGCGGTGCTTCCCGTGATTGTGATGCAGCCGCTGTTGTCGGTTTGGCTGCACTGCTCGTCGACAGCCTGCCACAAGCAAGAGGCGCCTGTCGAGGAGACGTTTGACGTAGCGGCCAGGCAATCAGTTTTGCTGCGCCACAGTGTGGCACAGTTGGAGAAGGTCGCGCTACTGTCAGGATCGACGCACCTCTCAGACATATCCCAAGCATGCTTCCTCTGTGCTTCTGCGCTGTCGGAAGTGACAGGACCCACCCACCAAACGTCGGGGTCACCAGAACACGCAATCGTGACATCCGTCCCGAAGATGGTGTTGGGAACTGTGTAGCCGCTGCAGAGGTACGCCGACTCCGGCGACGGTGTTGTGGCACCACCGAAGAAGAAGACTCTTGTCTGGCTGCTAGTAGGGTCCTTGTACACCTGCCCGTTTGCGGAGGCAGCATAGGTTCTCCTACCAGGGCTCACGCCGTTGTTGCTGCTGCCATCTCTCCACAGACAGCCCTCCTTGCACGTGTTAGACACACTGTCCCACCCGCACCTCCACCCGTCACTGGCAGAGTCGGTACTGTCACCCAAACAAGCCGCACGGGTTGTCAAAGTGCTGCAGACGCCCATTCCTGCCTCACAGTCGGACTGAGTTTTAGTACTGCAGCGCGTTAAGAATTCTGGATCAGTGCCCACAGCGCCGGTCGCAGAGCCCCCTGACCATTCAAGCTCCAGGCGGGTAGTACAGCCTGCAGTGCCAACCGCCACATCCTCTGCGGCCTCAATAAGCCACTGCCGCCTCTCGATGGAGTACCTACGGATGGTGTTCGAGGCCCTTGTCGCAACATTGTTTCCGAACTGCCCTGTGATCGAAGGAGACCCGCCAAGAACAAGCAGGTAGTTATGCACACTGTCAAGCGCAACGGAGCTACCTGCGAGGTCTGGGCCTGAAGCACTTTCAAGTTTCCACATTGCAGACTCTGCTGTTTCCAGTTCGCGCAGATCGAGTGACCAGATCTCGTTGCTCGGTGTCGGGATCGACGCCGCGCTTGGCCACAAGGCGCCGCCCACAACGAACCACTTGGAGCCGGAGAGGACAGACGAGGCCTGCACTCTGCCGCGCGGCAAGGGTGTGCCGGTTGCCAGCTTCACTTTCTTCCATGAGAGCTTTGCCGTGACTGTTGTAGTGAGAGCGTCCCGAAGATCGACGACGAAGAGCTGCTTGCTTCCAACGCTGCCGTCCACAGGAGCGTTCACCATATCGACGGTGCTGTCGCCGCCAATGCCGCTGAACACATACATCCTCTGGCCGAAAGAAACCGCAGTAGAGTGGGCTAACTGCACGGACACCGAGTTGTCTGACATCTCAAGCTCCGTCCAGCTCATCGACGACCCGAGGGCGGGACCGTTCTCGTCGTAAAGAGGGCCAAACCTCCACAACTTGTTGTCGCAGCATTCTGCCGATCCGGTCCTCCCACCGAAAACAAACAGATATGCCTCCTTCGTCCCTACCTTCGCTTCCACCACAACAGCCATGTGACCGTACCTCGCAGCAGGGAATGTCCCGCCAGCGGGCGGCGACCACAATTTGGACCACACGTTAGTTCTCATGTTGTACCTCCACACATTGTTCCTCAGGGTAGGCGCACCTGAAGGCAGGTACGTGGAGCGGGCTGCAAGTACCTCGCTGTACACCGAACTACCCAGGCCGGGCAACACGGTGGCCCCACCGTAGACTACGAAGCTTTCGCTCGTCCCGGAACTGGATTCGTCAGCCTCTCTGGTCACCGTGTGCATGTAAAGTGACCTCTCGAGGTACTCTCCTCTGAAGTCGGCTTCTGTGGTGGCCACTGGTGTGGCATCACTGAGCCTGTGCCACTCCATAGGGGCGTCACTGGGTGCAAGGCTGCGGTCGTCAAGCCAAGAGGCGTTCGTGATGGTGTCGGAGGTTGCAACGGAGAGCACGACCTTGCAGTCATCTGCTTGGTGAGACACGAGAGGGTTCCCCGTGCTGTCTTCGACACCGATGACAACAGCGTCGGGGTTCTCTTCGTCGAACGAGCATGTGCTTGGAGATTGCTTCACCGTCAAACGACAGATGTCACCAGGGCACACGCGTGCGACACGGTTCGATCGGTAGATAGTCCTGATGGATTTCCCAGATACAGCGCTAACTTCCATAGCACCAGCACGCAGGATGATCCTCTCGGCCTTGCTGTATGAGACATCGTCGAAAGTTGCCACGCCGTCCGCTGTGAGCTGTGACAGTGTACCGCCGAGGACACCCATGGGGACCGCACCGTCGGGCCCATCGCTAGCCACCGACAATGTGACGTTCAATCCAGTGAAGCTTTTTAAATTCCCGCGGCTGTCGAACACCCCGACACGGATGGTGGGGAACTTGCGGTTTGCTGTCACAGACGGCTTGTCACACGGCACGTCGTGCTCAGGACCATCAAGGAACACAAGGCCGCTCAAGTCACCCGGGCATACAGCAAGCTTGCTTGCCCCTGGACAGTTTTTCTTATTCGAGCAGCATGTGGCCGTGTCCCCGTCATTCACAGCTGCGGGACACTTGAAACGTTTCCCTTCCATCCCAACCACGTCTGTCTCTACCTCCAAGGTCACGTCCTCTGCTGTGTTGTACATAAACTGCAAATCAGCGACACCAGCCTCAAGAGATGCTGCGGGAACACTGGGCACAAGGCCGCCGTTTACAGCAGTCCCGCCCTCCGTGTACATGCGCACCGCTGGACCGAAAATACCTGTCTTCCTGTTGGCGTACTCATCCTGGATTGAGACCTTAATGTCAAGACCACTTCCAACAAAAAGATCAGGCGCGCGGGAGAGACATGCGAGGCTAGCGGGTGCAGCGGGCAATACTTCAATGTTGCAGTCCTTGCGAAGTTTCGGGTCGCTTGTCGGGGGTGCAGAGCAAGGGCAGCGCACGCCGTCACAGATACAGCCACGCAGCGACTTCACATACAAGTTGACCTGAGGGTACTGGCAAGACCGCCAGTTTGGCTCAGCGTTGTTGAACATCCACTCGGCCTTGCGGTCCTCGGCCTCTTCCGTATTCGAGAACTCTGCATAGCACTTCCCCTCGAACCACGAAGCTCCGTCTGCCTCAAGCAAGCTGTCCAAGCCATGGTACCTCTCCTTCACGATGGCCACGCATGCCGTCAATGACTCCGTCCTGCCAAGTAGTTCACGCGTGGTGCCCACAGGCTGGCCGTCCCTCTCTGAGCACCCGGGTGCTGTCTCTACGAAGAATTCCACAGATGTTGCTTTTGTGAAGAAGCTGAACTCTGGATCCCAGGTGTTCCAGTTCCCTGCTGTGGTCGCGGATGTTGGTGCGCACCATCCAGGGAACCCCACATCTTTGGCGTAGCACTCGGTACCAGAGGCACGGGTGGAGTCGAAGAGGCACCACTTGTCGCCGTTGCAGGTACTGCTGCTTCCTGACTTGGCGTTGCACGTCTCAGTCTCATCTGCACTGCAGTACCTCCACGGGTTGGTGCCCTGAATGGCGTCTTTGTAAGTAGAGTGTAATGTGTAGTCGATGCCCTCCACGTTGCCTGCAGCCGTCCAAGACGACTTGAGGCGCTCGAACAGGGCGACGGTGGTTCTGGTGAGGATCCTGACGTATATCTCACGGTGGCTGACGTTGGGGCATGCTGGGCAAGTACGCTTGATCACCCGATTGGGCGAGGCGTCTAGCATTTTGAGGAACTGATCTGCGGAGATCTCGTGCGAGTCTGTTTTCAGCACCGGTGTCCAGACCACACCACCTGCCGTATCGGGGTCGGTGGCTGTTGGAAGACCCGACTGGAAGGCACCGTCCTTTGTGCGGACATCAGCCCAGCAAGAAACAGTGTACTTCCCTGCTACCTTTAAGGTGGGTGTCGCCATGGACGCAACACCCACAAGGCCGCTGAAAGACTCGCTCGTCATACGCATCGCTGCCCACGGGTACAACCTGGGCTGGTGCTTAGCATTTCCCGACGGTCCCTTTGTGACCTTGCACGTTACGGCAACGTTATTGGTGTTCTTGTCGTCGGCTATGTTGCCCCAAATGTCATGTGCACGAGCCACGAAGTTAAGGGGTTGGCCTGCAAGAACAGTCTTGGCAGGACAGGTACCGCAAGTGCCTGCAACTTCTGCCGTGCATTTCTCGCACCTGCCTGTAGGCTTTGCATCGTCACAAATTGCGTCTTCGTAATTACCGCTGCAGCCGCTGACAGCACCTGTCTGCGGTTCAGCAGACCCACCGCGAGATTTGAACTCGCACAATCCTGTTGCAGATGTGAAGGTCCATCGGTAGCATTGGACACGTGCATTGCAAGCCTGTGCGCATTGCACGGTGTTGATCAAATTGGGAAGATTGGCGTATGTGTCAGCGTCGGGGAACTGCATGTCGGTGAGGACGTTCAATGACGCAGCGTCTGGTGCCCTTTCAACGTCGGGCCCCATGCACAGCTCGTACGGCTTCGCAGCAACGACTTTCAAGGGCGAACATTCGCCAGGCGGGACCACCTCGCTGTCCGCCATTTCCGCCACGCCTGCGAAGCCCAGAGTGGGGGTTATCACGGGATTAATGATGCCCGCCTTGTGGAACTTCAGGTTCATGAACTTAACAAGACTACCAATAGCAGCGACCCCCGTGAAGTTGTTTGTGTGACACTGCTCCGTGACACCAGTCGCAAACGGCTCCCCCTCGCGGAGCGTCCAACTGCACAACGGGCTGGCCCCCGTGCAAGACGCTTCGTTCGCGTTGCTGCCGCAGTCGGGGACTACACCCGCATCCCCCCTGGCGCCTTCACTCAAGAAGAATCTTTCCAGTTCCTTCCCGCTGCTGCCGCCGCTTGCTGCGAGGAACACCTCGGTGTCACATTTTGCATCTCCAGGGCAAACCACCTCCTCGTAAATGCCTGTCATGCTATCGTAGATACGGAACTCTCCTGTCACATCAAAGGTGTCACCCGCTGTGACCTCTGAAGGGGAGTCTACGCATGCCACTTGTGACGCCACTACCACAATCGGATACGCCTCTGAATTGCTGCATGTTGCCCTGATGGAGCCGGGACCTACCAGCTCAAGCCTCAAGGGGTCAGCTTGAGGCCGCTCTCGTGTGTAGTATACGTTCTCGAAACTCACGATTCCAGAATTCTGCGACGAAACGGCAACAAGGTTCCCCTTCGGGTTGGTGCTCTCGCGAACAGTGCCTGGTGACAGAGTGCTGTCAGTAAGCTTGCCGCCAGGTGTGTAGCCACTGCCTTCGGACAGCTCCCTGATTCTCACCGTGCACCCGTTAGCAAAATCCCTGCCGCAGTTCTTCGCCTCGTTGCCGTACTTGTCGAGTAAGGTACCGACGAAGGTGCCCATTGGGCGGTACTGAGACGCTCTTCTGACATCAGAGTCGCACCTTAACTTGCTCCAAACCGAATGGTCAACACAGACCTTCTCCGTCACGTCTGATTGCAGCCCTTCAGAAGCCGCTTCGATTGTGATGCACTCGGAACGCTCGTACCACACATCACAGAAGGTGTACTCGCCGCCCGTTCCCTGTTGTGTCACTTTGCCCTGCAATGTATCGTCGGATGCACAGCCACCGTAGGCGCAGTCGTATCGGGACAGCTGCACCGTTCGAGCGAAAGGTGCTGTTGATTGTTGCTGTTGTGTGGAAGGGCTTGAACCACCGTCCAGCACGGGAGGTCGTCTCCCCGACACGCGGTCGGTGTTTCCCAGCGACGGAGCGGGGCCGCCACCCATGAGGTTGAGGAAGCGGTCGACTGCTGATGTGATGTACCCGAGAACAGGAACTTCAGCGTTGCCCATGAACTTGTCGTTGCGCGGGGGCAACTCACCAGCACCGGCTGGTACCCTCCCGTACCTTGCCCTGATGTCGGGGTCCGTCTCGTCGACTACGTTCCCAAACCTGTCAACAACGGACACCTTCACGCAGAACTTTTCACCAGCAACAAGCGGTGAACCTTCCTCGGATCCTGTAGGGCCTGCGATCGCTGTTCGCGGTGCCTTCCAAGAACTCGGATTAGATACCTTTGCAATGCTAGTAACCTTCAACGAACTCGGGTCATCAGGGATCACCTTCAGAGCCTCTGTCGCACATGAACTGACCCCGTCTATGCCCGAGAGTGTCACAGCCACCGTGATGGTGTCGGGGCTTACTTCGTATGAGAGCCCTGTGAACACCACTTGGGCACCAGATATCTTTCGCTTGGTCATGCCGTTCAGGATCCCCTTAGCTGGTGCGAGCAAGCTAACTTGTGCCGTCTTGCCCTCTTGAGACAACTGTTGCGTGATGGCATTGTCGTATTTATCATAGAACTCCACTTTAACAGTAAAATCGGAGCCCGCTTTGATCATCGACCCGGTCCCGTCAAGCTTAGCCCTGCACTTCACGGCAGTGTCGGGTCTCACAGCAACAGAAGAGCATCTTGCCGTGGACAAGTCCAGATTTAGTGAAGCAATGTTGCTAGCAATGCTGCCGCTTGTTGCCGCCTGCTGGAGTGAGGCAGTGTCCAGCAGTGCAGTAGGGGTGTATGATCCGCTTGACCTCGCTATGAGGGTGTAGGTGTCATTGAGAAGCGCGTCATCAATGCTTACCTGAAACGTTGCCGAAGGAGAAGCAATGGCGGTCGGGGGACTGTCCTTCCAGGAGAGCAGCTCGCGGGATCCACCTGCAAACACAGCCGACAAGGTGATGGGGTTTACCCAACCCGAGACGGGGTTACCGTACTTGTCCTCCACCTGCACTGCGTGCCTGAATTGCTTCCCTGCGATGTGCGCCTCAGCTTGCAAGTTGCCCTCACACGACGTGAACGCAAGGCGTGACGGGTTATCAGGAACAACCACAACTGTAAGATACGCAGGCGCAAGCACCGTGGTGTCACTCATGCCCCAGAAAGCAAACACATAGGTCCCTGCATCCTTCTTGTCAATGGCGTTGAAGGACACGATTTTCGAGGCGCCAGCGATGGTGTCGCTCCCGCACTTCTGACAGGACTTCCCCGGTCCACTTTGCTGTTCCATTAGAACTTTGAAGCTGAAGTCGCAGCTTGCAGGTTGCATCCAGCAATTCACGCCAGACGCAAGGGTCGGCGACACTTCAACATTGAACAGCTCGCCAGCACGAACCTTGATGATACTTGTCTGGGACGTGAATGTCAGCTTGTTGCCCGTGATAACTATCCTGTCCGACTTAGCCTCCACAGTAGTGTACGCTTCCTCTGGGATGGAAAGCTTCGTGATCAGCTCCGAAGAGACAGCAGCGCTGCAGCTGTAGACTTGTGGAACTGCCGCTTCGCGTTTCAAGCGGACAAGCAGCCTCAAGCAGGTTGTGCTGAACCCAGGTTCAAGCGCAGCGTAGGTGAACCCACCAAAGACCGCCTCACCCTCGGAGAGGAAAGCAACAGGGCTGTAGGCCTCGCTGTCGTAGCTTCCGTCGGGGGCTTGCTTCCCTACGTGGCTCAAGCTGTTCGTGGATCTAGCACGTCCGTTGTACATGCACTCCGAGTCAGCACCTTCCTCAGCACCCTCGTCATATGGTTCGATGTGCAGCCTAGCACTGCTCCACTTTACGAGGTTTCCATAGGTATCCCGTGCGGTCGCCACAGTGGGTGGGAAAGGGCTGTGGGCTGCAACGCTGACAGGCGCTCCCTTGATCTCAATAGAAGCGATGGGGCCTGCATGGAAGCAGACCTCGTTCGACACCTTCGAGTCGAGCAGCCCGTCAGCAACAGCCTTCACGGATATGCATTCTGTCTTGGTGTGCACAACGCTGAACGTCACCTTTGCGTTTTCCGCGTAAGACTTAGAACCCCCACCCATGAAGCTCGTTACATCGCCTGTGGACACCAGCGCAAGGCTGACCAAAGGGTTCTTGGGAGCTTCAAGGTTGCAACTTTGTAGATTTGCGGTCACCTTCCCATCCTTACCTTCCGTTGCACTTATCTTCGATTTGCAGTCGCTGATGAGTTCGCTCTTAACGCCAAAGTGGGTGTACTCCCCGCTGATGTCTGCGAGGTTCCCCCCAGCATCGACCACGTCCACCGCATAAGTGAGACTCTGACCGACAGCAGCTTCTGGGCATACTCCGGCATGTGTGTCTTGGTTGCACCTTCCAAGGTAAGTAGCCATGCCATCATCAGTACAGGGTTCCTTCACCAGACGGAGGGCCGATGGGCTGTTCGGGTACACCTTAAACACCGGACACTGCGCTGCAAGGAGCGGCAGAGGGTACGCTTTGTCCCTCCTGTACACGGCGAGGTACCTGGCATCGGTGTTGGGCATCGAGCCACACACAGCCTGCAGATCGCCCTCACAACCAGATATGCAATTGGACTCTTCAGCGCGGCCGTACTTAGCAGTAACCACATCATCAGTGAAGCACATGCACACCGAGGCTGGAGTGCCGGGGCTCGAGCTTGTTAGAGCAAATGTAGGGTATCGTTGGCATTCTTCGGAACACATCTCGGGTGTCATGGAAGTGAGCGTCACTTTGCGATCGCAGTTCTTCTCGTTGACCAGCGGGTGCGCGGCAAAGTCGTTGTAGCACCCCTCGAAGGAGAAGGCCTTTGGGACGTCAGCAGGTAACCGCACAGCAATCTGCAGCCTTATAGAAGCAACCTTGTTCAGTTTCAGGTTGGACCAGACCACCTCGCCCGTCGTGCCCAGATTGGCAATGCGCTCACCTGTTAACGCCCCTGAAGAGACCTCTGCTGTGAGCTCAAGCTCCATGCCCTGTGCCTTTGCACCGATGGCATTGCCGTAGGCGTCGAGCACCTGAGCCTGCACAACGAAGGGGTCCATTGCCAGCACCGCCTTTTCAGGCGACTTTGCGCACTTCAAAGCAACAGGCTCCGCAGCAACAACGTCTGTGACCTCTTCCAAGGTAGCTCCTGCACCACAGTCGTAGCAGAGGCAGGTGGTGGTGACCTTGATGCTCCCTACCTTGGTGTACGAAGCACTGAAGGAAGCAACACCGTTGCTCGTCACGGCGGTTGCTGCTCCTGTCACGAAGTTTGACGCCTCCCACAGTCCGGTGCTGGGGTTCTTGTGCTGAATAGTAGCTGTGCACGGTACGTTCTTGCCGGCGTCTGTCGTCACACGCGCACCTTCTTCTGAACGCAACTCAACAGACCACTTCAGCTCATCGCAGCCAAACAGAACTGTGGGGTCGCATGCCTCGTAGCACGAGGGTAGCCCCTTCACGGCCACAACCTCTTTAGGAGGTGAAGTGACGACGCTTACTGTGTTTCGAGCCTCGTTCACAGGATGCGTGGGTGAAGACAATACGAACACAAGCTCGTCGCAGGTGCCCGTGTACCCAGAGGGCCCCCACTGAGGTGGTGTCGCCAGTGAGCTTGACTGCCATGTCGGCGACGCGAGTGTGTCGGAAGAACTGCTCCACGTCTTAATCACATTACTGTTGCAGTCGACGACTCGTAGGTTCCACCCCACCCTGGCATTGTTGGTCACCATCAGCTGCAAAGGGTCCGTGCTGCCCACCGGAATTCCAGAGGAAATAACACTGAAAGATATATCAGACGCGGCAACAGGCTGCCCTGCTGTGATCTCTCGCGGAGTGGCCAAGCTGAATTCAACGCACCCCATTGCAATGTTGCAGCTGCCCGGTTCCTGTAGATTAGGTGATGAGGCCGACAGCTGGAGGGTCATCTCGGAGCACGTTGCCTGGCTTTCTAGCACAGCGCCTTTGAACTCGACAATGCCGCACGAAGGAACGCATGGGGAACCCGGTGTGCACTCCTTGCCGGTGTCTTCACCATTGTCTTGAGTCGAGGAGCTGCAACCGATAAGAGCATCGTCGGAGCTAATGCCGCTGGACCCTGAGTACTCCTGTTGGACGATAAATTGCGGCCGCCCCGCCCAGCTTGTCGCTATTTCAAGGGCGTTTACCTTCATTGTGTACCACTGCCCCACCTCGACATTGCCTTCCCATTTCAGCCCCTCGCCGTTTGGTGAGGCGCATGTCCACAGCGCGCTTAATGACATGTCGGCATCCTTCTGTGCAGGGCCGAAGACGTTCATGCTGTACGTTGCTTTCTTCTGTTGGTACGCGAAGCCCTTTTTCCAACATGTGGAGGTCCCGAGGGAGTCAGGTGCAGGGGTGGCAGTCTTGAGCACGTTGACGAGCGAGTTCTCATTCTGTCGGTTGCCACGTTCGAAATCAGTGTACGCAGCAGTCGTGAGCAGTGAGTCAGCAACGTCATGGCCTTCCATGAACAGCTCACACCTGTGCTCGTCAAAGGCGTAGAAGTCAACGCACGGCACACTGCCTCTGATGCTGTCGTCAATGTTTGCACCGTAGACAGCGATCACATTGGAGTCACCGCCTGCACCATAGATGACACCGTCGCTGCCCTGCTCGACACCACCGTCGCATTGGTCAGTTGTCTCCGACCCCCAGCACTTGTACGGCTCGTGAGGGGGTGTGGGGAGTGTGCCAGTACCGCAGCGGCATTCAAACGTCCCGTCTGCCCTCGGGCAACCCATGGACCACAGGTTGTATCCACGGCACACAGCGGAGCAATCGGACACCTTCTCATGAAGAAGAAGCGCGGTCCACGTGATGCTCGCGTCCGTCGCATCGTAGCACCCAAGGAAGTCACGCTTGGGGTATTTGGACTGTGACCCGAATTGTGTTGTTGCGATTGTCAAGCTGTCAGAGGCGGTCTGCTTGCACATGAGGCGTGCAAGGCTCGAGCTGCCTGAGACGATGTGCCACGCCTTTCCTGTCGCCGTGCATGATGCATCGTTGACTTCGGTAATCCAAGATGCACTCGGGGTGTTCGCCTTTGTCCCCCAGAAGGACGCGGTCAGGATCGGTTCAGCTGCGATGTTCGTTGTAACAGTGATTGTCCAACTGCCTTTTGTGTCGCTGACAGCGCTGCACTTCACGGAGTTCCCCACAGTACAGGTGCGTGCGGTGATCGCGGTGTTCATCAGGTCGTCCGAGCAGCACCGCTCAACGTTGCTGATAACGTAAGCATACGGATAGGCAGCCGGGCAGGACGTTTTCCTCATCGTCTGCAAGAACGTACATTGCGTAACAGCGCACGTCAAAAGGCTCCCTGCAGAGTCCCTCCCGCAGCATATCTCGTTCTCCCTGTCGCTGGCGGCGTTGGTCAACACGTTAGTGCAAGCCTGGTACATGTCTATCAGAATTTCACCCTCGCTGGCATCCCCCCATCCCAGTGCGGAGGGGTTCCAAGCACGATTAACATTAGGACAACCAGTGCGCTGCACGGCGGCGGATAAGACATCCACGCTCATGCCAACTTTGTTCTCCTCCAGCAAGGTCGAGTACTGGAACCCGATGCACGGACTAGCACCGTTACTCCCTGCATCGGTGCACCTCTGCTCACATAAGTCTGACGTCATACTGGTGTCGGTGCATTTGGCAGCGTCGAACAAGTGGGTGACGCCCCTATCGCAGTACTGCGCGTTGTTCCACACGTATGAGTCGTATTGCGCGGTGGATCCTGTAAGGGGCGCCACGGGGGCGCACACCTCGCCGATGTTCGTGTATGCGTTTGCGTCGGTGATCGCCACAGACTTCCCTTCAAGCGTGAGCACCAGCTTCCCCTCCCGTGTGGGGGTGAACGTAAACCAGTCCTCGAAGTCAGACGGCTCTGAGTCAGCGCAGTTACCCAGCTCCGTCCTAGGCTGTGCTTTGCTTTCGTAAAGAACACCGTACTTGTTCGGGAAGCATAGTTTGGCGGCCTCTTCTTTGATACCCCCTCTTAGAGGCAACAGGTCGGCACCGTTCCTTGAGTAGCAGCAGGTGTTTGTAGGGCACTGTTTCTGGTCGTTGTAGGCGGACCCCCACACACAACCCGCACCTTCGCAGGTTGGCTGTCCTTGGCCGGTGAGTCCTGTGCAGCATGCGGATGGTGTCGTGACACCGTTGCAGTTTGTGTCGAAGGTGGTCTTCAGCGGTTCCTTGGCACTGCCAGAGAGGGACACTTCCTGAGCGGCAGAGCTGTTGCACACTTTGTTTCCGTGGCAGTCGACGATCTGGAAGCTTGCGGTGCCCAACGCCACGCCGAACTTTCCTGTGCTCGGGCATGAGATGGGCTCCAGCTTGCAGGGCGGTCCCGCGATAATCTCGACACGCACTGAACTGGGTTTAGGGGTCAGCTCACCCGATGTTGTTTTGATGTCCAAGATTCCTGTTTTCTTGAAGCCCGACACCTCCCACACGCACTGACCCTCACGCTGGCTGGTACATGTTGTGCTTGCAGTGGTGGCGTCCTCGCCGTTGGCGTACTTCACGGTGACTCTGATGGGCTCAGACCAGGGAACAAAGCTTCCGGCCCTGTCCTGTGTGTTCACAACGACGACGAAACTGCCCCCTGCTTGCACTGTCTCGCGTGTTACGGGTCCGGATGCTGTCTGGATAGACGTACGTAGAACAGAAACCTCACCTGCCGAGAAGACGAAGTCCTTCTTCTCACTTGTGATGGCCTGCGGTGCATTGGTCGAAACACTAAGCTTGAAAGTCTCCGCGTGCTGGTTTGACGAGAAAGGCGCGTTGCGTGAGACACGAACGTTCCTGAAGATGGCCTTCGTCCCTGTGATGGAGACGGGCTCCGCCGTGACGATGTTGGAATCTTCGCTGGAGAGCATCACCTTCACCGACGGCTTGAACTGGCAGAAGAACGGCAGCTCACGGTAGCAGTCTGCCATGAAGGGATGGTCACCGCTGGCGTCGTACGAAATGCACTTATCGATGTCAGGGCTTTCCTCGTAGTAGTGTGTCTTGTGGTGTCCGAAGTGGGTGGACTTCCACAACCCGAAGCAGCATCCTTTGGCGAACGAGCCTGGTTTGTACGACGATGAGAAAGGGTCTCCGTACCTCGTATCGAACCACTCTGTGCTGGTCCCGGAGTCCCACTCGACCATGAGAGGCAGCCCGCGTCCTAATGCTTTCAAGCCCGTCCACCACTCGTCACCTCCGTGGAAGCTAAGAAGGTTCTCGACCCCGTCGCTACCGATACCTGCTAAGGTGCCGCCCTCAGCGTTACACTTTGCCGCAGCGCCCTCTCTTGTCATCGGCGTGCTGTAGTACTTGAAGCAGTCCCCATCGACAGATAGCGTCGCGTCTTTGTCGATGTTGGAGTCCAGCACATCGGCAGGTGCACCCCACGGGCACCTAGCACCTCGTAGCTTCCCGTTCGTAGGGTTCCCCAACATGTCTGTGATATCGACTACAACGGTGAACGGCTCCCCGTTGCGCACCGCACTGCCCGCCGATGGCGCGCTGATGGAAGCCCTCGCAGGAGCGCCGGGCATCACAGCAATGTCCTTCGTCACAACGTTCGCAAAGCCCTTCCCGTTTCCGTAGAACACTAGTTTAGCGCTCAACGAGGTGAACGTTGCAGTGAACTTTGCAAAGCCCTCATGTGAAGGGTCGATGTCGAAGCCCAGACGTGTGACGTACTTCGCCTTGCAGCTCTCGCCAGGAAGCAGTGCCCCTTTGGGTGGCTCGGCGGTCACGGTGTGGGATATCCGCGCACCTGCGGAAACGTCGGCGCCCCCTGCAACACAGCTGGAGCTGGACTCGCCACGGACGCAGACACCAGTAATCTTCCATTGCCATGCAGCGCATTTCGAGTCTGCACAGCATGCGGCGTAGCATTCACTTGCGGTCTTAGGTTGGTCATCAACCGAGAGTCCCGGGCATTCCCTGCTGGTCAGGTCGTAGTCCACCAGTTGTTGACATGTTGCGCCTTTTGTGGTCACGTCTATCTTTGCAGCTTCTCCTGCCACCACGCACATGACAATCTCGTCCTTTCCCTCGTACGCTTCGCCTGCCTTCTGCGCTCGGATCCAAAAGTCACGCGCTTCACCGACCTTTGTGATGTGCGGTTCTTGCACAGGGCCCACGTCTGTCAGCATCACACCGCCCTCCGAGTTCATTGAGTTCCCGCAAAACTCGTTTGGATCGGGGCACATGATGGACCCTGTGAAGGGCGCGGCAGATTTCCCCAGGTTGACCTTCCCCGCAGCCGTGCACTCCACGATGTTGTTGCCAACCGACACTTCAAGGATGTGCGATCCGGAGCCGCTTGCGACACAGGCGGTGCGCAGGCACCTACCTCGCGGTGCGCTCAGCGTGCTTGTGGTAACGTCGCCGACGAAGCACCTTGAAGAGTCACCTGCCTCGCTGTACAGCGAACAGCTGCCTTTGCTGCAGTCCTCGTTGTTGCCGTTCATGTTGCGCGAGTCAAGGCAACCCTGAGCCACAGACGTCTGCTGCCACACAGGGCAGTAGTCCATCATCGCATCACAGCCTCCGGCAGCACGCGCCATCTGTTCCCAGAAGTATTCGTCGAGACTGCTCGTGGCGTAGATGGGCTGCGGGTCACCCTTTTTGCTGAGCCATGTGTCAGCGTGGATGTACTCCCTGGGTACACGGGGAGGGTTAAGGAATGATGTAGGAAGCACCCCGTTGCACATCGCCACCGCTGTCCTATCAAGGAGGCACTGGGTAGATCCCGTGGTGGGGTTAGCATAGCTGTTGTGGATGTAGCATTGGTAGGTGGACGGCCACTTCGAACAGTGCTCGTTTGGCAACCAGCAGCCAGCACCCTTTCCGTAGGAAAGAGGTTCGGCAGCGGAGAAGTCCGCGCGGTAGTACCCGGTGTCCTGAAGAAAGGCTATGGTGAGAACGGAAAGGGCAGCGTTCGCCTCCACCTTCATGTTCATGACCTCGCCGTTTAGGACACGCTTTTCCCAGAACATAGTGAAAGCAGCGGGGAAGTTGTTGAAGTTTGCCTTCTTCTCCATGGCGTTGAAGGTGTAGTCCTCAATCTCAAGACCCTGAAGATCCTCACATCCAAAGTGCTCCCTCGCCTTCTGCACGACAGTGGGCGTCGTGACCAATGTGATCTTGTCAGGCGTACCAACAGGCGATGTGGTCTGCCAACCTTGAAACCCCTCAATACCCGGTTCGACCCCTGGGTAGTTATGGAACGATACATCACTTAAGAAGGAGAGCCTTTCACGAACAACATCGGTATCATAACTCTTCTTGTTAGACCGGTCCCGTGTGACGGTCATGCGGGGGAGGGATGTGAACGACGTCCGGTCGGTGCTCCATTGGATGTACTTGGATTGTTCGGCAAGGTCGTGCGACCAACCGAGGATTTGAACAAGCTCGTGAAGAGCAACGCTTGACATGTAATGCGACTCGGAAGTTTCAACAAACACCTGCGAAGGGTGGAAGGTGAGAAACCCCACGTTCGGACGGTAGGTTGGGAGCGAATAATGGCAGGCCCACCCTGCAGCATTGATGTCAATCTGCTTCTGGTTCCCGTCGGCCCAGAGAACCGGCATCGCCGCAACGTAAAGAACGAGATCGGCTTCAACACCATCAGCGGGGAAGGGAAGGTCCGACAGGGCTGCGTGATGTCCTGTCGCACTGCAGTTTGCCGATGCTGTAGGAAGTTCGACCACTGCTTCTTCTTCACTCCACCTCACGGGTGTTATTGTGCTACGGATGCGTGTCACCGCCGTCGAGACCGCTCTCAGTAATGCGTCTTTCTTTGCTTTGTTCATTACCCATGCTTCCGGGCAGGTGTAGGAAACACCGTTGTCTGTTGTCTCGAGTCCCCGGGGGGTTGTAGCACCTTGTTGGGGGTCGTGAGAGAGTGGTATTGTGGAGCCTTGTGATTGGCACGCGTGGAGCGGGTTGTCTAGTAAGCTTATGATATGTACTTTTAGCGGTTTGAAAATTTTCGAGTCGCCGGTGGATTGGCTGCATCCTTCGCAGGGGATTCCTCTTTCTTGCAGCTCGCTCGGTTTTTTCCCAAACGCCTCCTTCGCAAGATGTTTAACATCGTTGTGGGGTATCGCGCCCGTTGCACGGCGCAGGCCTTGCTGGCTGCATCCTCCGCTTGCAGTTTGTACCTCTGTCATCAACAGCAGGCATGCTAGCAAGAACATACTTTGAGGGGTGTGTAGTACTGACATTTCTTTTTCTTTTCTTCTTCTTTTTTTTTTTTTTTTTTCTTCTTGTTTTATTTGCTCGCGAACACCTCTGCTCTCCCGAAGGAGTTATCAAAATTTATCGAAGATGCTTATGTAGCAGGTTGTGTGTGTGTGTGTGTGTGTGTGTTGTGTATTTAAAAGGTTTTTCTTTTTTGTTTCCTTCTTCTTTTTCTTTTTTTTTTATCTTTTTCGCGAGGGGCAAGCCCCTTTTCTTTTTCTTCTTTTTTTTTTGCCGGACTTTTTTTTGTCCCTTCCCGCCCCCACCGCCCTCCGCCTGTAGTTGTTGGTGTATGTGCGCGTTTTTTTTTTTTTTTTTTTTTTTTTTTTGAAGGGAGAAAACAAAAAAAAAAAGAAAAAATTAACGGGGAAGATGTTTTCAACTAATAATAGCCTCTTCCCCCACACCCTCTCTTCATTTCTGGCTTTTCTCGTAGTTCTGTTTTTTTTCTTTTTTTTTTCTTCTTCTTCCCCTACACACCTTAAAATACGTGTCGACCGCTCTCTTGGTTTGCTCCTTCATTTTCTCAACAGGAATCATCAGGTTCGAGTACAGCCTCTTGTTGTTGTTGAAAGCCGATGCGGAGAGCTGCGCGTGCAATTATATAAAAAAAAAAAAAAAAGTATTTACACACACCCCAACATCCCCAGGATCAGGCTCGGCCACAAAAGACAAGTGCGAAATAGCAGATTTTTTACACATAGAATGGTAGAGCTCGAAGAGGGTTTTTCCGGCGGGGGCTGCCATTTCCATGACAACACACCCTTTCTGCATCCAGATGCAATTCGCGATCCCGCCACCGTGAGGCCCTATTATAATCTGACTACCCATCGTCTTCTTAACCTGGTCTTGATATGTTTTCAGGTCCTGCATGTGGATGTATTCTACAGGCTGCCCCGTCATTGTTAAAACGGTTTCGTTTACAGCGGCAATGACCTCTAATTCGTTTGAAATTTTTCGACCGCGGATGACAGATGCATGGTTGCGCGAGATGAATAGAACATGCGGGGTTTTGGGCAAGGGTTTCGGTAAATGCCCCGCAACGTGTAACCGCATACTGTTTAGAAGTTTGAAATGCTCGAACGATGAGCTGGCTACACCAACAATACCGTTGGAAAAGCAAGTTCGCCTGAAAATCCTGCTCGCATTTATCAATGGTAAATCCGTAAACGACTGCAATAACGTGTCCAACAGATACGGAGCTTTCGGCCCTGTAACCGGTTTTAAATCGACGAATGCGACCATCAGTTTTTTCGGGTCGTTGAGGTCCGACTTTAACGCGGTGAACTGCTGCAGCGTTTGATAAAAAGGCCCCAAATTGTTCTCCCACAAATGATAAGTACTATGTCCCGACATCCTGAAAACGAAAATTGTCGGCCGCGACACGATTCGTTCGCAAAAATTCCCCGCAGATGTCACCCTTTTTATCCTGTGCCCCTCGTAGTGATGATATTGCTTAAGCTTTTCAACCAGCCCATCTGCCGGGTATATAGTGTCTGGGTACTGACCTATATCAGATTTGCTCCCGTGGAGGTGAAACGTGTTGTTGACCACCATGATATTTCTGAAGTGGCATTTTTGTTGCATTCCAACTTTCATGCATTTTGCGGTGCTTTGTTTTGGGTTCGGGTCGGTGTTCGCGGTCCACGGGAGAAACTCCTCCGGGTCCATGTGGAGACCACCTTTGTTCAATAAGCGAGAGAAGGACATGTGTTTTCCAGGTGATTGAGTTTCGGGGTTCTTAGACATAGGTGGTTGTTGCTGTAGCTGATGATGTCGGGAGGTCGGCAAGACAACAAGATTGTTGTTGTTGTTGTTGTTGTTGTTGTTGTTGTTGTTGTTGTTGTTGTTGTTGTTGTTGTTGTTGTTGTTGATGGCCCCCATGGCCGTGCCTGTTTTGTTCAAGATGAAGAATCCTGAGAATAGCATGGTGAGCGCCGAGCCCACGATGAAGCTGAGCACCATCAGCATTAGATTTTTCACTCCCATTTTTTTTTTTTTTTTTTTTTTTCAGACCGAAAAATACCCCATCACTTTTTTTTTTTTGTGCTTATTTAGATCAGGACTTTATCATGCAACAATTTAAAAAATCTTAAAAAAAAAAAAAAAAAAAAAAAAAAAAAAAAAAGAAAAGTGGAGAAAGGGGAAGGGGGAAGGAGAGGAGGAAAACGGGATAACGTGTGGGGAGAACTAAAAAAAAAAAAAAAAAAGATACACTGCTCCCGCATTTCTTCCTTTTTTTTTTTCAAAAAAAGAAATTTAAAAAAAAAAAAGAAAAGGATCAAAGCGCTAGGCCGTAAACAGTCGTCACGCAGATCATATTTTTATTTTCCGTTTTGTGCGTGAAATATCCTTTTGTAGGGGGGGTTTTTTTTCTCTCTTTTTTTTTTTCTGCATACCATCACTCGTGTTGTCCCAGTAACAACAAGTATTCGTATGAAGCCCGGCGCCACTCTTCTGAAGAATGGTACAATGAACTTTTTTTTTTTTTTTTTTTTCTTTTTTCTTTTTTCCCTCTCCTGGAAATAAATACCTATGTACTTTCTCTGCATTTTATGCTGCATAAGCTCTTGCATGCAATTTTCCACGATAGTTTTTATCCACTCACCCACCTTGTTATGTTGGTACTGCAGCGATGGCGTGATTACTTTCTCGATGCACCCCGTCACCACCGCAAGCTCCTGGTCAATAGATCTTTCTTCACCCTTCATTTTTTTTTTCCCCCCCCACCTCCGCTCCTCGGGATGTTTTTTTCAATAACAGTCTTAACGTCCTTAAATCTGAAGAGAAAAAAAAAAAAAAAAAATAATAATAACGAAGAACAAACATATCAGGAAAAAAAAAAAAAAAAAAAAAAAAAAAAAAAATCGATAAAGTTTAAGTGTGCATCAATTCACACTAATCGGGCTCTCCGTGTAGCCTCGCACTCCTCTTGAGATACGCCCTGGGTCATCCTCGCCCGTTCCTTAGCATCCTCATCAGCTCCCTTCGGAACGATTCCATGCAGGGCATTTCCGCCTCACGGATATTCTTCCTGTGATCGTACCCATACAGCTTGCTTTGCCACCTCTGACGTCGGACCGTCCAGCTTAAGGAGAAAAAAAAAAAAAACATCAAAATGTATAACAGAACCTCTTTTTTTTTTTTTTTTTTTTTTTTTACTTTTCTGCCCTCTCCTGACCAGTGGTCTGAGAAAGTCCAAGAAAAAAAATAATAAAAGACCCCCCCCCCCCCCCCCCCCCTCTCGGAGTGAAGAAACTAGTTTTGAGCTTGCTTGCTTTGTTGAGAGGCAAAAAAAAAAAGAGGATTATCTGGAGGTACTCTATAAGGATATGGAATAAGACATATTTTTGCAAAGGGGGGGGGGGGGGGGCAAGGGTGTGTTCCACATTTAAAAAAAAAAAAAAAGAGAGCCTGGGAGAGAGTAAAAAAAAATATATGAGTTAAAGGAGGCCGGTGTTGGCGGCGCCCTGCACAAGAACTGTCTACTTGATTACAGGGGGCGCCGCGGCCGAGTTGTAGCTTCTTCTGCGTTCCGCGTCGTGTCCTTAATGCGTGCGGTGTACAGCTCAACCCCAGCCGGTGCGTCCCGGGTAACCAAGATTCTGCGCTCGTGCAGTTTGCTGCCTGTTCGTCACCCTGAGCATCTGCATTATGTTCTTCCACTCGGGCGCTACCGGTGATGACCGACGAGGAGGTCAACAGCGAACAACACATCTGATGTACTTCTTATATTTCCATGTTATCCCCACCACCTTAAAAAAAAAAAAAAAAAAAAAAAAAGAAAAGGATAAATTTCGGTGTGCCCGGTAGGTGCTCACCGTTCAGGAGAAATTCATGGTGGCCGTGTCGTCGGGTCCCCAAGATGTCGAAGGGTGTGTACCCTTGTCCTTGCGTTGGCAGGGAAACCATTCTTCCCACTCTTTGCTGTGCACTTCTGAATACGTTCTCTGTGAGCCCAAAAAAAAAAGGGCAAAAGAAAAAAATCGTCAAAAAAAAGGAGAATTCAGGGAGAACTCTTTTTTTTTCCCCGAGCTTTCTTTTTTTTTTCCCCTCCCCCTCCTTCTTCCGCCCTCTCCTTTCGTCTTTCTTCTTCTTCTTTTTTTTTTCTTTGTTGTTGTTGTTGATGATAAAGAGTCATATAACATATCCCCTCCTCTGTTTTTTTTGAAGTCGTAAGGTGCGATAAGAAAGAAAAATTTAAAAAAAAAAAATGAGGCAGCTAGGTTTTTCTTTCTTTTTTTTCTTCTTTTTTTTTTCTCTTGGTTTCTTTCATCACCATCATCATCATCCCCCCACCCTTTAATTATTTCATAACAACAAAAATCAACACAGCAAGGGGAAAAAAAAAATTCATATTTTCATAACGATGGGAGAAAAAAAAAAAATACACCCCCCCCTTTTTTTTTCCCCTATAAAAAAAAAAAAAAAAAAAAAAAATCATTGAAACGACAAGCCTCCGTCCTCCTCCTTATCTTCCCGGTACTCGCTTTGAATCGAAGAAGGCGACCTCGGAAAGGACGACAGTGACACCAACGAAGGGTCATAATGCACCGCAGGCCCGGGTGTGGCGGGGGCGGCCAACGGTGTTGCAGGTCTGACCAACGGTGTTTGCGGCCGCACAACTGTCTTCATCTCAATACCCGGCTCCATCGGCCGCAGTTTGCTCTGAAACGCACTTCGTTTAACAGCACCGCTTCTCGCTGAAGAAGGACCTTGCTCAGACATCCGAGAGGACTCCTGCCGTTCAAACAACGCTGAGAGATGACGGGACGTCATACTGCAAGAAGCCATCGACACCATGTCCCGGATTCTAGGTGAGGATATTGGTGCAAATGCGAGATTTTCATCAAGATCCTCCTGCAGATATTTTATGATGTTCAACCGTATCCTTTGAAGTACGGTGGTGATGGCCACCCTCTCTGACGGGTTCAGAAAATCCAACGCATCGTGCTCCACGCTCACCTTCAACTTAATATCCACATTGTTCTCTGCTGCCTTGGCAAGTTCAACACCAAGCATACTTACAGTATGGACTGGAACTCCGTTCAGTTCATGAATTCGCATACCTGGTTTCAAACCAGTTCCGCTCTGCGTGATCGGATCAATGCTTAACAATCTTAAAGGATTATCCATCGCGTCGAGTTCGAGATGTGTCCCCGCGGCGAATCTCAATGTGGTTTCGTTTGAATCGTTACGGGTTCTTATAGTGTCGGGGTACCCAGGTACACCACCGCCGTCGCCTCTGTTGGGATATGTTAGAACAGCGATAGGATCGAGCTGATCTTTGTGTTGGCCTTGTGTCATAGCATCTAAATATTCTGCTGGAAAAAACGCGGAATAAAACCGGACATCTGTCCCGCGATATGTAGCCAGAAAGACTCGCTGTGATCTGCTCCGATCCGCGTTTAGATAAAAGTTCTGCGCCAAAGCAAGGAGTTCCCCTCCGATGGATCCTTTTCTTTCCGGATCGTTCATGTTCTTCGCCTGGTTCGCCATGCAGTACACCGGCACCACAGATCCCGGACCTAACCCAAACACACCTAGATCAGAATCGGATGAAAATATAAAATCCGCCCCGCCTTGGGTCTCGCTCCCGCAGACTATTTTAAGCCCCGCTTTGCTTCGAAACCCGGTGGGGAGCCTGGCGTACCCGAGGTGGTGGTACAATTGAACGACGAAATCTTTGCTGTACATTTGCGTGTTCTTCTCTGAGACAGCGCCTTGTTGCCGTTGCGTTCTGAAGATGTGAAACACCTTATTCGCAAGGTCCAGCAAGCTGGTATCGGCGACGAATCTTGGAGCAAATAGTAAGACTGCGAAGGTGAGTGTGTAAGTTCCTTCTAGTAGATCTGTTACTGTGTTGTAGCTTAGAACTTTTCGGCCTATGAAGCCCTTTGCGAGGTCGGTGTCGGCGGCGACGAGGATGACACCGTCGTCGGTGTCGCGAAATTCTATGTTGTCGATGTGGGTGTCCTTTTGTTTTTTTATAACGAGGTCTCGTCGTTCGCCTGCGAGTTTTGCGTTGGATTTCCGTTTCGCTCTGGTGTCGACAAGCATCCATTGGGTTTTCAAACTTGGTAGCGAGCCGCCGTGACGCTTCTCGCTTTGCAGGTATGTACCGGTGTTCGGATGTTCATGGACGACCCAATGCCCTTCTTTCGATTCTAGTAAAAAACAAGCGTTTTGTTCTTTTTTCTCCCAGATAGCCTTCGTCTTGCTCAACCGTCGGTACTCTCCGGTGAATTTCGGCGATTCCGGTGCGTTTAAAAAAAAATCGGAGGTGCCGAGCTGCAACGCAATTTTCTTGGCGTTGGGTTCCTTTCCGAACAGACCCCAGTTGAAATGCTCGGGGATCAGGTCTTTCGAAGGTCGGATCTTCTTTCTAACACGCGTTCCCTCAATATGCCGTTCATTCTTCGGAACACCCATGAAATCTTCAAGGGTTATATTGCTCTCGTCAAAGTATATTCTGAAGTGTTTCAGTTCTTTCTCACCCCACGCGGCAGTGTTCGCTTCAAGCTTTGATTTTTCAGCGTCGGAAATAATAGCTTGCTGTCTGTTGCCAGCTTCGATGTCGCGTTTTTTTTTCTCCTCCCAGGCTTTGGTGAACTCGTTCCCAACAATTGCAATAGGCATTGCGAAGAAAAGAATTCCAAATATCATTGCGAAACTATTTATCGCTTTTCCGGCTGCGGTACGAGGATACATATCACCGTATCCAACAGTAGACATTGTCACTAATGCCCACCACAACGCATCCGGAATTGAAACAAAAAAAGTCGTGACACGGTGTCCTTGAGAATCTGTGACATAGTACATTCTGTCATCGGGGTCGTAATCCCCTTGTTCCGCGAGGTATATTAATGAGGCGAAAACGACCATCCCGAGAAGTAGGAAGAAAAACGGGACCATTAACGCATCGATGGAGTTTTGAAACGTCTGGACCAAAACGGTGGTGGCGGAGGTTCGACGGGATAGCTTCAACACGCGGAACACTCTCGCGAGGCGGATTACTCTGATGAATCTCAAATCAACAACATTCCCTTCATTGTCAGCTGTTTTCACAGTGCTGGCCCCACACGGATCGATACTGTCTTTTGCAAGAATTTCAACGTAATAAGGAAGAATCGCCACCAAATCCACAATGTTAAAAACCTCGAACGGGAACGATAACGGGTAATTTGCACTGGCCCATCGTACAGCGTATTCCAGTGTGAAGAAAACGATGAATGTCGTTTCCAAGCAGAACCAGAAACATTCCATGTCCGGATTGCCGTAGTCCGGGTCCGAAGACAGCTCAGGTACCGTTTCCAGGAGAAATGCCAGGGTCGACGCGATAATTAGCCCCATGAAAAAAAGCGCTACCGGTTTGCTCTGCATTATGTCGTTTACCTTTTCCCTGCGGGTCTTGTCGTACACAACGTCAGCGAAGTCAGCTTCAGATTGTGAAATAGCACTTCTTGCGTATCTAGGCCGAGCGGTGTAAACTGTTTCATGAAGAGATCCCAGCGTTGGGTCTTCTAGAGTTCGAATGTCATCTTCTGGAAGCGGGCTTTTCGTTCCACCCGCACCATCTGTGGGGTACCGTGAGAGCTTGCTGGCTGTTCCCTCGGACAGCGTGTCATCGCTTGGATCTGATTCGGAATACCTGACTTCTTCATCTTGCTGATCACCGTTGTTTATGTGTAAGCTCATTCTTTTTTTTTTTTTTTGAGTTTTTTTTTTTTTTTGGTGGGAAGACGCAATATAAAAAAAAAAAATAATAGAAGGAACAACAATAAAAAAAAATAGAAGAACGGGGAGAGGGGGGACATAAAAATACCTGATTTTTTTTTTTTTTTTTTGCTTGGAATAATAATAATAATAATAAAAGAATGGTCAAAAAAGAAAGTGATTTTTTTTATAAAAAAGAAATGTACGGGGGGGGGGGGGGGGGGGGGGAGGTTGAAAATTTGGCAAAAAAAAGATGTCTTTGAAGGGAACCTGCAGTATGTGACAGGATCGCCTAACGACAATCAACTCATCTAGTGTTTGATCCCTTCTGTCGTGGTAGTGCCTTAGGCCCGTCGTAGTATCTCATCAGCAGCTTGGGCGTGAAACCGACTAGCGAGTTGTTGAGGATGCAATGCGTTCGCAGTTGCTCCTCTAGGATCGGGTGGGTTCTTCGGGGACGCGAAGACCGGACGAGTGGAGTATCCAATGATGGAATGGCTGTGGAGCCCCAGGGTACGCAGTGAGTGTACTGACTTCTTAGTTTCTGCTGGAATCAGGTGATTCCCCGTTCCTGTTCTGTGTGCCCTGTCCAGGACGTTGAGGATTCTTCCGATTTTCCTAGCCCAGCATGCCAGGTCTTCACCACCCATGTGGATTCTCTCCGTTGCTATGAAGTCGACAGCAAGCTCCGCCTTGGACACTTGCCCTCCATCCTTGCCCCATTTCAGGGCACTCAGCCATTTGAGGACAAACGGGATCAGCCCCGGGAAGTACTTCTTCCCCAGCCCGTGCTTGTGATACCAAATGAGGGGTTTCGGTTCTAATAGGTTTCCCGGTTGGAATGGTCTTTTCCAGAAGTGCAGATTGTCGTATCTGACCTGCTTCTCGGTGCAGGCTCTCGAGTTTCCCCGCAATTTCCGCAAACATCAGGTGTAGTTCCTTGACACTTGTCAGGCTTATGTCCATATCAGAGGTAATAATGCCGTGTAGTCGGGCGCAGCTTGGCCAGCTGACGTGGTCTTGCACCAGCCGAATGCGGTCAGTGTTGGTCGTTCTGCAGTCGGCGTGCGCTGGGCATTGCCAGATCGTATGTTGTAGTAGGGAGCTGGTCCCGTTCCCAATGTTATATGGTGTGCCACACCCCAGGCATTTCGTATGTGAGCCGTTCATGTCGCCGTAAGCTCTGGGGTGTAGGGGAAGCATCGCGCCCGCAATGGCACAAAGTATCCTCCTTGCTTTCTGTGGGTTGGTGGTCGTCACCTCGTTGTGGAGGAAGTTCGTTTTCTCCTCGTCAATGCCTGTTTCGACCCCCTGGTAGGTGTCTCGCTCTTCGGCCAGATCCTCACGTAGTTTGGCTTTCAGCAGCGTCCTGATCTCGTGTTTCAGGAGCTGTTTGCCTTGCGGTAGTATCTTCGCTGGAAGTCCTTCCACCTTGACCCTATTTCTCGGAGCCATAGGTCTGCATTGGCAATGGTCCCATCGGAAATGATGGAGAGCCTTGATCCCTTGCTCTCCTGTACGCTTCCCAGCATGATATGAAAAGGGACTTGTTCGAATGTCGTGTGCAAAGTCGTCCCAGAGTAGAGATGGCCTTGTAGATCGCAGTAGAGTACGGGTCCAGGGTGTGTCCCTTATGGGTAATTCCCAGCAGGGCGCTGGAGGAGCAAAAAAAAAAAAGTGGAACTGACTGTTGTTTGTACGTGCCCGGGTAAAAAACCTAAAGAAGTTTGTAAAAAAAACCCCCCGAAACACGTTGCCAACGTTCCCCTTTTTGTTTGACGAAGCCGAAGACCCGTTTCTTGCAAAAAAAAAAAAAAAAAAAAAAAAAAAGGAAGAATGACTTTGGTTGCTTATAAACCGCCTGGCGTACAAGCAACTGACTTGAATTGCCTTGCAAGAAGAAAAAAAAAAAAAAAAAAAAAAAAAAAAAAAAAAAAAAAAAAAAAAAAAAAAAAAAAAAAAAAAAACCAATTTTCTGACCATATGAATTGTGTAAAAAAGGAGAAAAAGAAAAAGGAGGAGAGGGGCTTTCCCTTCCCCCCTTTTTCTTTACTTTACCGGTACTACCCACGGTACTTCTTTCCTTACCTCTTTATATGCTGGGAGCTGGCAAAAGTTAGTGCCTCTTCTTCTTCTTTTTTTTTTAACACACATAAAGTGTTTACATACGTTGCGTAAAAAAGGGGGGGTTTTTTTTTTAAACTACTTTTTGCGACCATGTTTTTCACCATACTTCCCGACCTTGGTTAGTATAGGTGGCAAAAAAAAAGGATGGGGGGAGTGAGAGATGGCCGACCCCATATAGTTCGTTGATAGAAGAAAAAAAAGGGGAGAAAAAAAAAAAACGAGGCAAACTATTGTACAGGCAGGCCCAACAAAGCCGCCCCTGGAATAGTTCTCCCCCGCCCCGCCACACCCTTTTTATCTTTAATTCAAACAAAGAAACGTGCACATGCATAAGAAGGAAATAAAAAAAAAATAAAAAAAAAGAGAGTCGCCGGTTGTCACTACTCTTTTTTTTTTTTTTTTTTTTTTTTAAAGCAAAGACAATAGTTAAAGCAAAAAAAAAAAAAAAGAAAAAAAAAAAAAAAAAAAAAACCCTTGCCTACATGTGAAGTAGGAAAAAGGAAATTTAGTTTGTTTGTTTTTTTTTTTTTTTTTTTTTTTGTTTTTTTGTTCAGATCGCTTCAGGAGGAAGTAGGGGTGGGGAGAGCCCGTCTTTCTCTCTTTCAGTATCTCCTCTCCCCATTCTATTTCCATTTCTTGAAAAAAAAGTTTCCTGATAGGATGGATATCAACAGGGACAACGGTGTAGAAAATTCTATGGGGGATCTTAAAGAAATAGCCACAACATTCCTTGTTTTAAAAGTTTTTTTTTTTGAAAAAAAAATTAAATTACAACAAACAAAGTAGCGTTTTTCTTTAAAATTCATTCGTTTATAAAAATCAAATTATTGGGGGGGGGTGGGTGGGGACAAAAAATATTTAAATTAAAGGAAGCCTTCGTGAGATGCCCCCTTGTTCTCATCCTCTACCTGCATCTATCCCCTTTCAGCAGCGGTTTCTCCTTCCAAAGAAAAAAAACAGCTATGCTAAAAAAAAAAAAAAAACCAGAAGAAGAAAAAAAAAAGCACACAAATGGACCTGTTGTCCTGCATTAAAAAAAAAAAAAGAAGAAGAAGCAACTGTGTTCTCAACAAGGCCAGACCGTTGGTCCGGCTAGTGGAGAGTTAAGTTTTTGGGGGTCCCCCCCCTTGTTTTTGTTCTTCCCACATAAGCGGGGTTTTAAAGTTGCCACGGAGCTTGTTAACCACCCCCCCCTTCCCTGTATATATAACGGCTAATTGCGATTCTTACAAATAGTCTAGCATCCATTCCCAACTTTCCATCTCCACGCCTCTGCGACGAAGAAAAAAAAAAGATGAAAAAAAATCTTTTTTTTTCCTCTTCCAGAAGGGGAGAAGGGGAGGGAGTGTTTTTCTTTTTTTTTTTTTTCGTTCGTAACACACACACCCCCAAAAAAAAAGAGAAAAAATGTGATAATAAGAGTCAAAGAAGAAAAAAAAAAATGGGGCTTTGATTGCAACACTAGGTGGCGTTAAGCGTGCAATGAAGCACGAACTACCTACTTGATTACAGGGGGCGCTCCTCTCGGCCGAGCAGTAGCTTCTTCTGCGTTCCGCGTCGTGTCCTTAATGCGTGCGGTGTGCTCAACCCTAGCCGGGGCGTCCCGGGTAACCAAGATTCTGCGCGATTCTGCGCTCGTGCAGTTTGCTGCCTGTTCGTCACCCTGAGCATCTGCGTTACGTTCTTCCACTCGGGCGCTACCGGTGATGACCGACGAGGAGGTCAACAGCGAACAACACATCTGATGTACTTCTATTTCCATGTTATCCCCACCTATAAAAAAGAACAAAAGGCGGAGCGTTAGAAAATAAAAAAAAAAAAAAAAAAAAAAAAACTATTCAGGCGCTTGTGTCGTTAGCACTAATGCGGGCTCTTTGATTATTATTATTATTTTTTTTTTTTCTTTCTTCTTTTTTCTTTGTTTGCCGCGGCTTGCAACTGCGCTGCTGACGAATAGTCTCCACAAAAAAAAAAAAAAAAAAAAAAAAAAAATATATATATATATATATATATATATATATATATGAGTTAAAGGAAGTCTTGTGAGACGCCCCCTTGTTCTCATGCTCTACCTGCACCTATCCAAAAAAAAAAAGGAATGCTACTTATTAATTTCTTTTTTTCATAATTGACTTGAAAGGGTCTTCTTGAGCCCTACGCAACGCTGCCAGGAACGTCGATTCCTCTTCCTCCTCGTAACTACCTGGCAACGAGTGAGTCCAGGAGAGGAGAGCAAAAAAAAAAAAAAAAAGGTTTTTAAATATGTACGGCTATGGGTGAGAGAGAGAAGGGGGTTTTTTTTTTAAAAATATAAACCACTGCACACAGGAAGTTCGAAGAGAAAAGAAAAAAAAGGGGGGGGGGGAGAGGGAGGGCAAAAGGGAATGAACATAAGGCTGCACCTATTCTGCTTTGAATTGTCTGGAGCAGTGTGCTCAGACAGGTAGGAGAAGAAGAATAAAGAATTATTTTTTTTTTTTCCCTTCAGCAACACGTGGAGCAAAATGAGAAAAAAAAAAATAATTAAAAAAAAAAAAAAGAGGAATGCAATTTTGGGATACTTTTTATTACCTTATATCATTGCTCTCTCTACCCTTCATTAGAGATGTATAATTTTACTCATTTTTTTCTTATTTTTTCTTTTTTTTTTTTTTTTTTTTCGTTCGTTTAATTACATGTCTCTAAAAGAGAGAGAAAATAAATAAGTGTCCGGTCAGAACTTAATCTTTTTCTTTTTTTTTTTTTTTTCCTTCTTTCCCTGCGGGGAAAAAGAAAAAAAAAAAAAAAAAGGCGGAATACTTGAGAGAGACATAACGGTGGGGGGGGGAAATTAAAACAAAACACACTTGCAACGTTTAAAAAAAATCTAAAAAATTTCAGCAAAAAATCATTCTGTGTCGCTCTCCAGTAGCCAGTCTGGTGATAGATTCATAAATGAAGGATTCGATGAGGCTTGATACGCGTCACTAAGGGGGGATGGAGAGGAGCATGGTGCATCTAACGAGAATTTGGGAGCAGGGGTCTTCGGTGTCGGGTGGGGCAGGACAAGAGGTGAAATCCGGTTTCGAAGCTGTGCCTTTACCTTGCGCATGCACCCCTCACAGTGTCGCGTGGCCCCCTCTTGGCAAGTTAAACAACACTCAGAACAATACACATCTCCACACATTCTACAGTGGTGCCTTCTCCTCGAAAGCGAAAATCTTGCATTGCAGTTCGCGCAGTTGTGTCTATCTTTGTCATTCACCCAGTGCACCCTTTCCGCGCTTTGGCTCGTCCCCATAACCTGAAGGTGAGTGAGTGGGTGTTAAGTTAGTTTAGAAGAATAACAGAAAAAAAAAAAAAAAAAAAAAAAAAAAAAGAGAAGAGAGAGAAAAATACTGTGGCAAAAAGAAGAAAGAAAGAAAATTATTTGAAGTTTTTTTTTTTTTTTTTTTTTTTTTTTTTTTTTTTTTTTTTTTAGGGCGTTTTTTTTCTTCTAATAACGGGGAAAAAAAAAGTATCACGTTCACACTTGGATGCCCTCTTCTGTTGTTGTGTGCAAAGATTCAACAAAAAACCAGGAGTTCAAGTTCGTTTTTTGTTCTTTCCTTCAAATAAATAAAAGGGTAGAGTCCTAACTTGACCCCTAAGTTTTCGAAATGCTTAAATTCCGACCCCTAAGTTTCCAAAATGCTCAAAGTCCACCCCCTAAGTCTTCAAAACGCTCAAGAGGGTTGGTGCACATCGAAGTCTTTTGTGGCCAAGAATGCCACAACGACTGCAGGCATTCTTCCTTTCGCTCTTGCTGGGGATCCTCTTCTTATTCCTCCCTACACCTTTTGAAGCAGAACCCCCCCCCAAAGTCACCCAGGTGTGTTCCATCGAAATTATGGGCTTCACATAAGTGAAACCGTTGACTGAGGGGGCGAAGGCAAAAAAAAACAGCACTTGAAGCGCGACCCTGAGTCCCTCTCGATGTCAAAAAAGGTGCCAGGGTTGATTGCCTTCAGGTCATCGAAGTATGGGGAGAGCTTCACATAGGCACTGGATGCTGATCCGAAAAGAGTCTCCCTAGCCCTCCTAGCAGAGGAAAGTCCAATGCCTGCCTCCCTGAAGACCTAGACTGGGGACTGGATCAGAAACATTTTCCTCTTTAAAGATAGACCTTGAACATTTCTCAAACTAAGGGGGTGGCTTTTTGACATTTCTCAAACTTAGGGGTCAAGTTAGCAGTTTTCTCATAAATAAATAAACACAAGTAAGGGAACGCCACACGTTTTCTTTTTAGTTTACACATTCAGGGGGAGGGGAAGAGAGTATGCAAAGATCAGCGAATCCCGAGTTTAACGGGTGCTAATGCAAGGAACGTGAAGCATCTTGTTCGGGGACCCAGTCCCGATCTGAAGGATACCAGTCTCGGCGTTGTCGTTGAGGAGCTTCTTGACCTCAGCGGGGCTGTTTGTCTGGGCGTAGAGAGCCATGGCACCAGCAACGTGAGGGGAGGCCATGGAGGTACCGGAGAGGGTGGCGTAGGCGGTGTCGGAGGTGGAGTACGCGGCCACAATGTTGGAGCCGGGTGCGAAGATGTCGAGGGTGCTGCCGTAGTTGGAGAAGCTGGAGCGTGCGTCCACCTGGGTGCCGCCCGAGTTGGCGAGCTCGGTGGAGCCGACGGTGACGCAGTCCTTGGCACTGGCGGGGCTGTAGTTCCTCGCGTCAGCGTTGTCGTTCCCGGCTGCCACAGCGAAGGAAACACCGGTGCCAACAGCAGCGTCGACAGCGTTGTTCGACGCCGTGCTGAAGCCACCTCCCAGCGACATGTTCGCAACAGACTTCTTCTTCCTTGTGGCGGCGTTGTCCGCCACGAACTGCACACCGGCGATCACACCAGCCGTTGTCCCGGAACCGTTGTCCCCGAGCACCTTCACGGCGATCAGCGTCGAGGCCTTTGCGATACCGTAGCGGATCCCGCCCGATGTCGAGGCGCAGTGGGTCCCGTGTCCGTTCACATCGGTGTTGCTGCCGCCAGCGGTGTTCGCCCCCCACAAGCACCTGCTCTCCCCCTCGGTGTCCTTGAAGTCAACGTGGGTGCACCTGATACCGGTGTCAACAATGTAGATGTCGATGTCCTTGCCCCAGTCAGGGTTGTGCGCGAAGGTGTTCACAACGTTCTGCGGCCCAGCGTTCGTGGTCCTCGCCTGACCCCACGACGCGTCCCTCTGCTGCGCGTTGCAGGTCTCCTGCACGAGGCGCACCACCTGGTTGTGCTCCACCTTCTTCACAAGGTGCTCCTGAGCAAGCACCCACTCAAGGGACTCCTCGTTCAAAGTCGCGTGGACCGCCCGAAACCCCTTCCCGATAGAGAACTTCCTCCCCTTCACCCTCTCGTTCAGCGCATCGTGGTCCGCCACCGTGATGTTCGAGTGCAGCAACAAGATGAACTCATCCTTCACAACCTTGTCCGTCGCGGGCGACAGGGACAGACCGCTCACCGCACAGGCCGCAGCCAGGAGGAGACCACACCTCATCATGTTAAGTTAAAAGTAAAGTAAGGAGAAAGGAAACTGTGGTGTGTGTGTGTGTGTGTGTGTGTGTGTGTTTGTGTGTTTTTGGAAGCAAAGGCCGCTGCCTACGAGAAGGGTGTGAGACGTGGGGACTGGCCTCTATCCCGAGTACCCCGAGACTGACTACAGCGAGTGGCACAAGCCACACCGGAAGCCGAAATGCGACCGAAGTTGGAAGCAAAGGCCGCTGCCTACGACGCCGCCGCGGACAGCTGCGCGGACAAGATGCTGGAGGGAGATCCTGGAGAAGGGTGTGAGCGAGCTGTTGGCGACCACGACTGGTAGCGGGATGAAACGTAAAATTAAATGAAAAATGAAAGTAAGAATAGAAATAAAAAATAAAATAAGAAAAAAAAAATAATAAAAAATAAAAACTCAAAGTGGAGGACAAACCTAATAAAAATAAAAATGAAAAAAGTAAACTGAATGTGAGCCTCCGCCCCCGGTTTAAAAAAAAAAAATCTATTGAATATTGATGGTCAGCTCACAAGGCTGAAACTCGGGAGGAAAGGAATATAAGCAGCTCACCCTGAAGTCCAACAACGACAAAAGGAGCGCTCGTGAAACAGTAAACTATGAAGAGGTGGGAGGAAAGCGAGAATGAGGATGGGGGATGAAACCACGGGGAACCGGACTTCCATGTTGTCCTCTCACTCTCACCCCTGGCCGGTATTGGACCTTCTGAAAAGCTTTTTTGGTACCCAAAAGAAGGAGGCAGTAGAAGAAAGATAAACAATTGCTTTTTTTTTTATTCCCTTTCTCCTTTTGTTCTAAATAAGGGCATTTTTTTTTTTTTTTTTTTTTTTTTTTTTTTTTCACACTGCTGTGTCTGATTGGTCGGCTGCTGTGGGGGTGGGGGGTAGGTTCTCTGTTTCCGCGAGAAACAGGACTGTACACTCTTGGCGAACTTCTGCCCCTGGTTAAAAAAAAAAAAAAAATCTATTTAGGTTTTGAACATCGGAGGCCCTCCCTTTTCTATTTATTTTTCTCTTTCCAAGAGAAGATGAGAGCGAGGGAAAAAACAAAAAGACCCACTCTAATCAGAAAAAAAAAAAAACATCAAACACAACAACAAAAGAAAGATCAAAAGGAAATCACTTCTCTTCTTTTTTTTTTCCCCCCTTTTCTTTTCTTCTTTTTTTCTTTTCTTTTCTCTTCTTCAAGACTGAAACTCCTGAAGATGCACCTGTGGGGGTTTACTACTTCTTTCTTTTTTCATTTTTCTTTTCTACAACGGTGAGCACCCACCCGCACACCGAAATTTATCAAAATTTCTGTTCTTCTATTTGATTACACTTCATTTGTTTTCTTCCTGCTGCCTTGAATGGCTTGCTAATAAAAAGGTGGTCTCTTCACTGTCCTTGAGGAACCCCGCCCTCTTCGGGTCTTTCATGACGTTAAGGGTACCTGGTGTACAAAACAACCGAGTATAAATAAAGAGAAAAAAAAAAAGAAAAAAAAAAAAAAGAGAGAGAGACACATTTACAACAAAGAAACAGGTACGATTTGAAACAAGATAGTTATAGTTTTTTTTTCTTCTCTTTTACTTCTTCCAAAAAAAAAGAGTCGGTTGATTGCCGTTTGTGCACAGCCGGGGTTAACCTGTAGAAGGATAAGCCCTACAATGCCACCACTACTCTTTTTAGCAATAACAATTCAGTATCAATAGATTGTTTTTCTTCATGCAAAAAAAAAAAAAAATAATAATAATAAATAAAAAAAAAATTAAAAAAAAAAATAGGAGAGTACGAAAATTGTGCCTCTCGAACATCACACTGGTGAACACTTTATTTTCTATCCTTCTTGTCGCCAGTCTTTTTCTTTTATTCTTTCTTCAACAAGATATTTTATTGTTTCGAGATGGCTTTCCTGTGCCGCTAGATGAACCGGTGTGCTACCGTCGTTGTTTTTGACACCTGCGTCTTGACCGCAAGTTTCAACAAGATATTTAACCGTCTCAAGATGGCCCTTGAATGCTGCTTCATGAAGCGGTGTCCAACCTAAGTTGCACTTGACACCTGCGACTTGACCGCGAGTTTCAACAAGTTTTCTTTTTTTGCATGAAACGGAAAGAGTGCGTGATGCCGCACCTCTCCTGCTTTCAACAAGATATTTTACTGTCTCCAGGTGGCCCCTTGATGCTGCTTCATGAAGCGGTGTGCAACCGTAGTTGCTTTTGACACCTGTGTCTTGACCGAGAGTTTCAACAAAATATTTTACTGTCTCCAGCTGGCCACTTGATGCTGCTAGTTGAAACGGTGCCCAACCCTCGTTGGTTTTGACACCTGCGTCTTGACCGAGAGTTTCAACAAAATATTTAACTGTCTCCAGCTGGCCCTTTAATGCTGCTTCATGAAGCGGTGTAAAACCGTCTTTGGTTTTGACACCTGCGTCTTGACCGAGAGTTTCAACAAGTTTTTTTTTTTTTTTTTTTTTTTGTGTATGAGACGGAAAGAGTGCGTGATGCCGCACCTCTCCTGGTGTAGGGGAGGGTGTAGGAAAAGGGACGTAGGGTGCAGGGTGCAGGGTGTAGGGTGACGTTGCGTCGGCGACGCGGCCTTGTTCAGGCAGTCACTGCTCGGGCGGCCTGGCGGTCCGCTAGCCATGATGGCCCTTCGCACAGCAAGCAGACGGTAACCGGTCCACCAGTTCCGTCCCTTCCTTGCATATAGAGCAAGTCCTCTCCGCATGCCTTTTGCACACATGGTGCTTCTTGCAGCATCGCACAAGCGACGAACACTTCCCGCAAACTGTCATGGAGTGGGCCTCGCATACCCTCACGGGCAGCCCATCCGCTTCGTGGTGGTGCGCGCGGCAGCACGCATCCAGGGTAATCGCGGCCTTCTTCGGCGCGTTCCCACATCGGTCGCATTTCGGCTTCCGATGTCGCCTGCACGTGGTGCTCCCGGTCCAGTGCGTCCCTGTAAAGGTGAGCACCCCCGGGGGGCAGTACACAGGGTCCTGCACCGCTCCCTCGTCCTCTCTCCCCTCCAGCCTCTCAACAAGGTCTGCCCAGTGCTGCTCGCTGTGGTCGGTCTCGGGGTACTCGGGGTAGAGGCCAGTCCCCCACGTCGTACCCGCCAACAGCTCGCTCACACCCTTCTGCAGGATCTTCTCGACGACGGCGGTCGTGCCCATCGACACAAACCGCGGCCTTCTCCTGTAGCCGTAGAGCTGCAGCGGGCCACCCACCCGCGCCAGGCACGTCACTTGACCCATCTCGGCCGGTATCAGCGGGGTCTCGTTCCCAAACCTCTCTCTCATCATTCTCATGCGTTCCAGCATGAAGTAAAGCTCACCGCTTCTCTCTTTCAAGGTCAGCGGCCCTGTCGTCCCTACGGTCCGGCGGCGGAAGCCTACCGTCTTCTCGATCCGAAGACCCGAGAACGCCTCGTAGTCGATGGCAAGCTCGACACTTGATATTTGCCCCTCGTCCGTCCACTCGAGCATGGACAGCCAGTCGTTCAGCGCCAAGAAATGACTGGCGTCCCAGACCCACAGCCCGCCCGCCGGCAACTTGCCCCTAAAAGGGGACTCGTGCCTGGTGCCCGGCACCCCAGCCACTGCATCCCACGGCGGTGTCCGCAGGCGGAGGGTTCTTTTGTTGTCCACAAAGGAAAGTCTCTTGCTGTTGATCGCGCACATCATCGCCTGCACCTTCTCCGCGAGAAGGGTGCGATCTCCGGTGTTGAAGTCCTTTGGCATCACCCCCAGGGTCCGCAGACAGCTCGGCCAACCCGCCGCAGTCTCAGCGTTGAGTCCATATTCGGCACGGATGTCGGCGTAGGCGTCACAGTGCCACCACAGGTGTTCCCGGGTCTCTCTTTCCCCACTCTCGCACAGCTCACATTCCTCCCCGATGTTCCCCCTGCTCGCGTGTGACAGGTAGTCGTTCGTCACGACCCCGGCCGTCACGATCTTCAGCAGGCTTCTCTGCACAGCGTACGAGCCAGTCTTCCTGCGGAGCGAGTTCGTCGCCACAAAATCCACGCCCCCTTCGATGCCGGCATATTCTGGCCTCAGTTTCACCACCTCCGCAAACGCCTGCTTCTTCAGCAGGACGCGCACATAGTGTTCCCACTCGCGTGGCTCCATGGCCAAGGGGTCAACCACGTCTCCGTTCTCGGTCCTCAGAGCCCGGAGGTCGTGTTCCCACATCAGTCCCACTGACTTCAGGTCGGCGACCAGAAGGCCGACCGGACCCCGTTCGTCAGCATAGTTCCCTGCAACGGAAGGTGACACGCCTCTCTTGTCGTAGAGGGCTTTCACCTCGTTCAGCCTCGTCACCAGACCAGCATCTCTCCTGCACTGCACCGCAGCGAACTGCACCCTCCGGTACCGCTCCGCTACGTTCATGTAGTTGCGGTGAGAGTACCCCGCAACCACCAGCACCGCCTTGTTGCACCTCCTCGATCTCCCCGTGTCGTGCCCCCACAGGCTCAACACCGACTCGTCCACGTACGCGACCCTGGCGGCCGCACTGCATCTGTTGAAGGGTGCGCTGTACAGGACGGAGCTCGTGCAGATCGATCCATGGAGCATCGTCTTTACGTCGAACGGAAGCGGGACACCTCCCAGGTTCGCGACCCTCCTTGTCGCCGCCCGTACTCGCTCATCGACTTGTCTCGCGCTATTCGTGGTCACCAGCGTGCACCCCAAACACGCGACCCTCTCTGTCGCAGGGAAGTGGCCTCCAGTCCTGCTGTTCCGTACCTTCTTCGCTTTCTTGGCCGTGCTGAAGGCGAATGTCTTCCCCTCGTTCAGTGCCATGCCAGTGAGCACGCAGAACTCGTTGGTAAGGTCGGCTGCCGCCTGTACCTTCGCATGTCCTTCCAGAGAAACCAGGTAGCCGTCATCCGCATACGAAGGTGTGAGCACGCCTGGATGCTCCCCCTCAATCGCTCGCGCCCACACACTGATCAGCGCGTTGATGAGCACCACGGAGAGGGGGCATCCCTGTAGCACACCATTCGTGGTCTCAAAGGCACGGCCCACACCCAGGGCGTACTTGAACCTCCGCCGGAGCCCGCCGTAGACAGCTCTCAAAGGCCGCAGCACTCGTTCCGACATTCCCATCGTCTCCAGGAGCTTCAGTGTGACCTCCCTCGGCACCCTGTCAAAGCACTTGGCGTAGTCCAGGGCCAGGCCGTGAAGCGGCTTCCCTGTGAGGAGGGACTCCTCGATCTGCAGCGAGATCTGCATCACCGTGTTGTACGTTGACTTTCCCTTCCGGAAGCCACTCTGCGTGGGGTGAATCCATTCCTCCTGCCATCGTAGCACCTTCCGCATGCGCACCGTGGCCCATGTCCTGTAGATCAGCGACGTCACGGTGATGGGACGTTGTTGCAGCGGTCGTTTTCCTTCCCCCTTCGGAATGAGCGACACAAGCGCAGTCATGAGTGCTGGGGGCCAAGCCCCTTCCTCCTCCACCCTGTTATAGAAATGTGCGAGCCTCTGGAGCAACGGTGTTGGTATCTTCTTCAGCTCCTTCAGCCGCCATCCGTCCACCCCACAGGCCCCGCGCGTCCTCGTCTTCAGCACCGCGCTAATCTCGTCCGCGGTGATGTCGTCCAGCTCTTGTTCTCGGTGGGGCACGTACCGCCCGAAACGCTCCGCGAAAGGGGCCCATGCTGGCTCGGGGTTGTCGCGGTCATACATCCTCATGACCGGACCCCACGCCTCGATGCACGCATCGTCTATCTCCGACACATCCGCTGTCGTCGAGCCGTCGTCTCGCCGCAGCATGGTAAGGCCGCATCTCGGTTCATCCCCCCTTACCATCCTCGCCAGCTGCGTTCCTCCCCGCTGGAACTCACGCTCCAGTCTCCCCCTCCACGACCTCATCTTCTCGGATGCTGCCGAGGCCGCGAGGTTCCTTCCCACCTCGCCCACAAGACGTACCAGTCCTTCCATGTGTTCTCGAGAGGGAAGTACTACTGGCCATGTGTGTCGTCCGGCAAGTGTGGGCCTGCGAGCGTCCTCTGCCTTCTCGCATTGGCCCAACACCTACTTGCCTCGTTCCGCGGCTCCCGCAACGCAGCGAGTGCGATCCCCGTCGTCTCCGCTGTCCTCATCATCCTCAGGACGGCCCCCGTCTTGTTCAACGCCTTCATGACGTGGACCTGGCGCAGCGTCGCTTCCCCGCTCCCTTTGCACCGGGTCTCGACAGCCACCTTCGAGACAATCGGTTCCCGGAGAGCACCCCTTCCCCGATGCCCTCGCGTGTGGGTCACTTCGCTGTCTCTTCGGAGCAGGTATTCCTCCATGGCGGCCGTCACGTTAGCCCACTCCCCTGCCACCCCCGGGGAAGGCGCCTCACACCCCCGTGCGCACTCCTCCGCCAGTTCGTCCTCTTCCTCGTTGGACCACGTCGGCCAGCTGTCCACGTCGATGGCTTTCGGAAGCCTGTATGCGAGGCACGCCTGACTGAACGCCTCCGTCCCCAGCTCCGCCGTTACCGTACAGTGTTGAGGGAAGCTGGTCTCCACGGTGCTCGACGATCTCAGGCCTGTTGCCGCCACCTGATTGAGCAGGATCTTGTCGATCCGCGTTCCGTCCTGTTTCTCCTCGCTGCGCCGTCAACAAGATATTTAACAGTCTCCAGCTGGCCTCCTAATGCTGCTTCATGTATCGGTGTCCTACCGTCTTCGCTTTTCGCACCAGCGTCTTGACCGAGAGTTTTAACAAGATATTTAACAGTCTCCAGGTGGCCGTACTCTGCTGCTAGATGAACCGGTGTCCAACCGTCGTTGCTTCTCACACCTTTGTTGCCACCGCGAGTTTTAACAAGTTTTCCATTCCTCTTTTTTTTTCGGGAACGAGACTTTTTAAGATATTTAACTGTCTCCAGGTGGCCGTTTGATGCTGCATCATGAAGCGGTGTAAAACCTAAGTTGCATTTGACACCAGCGTCTTGACCAAGAGTTTCAACAAGATATTTAACCGTCTCAAGATGGCCGTTAACTGCTGCTTCGTGAACCGGTGTCCTACTGTCGTTGTTTTTGACACCTACGTCGCTACCGCAAGTTTCAATAAGATATTTAACTGTTTCCAGCTGGCCTTCCTGTGCTGCTAGATGAACCGGTGTCCAACCATCGCTGCTTTTCACACCAGGGTCCTGGTGGTAAGAAGAGACGAGAGCAGCCACAGCCTCGACACAGTTGTTTTCGCGAGCTGCATAGTGCAGGGCTGTGAAACCATCGCTGCCCGTTGCACCAGGGTCAACACCCCGCTCCAGAACAAGTTCCCTCATCTCCTCAAGGTCCCCTTTTGAAACAGCTCTCACCAAGGCAACCCTCCCCTCCTCTTTTGTGAGGGTGGTGTTGTTCGCAGCAGCTGACGGATCCATACTTTGTTGTTGTTGTTGTTGTTGTTGTTGTGCAGGTAGAGGGGACTGTGTTGGGGATTAATTGGATGTGAACTCGAAAAAATAAGATACGAGTCGTGTAAAACTGCAGAGAAAGAAAGAGGGAAAAGAGAAGAAGGAATAGGAAAGAGATGTTCGAACGAAGGATTGGGAAGTCTGGTTAAATTCGTACTGACAAATACACAAACACACCCACAACAAGAACAAACACACTTGGATGCCCTCTTCTGTTGTTGCGTCCAAAGATTCAACAAAACCGGAGACGTTTTTGTTTGGTCTTCAAGTTCGTTTTTTTTTTTTTTTTTTTTTTTTTTTTTTTTTTTAATTTCTCTTTCCTTCAGCAATAAAAAAAAGTGTCTAAAAAAAAAAACACAAGTAAGGTAACGCCACACGTTTTCTTTTTAGTTTACACATTCAGGGGGAGGGGAGGGGAGGGGGATTGAAAAGATCAAAAACGAATTTGGTTTAATCATTCAGGGGAGGGGAGGGGAGGGGAGAGGGGGAATCGAATATAAATCAGCGAATCGAATCCCCAACCCGAGGTTTTTTAACGGGTGCTAATGCAAGGAACGTGAAGCATCTTGTTCGGGGACCCAGTCCCGATCTGAAGGATACCAGTCTCGGCGTTGTCGTTGAGGAGCTTCTTGACCTCAGCGGGGCTGTTTGTCTGGGCGTAGAGAGCCATGGCACCAGCAACGTGAGGGGAGGCCATGGAGGTACCGGAGAGGGTGGCGTAGGCGGTGTCGGAGGTGGAGTACGCGGCCACAATGTTGGAGCCGGGTGCGAAGATGTCGAGGGTGCTGCCGTAGTTGGAGAAGCTGGAGCGTGCGTCCACCTGGGTGCCGCCCGAGTTGGCGAGCTCGGTGGAGCCGACGGTGACGCAGTCCTTGGCACTGGCGGGGCTGTAGTTCCTCGCGTCAGCGTTGTCGTTCCCGGCTGCCACAGCGAAGGAAACACCGGTGCCAACAGCAGCGTCGACAGCGTTGTTCGACGCCGTGCTGAAGCCACCTCCCAGCGACATGTTCGCAACAGACTTCTTCTTCCTTGTGGCGGCGTTGTCCGCCACGAACTGCACACCGGCGATCACACCAGCCGTTGTCCCGGAACCGTTGTCCCCGAGCACCTTCACGGCGATCAGCGTCGAGGCCTTTGCGATACCGTAGCGGATCCCGCCCGATGTCGAGGCGCAGTGGGTCCCGTGTCCGTTCACATCGGTGTTGCTGCCGCCAGCGGTGTTCGCCCCCCACAAGCACCTGCTCTCCCCCTCGGTGTCCTTGAAGTCAACGTGGGTGCACCTGATACCGGTGTCAACAATGTAGATGTCGATGTCCTTGCCCCAGTCAGGGTTGTGCGCGAAGGTGTTCACAACGTTCTGCGGCCCAGCGTTCGTGGTCCTCGCCTGACCCCACGACGCGTCCCTCTGCTGCGCGTTGCAGGTCTCCTGCACGAGGCGCACCACCTGGTTGTGCTCCACCTTCTTCACAAGGTGCTCCTGAGCAAGCACCCACTCAAGGGACTCCTCGTTCAAAGTCGCGTGGACCGCCCGAAACCCCTTCCCGATAGAGAACTTCCTCCCCTTCACCCTCTCGTTCAGCGCATCGTGGTCCGCCACCGTGATGTTCGAGTGCAGCAACAAGATGAACTCATCCTTCACAACCTTGTCCGTCGCGGGCGACAGGGACAGACCGCTCACCGCACAGGCCGCAGCCAGGAGGAGACCACACCTCATCATGTTAAGTTAAAAGTAAAGTAAGGAGAAAGGAAACTGTGGTGTGTGTGTGTGTGTGTGTGTGTGTGTGTTTGTGTGTTTTTGGAAGCAAAGGCCGCTGCCTACGAGAAGGGTGTGAGACGTGGGGACTGGCCTCTATCCCGAGTACCCCGAGACTGACTACAGCGAGTGGCACAAGCCACACCGGAAGCCGAAATGCGACCGAAGTTGGAAGCAAAGGCCGCTGCCTACGACGCCGCCGCGGACAGCTGCGCGGACAAGATGCTGGAGGGAGATCCTGGAGAAGGGTGTGAGCGAGCTGTTGGCGACCACGACTGGTAGCGGGATGAAACGTAAAATTAAATGAAAAATGAAAGTAAGAATAGAAATAAAAAATAAAATAAGAAAAAAAAAATAATAAAAAATAAAAACTCAAAGTGGAGGACAAACCTAATAAAAATAAAAATGAAAAAAGTAAACTGAATGTGAGCCTCCGCCCCCGGTTTAAAAAAAAAAAATCTATTGAATATTGATGGTCAGCTCACAAGGCTGAAACTCGGGAGGAAAGGAATATAAGCAGCTCACCCTGAAGTCCAACAACGACAAAAGGAGCGCTCGTGAAACAGTAAACTATGAAGAGGTGGGAGGAAAGCGAGAATGAGGATGGGGGATGAAACCACGGGGAACCGGACTTCCATGTTGTCCTCTCACTCTCACCCCTGGCCGGTATTGGACCTTCTGAAAAGCTTTTTTGGTACCCAAAAGAAGGAGGCAGTAGAAGAAAGATAAACAATTGCTTTTTTTTTTATTCCCTTTCTCCTTTTGTTCTAAATAAGGGCATTTTTTTTTTTTTTTTTTTTTTTTTTTTTTTTTCACACTGCTGTGTCTGATTGGTCGGCTGCTGTGGGGGTGGGGGGTAGGTTCTCTGTTTCCGCGAGAAACAGGACTGTACACTCTTGGCGAACTTCTGCCCCTGGTTAAAAAAAAAAAAAAAATCTATTTAGGTTTTGAACATCGGAGGCCCTCCCTTTTCTATTTATTTTTCTCTTTCCAAGAGAAGATGAGAGCGAGGGAAAAAACAAAAAGACCCACTCTAATCAGAAAAAAAAAAAAACATCAAACACAACAACAAAAGAAAGATCAAAAGGAAATCACTTCTCTTCTTTTTTTTTTCCCCCCTTTTCTTTTCTTCTTTTTTTCTTTTCTTTTCTCTTCTTCAAGACTGAAACTCCTGAAGATGCACCTGTGGGGGTTTACTACTTCTTTCTTTTTTCATTTTTCTTTTCTACAACGGTGAGCACCCACCCGCACACCGAAATTTATCAAAATTTCTGTTCTTCTATTTGATTACACTTCATTTGTTTTCTTCCTGCTGCCTTGAATGGCTTGCTAATAAAAAGGTGGTCTCTTCACTGTCCTTGAGGAACCCCGCCCTCTTCGGGTCTTTCATGACGTTAAGGGTACCTGGTGTACAAAACAACCGAGTATAAATAAAGAGAAAAAAAAAAAGAAAAAAAAAAAAAAGAGAGAGAGACACATTTACAACAAAGAAACAGGTACGATTTGAAACAAGATAGTTATAGTTTTTTTTTCTTCTCTTTTACTTCTTCCAAAAAAAAAGAGTCGGTTGATTGCCGTTTGTGCACAGCCGGGGTTAACCTGTAGAAGGATAAGCCCTACAATGCCACCACTACTCTTTTTAGCAATAACAATTCAGTATCAATAGATTGTTTTTCTTCATGCAAAAAAAAAAAAAAATAATAATAATAAATAAAAAAAAAATTAAAAAAAAAAATAGGAGAGTACGAAAATTGTGCCTCTCGAACATCACACTGGTGAACACTTTATTTTCTATCCTTCTTGTCGCCAGTCTTTTTCTTTTATTCTTTCTTCAACAAGATATTTTATTGTTTCGAGATGGCTTTCCTGTGCCGCTAGATGAACCGGTGTGCTACCGTCGTTGTTTTTGACACCTGCGTCTTGACCGCAAGTTTCAACAAGATATTTAACCGTCTCAAGATGGCCCTTGAATGCTGCTTCATGAAGCGGTGTCCAACCTAAGTTGCACTTGACACCTGCGACTTGACCGCGAGTTTCAACAAGTTTTCTTTTTTTGCATGAAACGGAAAGAGTGCGTGATGCCGCACCTCTCCTGCTTTCAACAAGATATTTTACTGTCTCCAGGTGGCCCCTTGATGCTGCTTCATGAAGCGGTGTGCAACCGTAGTTGCTTTTGACACCTGTGTCTTGACCGAGAGTTTCAACAAAATATTTTACTGTCTCCAGCTGGCCACTTGATGCTGCTAGTTGAAACGGTGCCCAACCCTCGTTGGTTTTGACACCTGCGTCTTGACCGAGAGTTTCAACAAAATATTTAACTGTCTCCAGCTGGCCCTTTAATGCTGCTTCATGAAGCGGTGTAAAACCGTCTTTGGTTTTGACACCTGCGTCTTGACCGAGAGTTTCAACAAGTTTTTTTTTTTTTTTTTTTTTTTGTGTATGAGACGGAAAGAGTGCGTGATGCCGCACCTCTCCTGGTGTAGGGGAGGGTGTAGGAAAAGGGACGTAGGGTGCAGGGTGCAGGGTGTAGGGTGACGTTGCGTCGGCGACGCGGCCTTGTTCAGGCAGTCACTGCTCGGGCGGCCTGGCGGTCCGCTAGCCATGATGGCCCTTCGCACAGCAAGCAGACGGTAACCGGTCCACCAGTTCCGTCCCTTCCTTGCATATAGAGCAAGTCCTCTCCGCATGCCTTTTGCACACATGGTGCTTCTTGCAGCATCGCACAAGCGACGAACACTTCCCGCAAACTGTCATGGAGTGGGCCTCGCATACCCTCACGGGCAGCCCATCCGCTTCGTGGTGGTGCGCGCGGCAGCACGCATCCAGGGTAATCGCGGCCTTCTTCGGCGCGTTCCCACATCGGTCGCATTTCGGCTTCCGATGTCGCCTGCACGTGGTGCTCCCGGTCCAGTGCGTCCCTGTAAAGGTGAGCACCCCCGGGGGGCAGTACACAGGGTCCTGCACCGCTCCCTCGTCCTCTCTCCCCTCCAGCCTCTCAACAAGGTCTGCCCAGTGCTGCTCGCTGTGGTCGGTCTCGGGGTACTCGGGGTAGAGGCCAGTCCCCCACGTCGTACCCGCCAACAGCTCGCTCACACCCTTCTGCAGGATCTTCTCGACGACGGCGGTCGTGCCCATCGACACAAACCGCGGCCTTCTCCTGTAGCCGTAGAGCTGCAGCGGGCCACCCACCCGCGCCAGGCACGTCACTTGACCCATCTCGGCCGGTATCAGCGGGGTCTCGTTCCCAAACCTCTCTCTCATCATTCTCATGCGTTCCAGCATGAAGTAAAGCTCACCGCTTCTCTCTTTCAAGGTCAGCGGCCCTGTCGTCCCTACGGTCCGGCGGCGGAAGCCTACCGTCTTCTCGATCCGAAGACCCGAGAACGCCTCGTAGTCGATGGCAAGCTCGACACTTGATATTTGCCCCTCGTCCGTCCACTCGAGCATGGACAGCCAGTCGTTCAGCGCCAAGAAATGACTGGCGTCCCAGACCCACAGCCCGCCCGCCGGCAACTTGCCCCTAAAAGGGGACTCGTGCCTGGTGCCCGGCACCCCAGCCACTGCATCCCACGGCGGTGTCCGCAGGCGGAGGGTTCTTTTGTTGTCCACAAAGGAAAGTCTCTTGCTGTTGATCGCGCACATCATCGCCTGCACCTTCTCCGCGAGAAGGGTGCGATCTCCGGTGTTGAAGTCCTTTGGCATCACCCCCAGGGTCCGCAGACAGCTCGGCCAACCCGCCGCAGTCTCAGCGTTGAGTCCATATTCGGCACGGATGTCGGCGTAGGCGTCACAGTGCCACCACAGGTGTTCCCGGGTCTCTCTTTCCCCACTCTCGCACAGCTCACATTCCTCCCCGATGTTCCCCCTGCTCGCGTGTGACAGGTAGTCGTTCGTCACGACCCCGGCCGTCACGATCTTCAGCAGGCTTCTCTGCACAGCGTACGAGCCAGTCTTCCTGCGGAGCGAGTTCGTCGCCACAAAATCCACGCCCCCTTCGATGCCGGCATATTCTGGCCTCAGTTTCACCACCTCCGCAAACGCCTGCTTCTTCAGCAGGACGCGCACATAGTGTTCCCACTCGCGTGGCTCCATGGCCAAGGGGTCAACCACGTCTCCGTTCTCGGTCCTCAGAGCCCGGAGGTCGTGTTCCCACATCAGTCCCACTGACTTCAGGTCGGCGACCAGAAGGCCGACCGGACCCCGTTCGTCAGCATAGTTCCCTGCAACGGAAGGTGACACGCCTCTCTTGTCGTAGAGGGCTTTCACCTCGTTCAGCCTCGTCACCAGACCAGCATCTCTCCTGCACTGCACCGCAGCGAACTGCACCCTCCGGTACCGCTCCGCTACGTTCATGTAGTTGCGGTGAGAGTACCCCGCAACCACCAGCACCGCCTTGTTGCACCTCCTCGATCTCCCCGTGTCGTGCCCCCACAGGCTCAACACCGACTCGTCCACGTACGCGACCCTGGCGGCCGCACTGCATCTGTTGAAGGGTGCGCTGTACAGGACGGAGCTCGTGCAGATCGATCCATGGAGCATCGTCTTTACGTCGAACGGAAGCGGGACACCTCCCAGGTTCGCGACCCTCCTTGTCGCCGCCCGTACTCGCTCATCGACTTGTCTCGCGCTATTCGTGGTCACCAGCGTGCACCCCAAACACGCGACCCTCTCTGTCGCAGGGAAGTGGCCTCCAGTCCTGCTGTTCCGTACCTTCTTCGCTTTCTTGGCCGTGCTGAAGGCGAATGTCTTCCCCTCGTTCAGTGCCATGCCAGTGAGCACGCAGAACTCGTTGGTAAGGTCGGCTGCCGCCTGTACCTTCGCATGTCCTTCCAGAGAAACCAGGTAGCCGTCATCCGCATACGAAGGTGTGAGCACGCCTGGATGCTCCCCCTCAATCGCTCGCGCCCACACACTGATCAGCGCGTTGATGAGCACCACGGAGAGGGGGCATCCCTGTAGCACACCATTCGTGGTCTCAAAGGCACGGCCCACACCCAGGGCGTACTTGAACCTCCGCCGGAGCCCGCCGTAGACAGCTCTCAAAGGCCGCAGCACTCGTTCCGACATTCCCATCGTCTCCAGGAGCTTCAGTGTGACCTCCCTCGGCACCCTGTCAAAGCACTTGGCGTAGTCCAGGGCCAGGCCGTGAAGCGGCTTCCCTGTGAGGAGGGACTCCTCGATCTGCAGCGAGATCTGCATCACCGTGTTGTACGTTGACTTTCCCTTCCGGAAGCCACTCTGCGTGGGGTGAATCCATTCCTCCTGCCATCGTAGCACCTTCCGCATGCGCACCGTGGCCCATGTCCTGTAGATCAGCGACGTCACGGTGATGGGACGTTGTTGCAGCGGTCGTTTTCCTTCCCCCTTCGGAATGAGCGACACAAGCGCAGTCATGAGTGCTGGGGGCCAAGCCCCTTCCTCCTCCACCCTGTTATAGAAATGTGCGAGCCTCTGGAGCAACGGTGTTGGTATCTTCTTCAGCTCCTTCAGCCGCCATCCGTCCACCCCACAGGCCCCGCGCGTCCTCGTCTTCAGCACCGCGCTAATCTCGTCCGCGGTGATGTCGTCCAGCTCTTGTTCTCGGTGGGGCACGTACCGCCCGAAACGCTCCGCGAAAGGGGCCCATGCTGGCTCGGGGTTGTCGCGGTCATACATCCTCATGACCGGACCCCACGCCTCGATGCACGCATCGTCTATCTCCGACACATCCGCTGTCGTCGAGCCGTCGTCTCGCCGCAGCATGGTAAGGCCGCATCTCGGTTCATCCCCCCTTACCATCCTCGCCAGCTGCGTTCCTCCCCGCTGGAACTCACGCTCCAGTCTCCCCCTCCACGACCTCATCTTCTCGGATGCTGCCGAGGCCGCGAGGTTCCTTCCCACCTCGCCCACAAGACGTACCAGTCCTTCCATGTGTTCTCGAGAGGGAAGTACTACTGGCCATGTGTGTCGTCCGGCAAGTGTGGGCCTGCGAGCGTCCTCTGCCTTCTCGCATTGGCCCAACACCTACTTGCCTCGTTCCGCGGCTCCCGCAACGCAGCGAGTGCGATCCCCGTCGTCTCCGCTGTCCTCATCATCCTCAGGACGGCCCCCGTCTTGTTCAACGCCTTCATGACGTGGACCTGGCGCAGCGTCGCTTCCCCGCTCCCTTTGCACCGGGTCTCGACAGCCACCTTCGAGACAATCGGTTCCCGGAGAGCACCCCTTCCCCGATGCCCTCGCGTGTGGGTCACTTCGCTGTCTCTTCGGAGCAGGTATTCCTCCATGGCGGCCGTCACGTTAGCCCACTCCCCTGCCACCCCCGGGGAAGGCGCCTCACACCCCCGTGCGCACTCCTCCGCCAGTTCGTCCTCTTCCTCGTTGGACCACGTCGGCCAGCTGTCCACGTCGATGGCTTTCGGAAGCCTGTATGCGAGGCACGCCTGACTGAACGCCTCCGTCCCCAGCTCCGCCGTTACCGTACAGTGTTGAGGGAAGCTGGTCTCCACGGTGCTCGACGATCTCAGGCCTGTTGCCGCCACCTGATTGAGCAGGATCTTGTCGATCCGCGTTCCGTCCTGTTTCTCCTCGCTGCGCCGTCAACAAGATATTTAACAGTCTCCAGCTGGCCTCCTAATGCTGCTTCATGTATCGGTGTCCTACCGTCTTCGCTTTTCGCACCAGCGTCTTGACCGAGAGTTTTAACAAGATATTTAACAGTCTCCAGGTGGCCGTACTCTGCTGCTAGATGAACCGGTGTCCAACCGTCGTTGCTTCTCACACCTTTGTTGCCACCGCGAGTTTTAACAAGTTTTCCATTCCTCTTTTTTTTTCGGGAACGAGACTTTTTAAGATATTTAACTGTCTCCAGGTGGCCGTTTGATGCTGCATCATGAAGCGGTGTAAAACCTAAGTTGCATTTGACACCAGCGTCTTGACCAAGAGTTTCAACAAGATATTTAACCGTCTCAAGATGGCCGTTAACTGCTGCTTCGTGAACCGGTGTCCTACTGTCGTTGTTTTTGACACCTACGTCGCTACCGCAAGTTTCAATAAGATATTTAACTGTTTCCAGCTGGCCTTCCTGTGCTGCTAGATGAACCGGTGTCCAACCATCGCTGCTTTTCACACCAGGGTCCTGGTGGTAAGAAGAGACGAGAGCAGCCACAGCCTCGACACAGTTGTTTTCGCGAGCTGCATAGTGCAGGGCTGTGAAACCATCGCTGCCCGTTGCACCAGGGTCAACACCCCGCTCCAGAACAAGTTCCCTCATCTCCTCAAGGTCCCCTTTTGAAACAGCTCTCACCAAGGCAACCCTCCCCTCCTCTTTTGTGAGGGTGGTGTTGTTCGCAGCAGCTGACGGATCCATACTTTGTTGTTGTTGTTGTTGTTGTTGTTGTGCAGGTAGAGGGGACTGTGTTGGGGATTAATTGGATGTGAACTCGAAAAAATAAGATACGAGTCGTGTAAAACTGCAGAGAAAGAAAGAGGGAAAAGAGAAGAAGGAATAGGAAAGAGATGTTCGAACGAAGGATTGGGAAGTCTGGTTAAATTCGTACTGACAAATACACAAACACACCCACAACAAGAACAAACACACTTGGATGCCCTCTTCTGTTGTTGCGTCCAAAGATTCAACAAAACCGGAGACGTTTTTGTTTGGTCTTCAAGTTCGTTTTTTTTTTTTTTTTTTTTTTTTTTTTTTTTTTTTAATTTCTCTTTCCTTCAGCAATAAAAAAAAGTGTCTAAAAAAAAAAACACAAGTAAGGTAACGCCACACGTTTTCTTTTTAGTTTACACATTCAGGGGGAGGGGAGGGGAGGGGGATTGAAAAGATCAAAAACGAATTTGGTTTAATCATTCAGGGGAGGGGAGGGGAGGGGAGAGGGGGAATCGAATATAAATCAGCGAATCGAATCCCCAACCCGAGGTTTTTTAACGGGTGCTAATGCAAGGAACGTGAAGCATCTTGTTCGGGGACCCAGTCCCGATCTGAAGGATACCAGTCTCGGCGTTGTCGTTGAGGAGCTTCTTGACCTCAGCGGGGCTGTTTGTCTGGGCGTAGAGAGCCATGGCACCAGCAACGTGAGGGGAGGCCATGGAGGTACCGGAGAGGGTGGCGTAGGCGGTGTCGGAGGTGGAGTACGCGGCCACAATGTTGGAGCCGGGTGCGAAGATGTCGAGGGTGCTGCCGTAGTTGGAGAAGCTGGAGCGTGCGTCCACCTGGGTGCCGCCCGAGTTGGCGAGCTCGGTGGAGCCGACGGTGACGCAGTCCTTGGCACTGGCGGGGCTGTAGTTCCTCGCGTCAGCGTTGTCGTTCCCGGCTGCCACAGCGAAGGAAACACCGGTGCCAACAGCAGCGTCGACAGCGTTGTTCGACGCCGTGCTGAAGCCACCTCCCAGCGACATGTTCGCAACAGACTTCTTCTTCCTTGTGGCGGCGTTGTCCGCCACGAACTGCACACCGGCGATCACACCAGCCGTTGTCCCGGAACCGTTGTCCCCGAGCACCTTCACGGCGATCAGCGTCGAGGCCTTTGCGATACCGTAGCGGATCCCGCCCGATGTCGAGGCGCAGTGGGTCCCGTGTCCGTTCACATCGGTGTTGCTGCCGCCAGCGGTGTTCGCCCCCCACAAGCACCTGCTCTCCCCCTCGGTGTCCTTGAAGTCAACGTGGGTGCACCTGATACCGGTGTCAACAATGTAGATGTCGATGTCCTTGCCCCAGTCAGGGTTGTGCGCGAAGGTGTTCACAACGTTCTGCGGCCCAGCGTTCGTGGTCCTCGCCTGACCCCACGACGCGTCCCTCTGCTGCGCGTTGCAGGTCTCCTGCACGAGGCGCACCACCTGGTTGTGCTCCACCTTCTTCACAAGGTGCTCCTGAGCAAGCACCCACTCAAGGGACTCCTCGTTCAAAGTCGCGTGGACCGCCCGAAACCCCTTCCCGATAGAGAACTTCCTCCCCTTCACCCTCTCGTTCAGCGCATCGTGGTCCGCCACCGTGATGTTCGAGTGCAGCAACAAGATGAACTCATCCTTCACAACCTTGTCCGTCGCGGGCGACAGGGACAGACCGCTCACCGCACAGGCCGCAGCCAGGAGGAGACCACACCTCATCATGTTAAGTTAAAAGTAAAGTAAGGAGAAAGGAAACTGTGGTGTGTGTGTGTGTGTGTGTGTGTGTGTGTTTGTGTGTTTTTGGAAGCAAAGGCCGCTGCCTACGAGAAGGGTGTGAGACGTGGGGACTGGCCTCTATCCCGAGTACCCCGAGACTGACTACAGCGAGTGGCACAAGCCACACCGGAAGCCGAAATGCGACCGAAGTTGGAAGCAAAGGCCGCTGCCTACGACGCCGCCGCGGACAGCTGCGCGGACAAGATGCTGGAGGGAGATCCTGGAGAAGGGTGTGAGCGAGCTGTTGGCGACCACGACTGGTAGCGGGATGAAACGTAAAATTAAATGAAAAATGAAAGTAAGAATAGAAATAAAAAATAAAATAAGAAAAAAAAAATAATAAAAAATAAAAACTCAAAGTGGAGGACAAACCTAATAAAAATAAAAATGAAAAAAGTAAACTGAATGTGAGCCTCCGCCCCCGGTTTAAAAAAAAAAAATCTATTGAATATTGATGGTCAGCTCACAAGGCTGAAACTCGGGAGGAAAGGAATATAAGCAGCTCACCCTGAAGTCCAACAACGACAAAAGGAGCGCTCGTGAAACAGTAAACTATGAAGAGGTGGGAGGAAAGCGAGAATGAGGATGGGGGATGAAACCACGGGGAACCGGACTTCCATGTTGTCCTCTCACTCTCACCCCTGGCCGGTATTGGACCTTCTGAAAAGCTTTTTTGGTACCCAAAAGAAGGAGGCAGTAGAAGAAAGATAAACAATTGCTTTTTTTTTTATTCCCTTTCTCCTTTTGTTCTAAATAAGGGCATTTTTTTTTTTTTTTTTTTTTTCACACTGCTGTGTCTGATTGGTCGGCTGCTGTGGGGGTGGGGGGTAGGTTCTCTGTTTCCGCGAGAAACAGGACTGTACACTCTTGGCGAACTTCTGCCCCTGGTTAAAAAAAAAAAAAAAATCTATTTAGGTTTTGAACATCGGAGGCCCTCCCTTTTCTATTTATTTTTCTCTTTCCAAGAGAAGATGAGAGCGAGGGAAAAAACAAAAAGACCCACTCTAATCAGAAAAAAAAAAAAACATCAAACACAACAACAAAAGAAAGATCAAAAGGAAATCACTTCTCTTCTTTTTTTTTTTTCCCCTTTTCTTTTCTTCTTTTTTTCTTTTCTTTTCTTTTCTCTTCTTCAAGACTGAAACTCCTGAAGATGCACCTGTGGGGGTTTACTACTTCTTTCTTTTTCGTTTTTTTTTTCTTTTCTACAACGGTGAGCACCCACCCGCACACCGAAATTTATCACAATTTCTGTTCTTCTATTTGATACACTTCATTTGTTTTCTTCCTGCTGCCTTGAATGGCTTGCTAATAAAAAGGTGGTCTCTTCACTGTCCTTGAGGAACCCCGCCCTCTTCGGGTCTTTCATGACGTTAAGGGTACCTGGTGTACAAAACAACCGAGTATAAATAAAGAGAAAAAAAAAAAGAAATAACTATTTATTGCCAACAAATAATGAGTCATAATTTAACTCGAGGTCCCGAATTTTTTGCACGAGGGCCCGCCGGGCCCGAGTGCAAAAAAACGGTAACGAGAGTTAAATTATGGCTCATTTGGCGGCAAGTAAGTCGTTTTATTTCACTCTTCGTCATTTGAGTCACTCTCACTCACTCACTCTCACTGCTTTCACCGCTGCTTTCCTCACACGGGTCAGCTTTTTTTTGGGGGGGGACAGGCATTTGGTTATTGTTGATATTGATTGTGACGTAGTCGCTAATATTTGAGAAATAGATAGTTTGACCCGGTTGGACACTGTTGGGGGCGGGCTGTGGCAGTCCAGGCTGTTGTGTGTTGGGAACCAAGGCAGGATTTCCAGGCTGCTGTTGTGAGGGCAGGCAAGGAATGTTCAGCTGCTGCGACACAGTACTAATCAGCTTTTTGCTTTTATCGATGTAGCCCTGGGCTACTGAAACCGAGTTCCAGCTAAAAAATTTCATCAGCGTGGCTATGTCGGCGCCCCCTTCACAAGCAGCTGTAGCGGCACTCCTCCTCATCGAATGCGAAGTGTACTTCGACGGGCAGCTCTTGCCTAGCAGGCTGGCCACTACTTTGGTGACGTTCCTCACGGTGTTGATCCCTAACCTGGACGCAACAAACCCCTTCGACCCGTTCTGTGTATGGGCTGCCCTCCAAAGGAACGGTTTCTTGTCGTCAACAGAGGAAAAATAGATGTTGAAAACATCGGCTGCGAGTCCCTTCGGCACTAAAAAGGTCGAAAGCTCCGGAGGTCCACGCTGTTTCTTGCGCTGGAAGCAGAACCAGAAGCCGTAGTCGTCTTGCGACACCTTAGAGTACTCTAGCTCGTACAGCTCTTCCCCCCTCAACCCCCCGTAATAACCACAAACAAACATTGCTCTGTTCACGGTAAAAACGTTGGCCTTCATATGCTCAGGGCATTCGAGGGTGAGCAACGTAGAGAGGTCCTCCATGTTGAATACCTCAGCTTTTTTGACAACCCGGGTCGTGGAGGATTCCGACCTCTTCAAAAAGAGTTTGAGCTCTTTCCACTCCTTTTCATCAGCCCCATAAATTGCAACGAAGACAGCCCGGATTTGGCTATACAGCGTCCACGCGGTGCCACAGCTGTACCCATCAGCAAGTTTCTGCTTAAGATAGGAGATGACATCAGCTTCTTTCGGCTTCGTATGCTTGGACCAGAAGTTTTCCCATGCTGTTTTGTAAATCTCAGCTGACTTCCTGGGGAGTTTTTCTTCCCAGTTCGAACACTTTTTAACCTTTGGCATGATTGCGATGCGATTTGTAGTGCTGTTAGGTGGTTTTTTTGCTGAAATTTCCCTAAGGTGATATGGGGGTGGCAATTTCGCTATGGCATTTAAAGGGGAAGTAAAGCGCTTATTCCCACTTTTAAGGGCTGGAATGGCCTCAGATGGCCAAAAATAGTCAAAATACCCCCACCCCAAAAAAATTTTTCAAGGGGGTGGGTACATTTTTTTCACGACGAGACCCATTTTTTCACTCTGAATGGCCATTATTTAACTGCAAAATCTCATTATTTAACTAGTTAAATAATGGCGATTTCGCGTTAAATAATGAGGCCCCTAGTGAGTGAAGAAAATGACGAAGAGTGAAATAAAAAAAAAAAAAGAGAGAGAGACACATTTACAACAAAGAAACAGGTACGATTTGAAACAAGATAGTTATAGTTTTTTTTCTTCTCTTTTACTTCTTCCAAAAAAAAGAGTCGGTTGATTGCTGTTTGTGCACAGCCGGGGTTAACCTGTAGAAGGATAAGCCCTACAATGCCACCACTACTCTTTTTAGCAATAACAATTCAGTATCAATAGATTGTTTTTCTTCATGCAAAAAAAAAAAAAATAATAATAATAAATTAAAAAAAAGAGTCGGTTGATTGTTGTTTGTGCACAGCCGGGATTAACCTGTAGAAGGATAAGCCCAACAATTGGAAACCAAGCCCTACAATGCTACCACTACTCTTTTTAGCAATAACAATTCATTATCAATATATTGTTTTTCTTGTTCATGCAAAAAAAAATTTAAAAAAAAAAAATAGGAGAGTACGAAAATTGTGCCTCTCGAACATCACACTGGTGAACACTTTATTTTCTATCCTTCTTGTCGCCAGTCTTTTTTTTTTATTCTTTCTTCAACAAGATATTTTATTGTTTCGAGATGGCTTTCCTGTGCCGCTAGATGAACCGGTGTGCTACCGTCGTTGTTTTTGACACCTGCGTCTTGACCGCAAGTTTCAACAAGATATTTAACCGTCTCAAGATGGCCCTTGAATGCTGCTTCATGAAGCGGTGTCCAACCGTAGTTGCTTTTGACACCTGCGTCTTGACCGAGAGTTTCAACAAAATATTTTACTGTCTCCAGCTGGCCACTTGATGCTGCTAGTTGAAACGGTGCCCAACCCTCGTTGGTTTTGACACCTGCGTCTTGACCGAGAGTTTCAACAAAATATTTAACTGTCTCCAGATGGCCCTTTAATGCTGCTTCATGAAGCGGTGTAAAACCGTCTTTGTTTTTGACACCTGCGTCTTGACCGAGAGTTTCAACAAGATATTTTACTGTCTCCAGGTGGCCCCTTAATGCTGCGTAATGAAGCGGTGTAAAACCGTCTTTGTTTTTGACACCTGCGTCTTGACCGAGAGTTTCAACAAGATATTTTACTGTCTCCAGGTGGCCCCTTAATGCTGCATCATGAAGCGGTGTCCTACCGTAGTTGCTTTTGACACCTGCGTCTTGACCGAGAGTTTCAACAAGATATTTAACCATCATCACATGGCCCCTTAATGCAGCGTGATAAACCGGTGTCCTACCGTCTTTGCATTTGACACCTGCGTCTTGACCGCAAGCTTCAACAAGATATTTAACAGTCTCCAGCTGGCCTCTTAATGCTGCTTCATGTATCGGTGTCCTACCGTCTTCGCTTTTCGCACCAGCGTCTTGACCAAGAGTTTTAACAAGATATTTAACAGTCTCCAGGTGGCCGTACTCTGCTGCTAGATGAACCGGTGTCCAACCGTCGTTGCATCTCACACCTTTGTTGCCACCGCGAGTTTTAACAAGTTTTCCATTCCTCTTTTTTTTTCGGGAACGAGACTTTTCAAGATATTTAACTGTCTCCAGGTGGCCGTTTGATGCTGCATCATGAAGCGGTGTAAAACCTAAGTTGCATTTGACACCAGCGTCTTGACCAAGAGTTTCAACAAGATATTTAACCGTCTCAAGATGGCCGTTAACTGCTGCTTCGTGAACCGGTGTCCTACTGTCGTTGTTTTTGACACCTACGTCGCTACCGCAAGTTTCAATAAGATATTTAACTGTTTCCAGCTGGCCTTCCTGTGCTGCTAGATGAACCGGTGTCCAACCATCGTTGCTTTTCACACCAGGGTCCTGGTGGTAAGAAGAGACGAGAGCAGCCACAGCCTCGACACAGTTGTTTTCGCGAGCTGCATAGTGCAGGGCTGTGAAACCATCGCTGCCCGTTGCACCAGGGTCAACACCCCGCTCCAGAACAAGTTCCCTCATCTCCTCAAGGTCCCCTTTTGAAACAGCGCTCACCAAGGCAACCCTCCCCTCCTCTTTTGTGAGGGTGGTGTTGTTCGCAGCAGCTGACGGATCCATACTTTGTTGTTGTTGTTGTTGTTGTTGTTGTGCAGGTAGAGGGGACTGTGTTGGGGATTAATTGGATGCGAACTCGAAAAAATAAGATACGAGTCGTGTAAAACTGCAGAGAAAGAAAGAGGGAAAAGAGAAGAAGGAATAGGAAAGAGATGTTCGAACGAAGGATTGGGAAGTCTGGTTAAATTCGTACTGACAAATACACAAACACACCCACAACAAGAACAAACACACTTGGATGCCCTCTTCTGTTGTTGCGTCCAAAGATTCAACAAAACCGGAGACGTTTTTGTTTGGTCTTCAAGTTCGTTTTTTTTTTTTTTTTTTTTTTTTTTTTTTTTTTTTAATTTCTCTTTCCTTCAGCAATAAAAAAAAGTGTCTAAAAAAAAAAACACAAGTAAGGTAACGCCACACGTTTTCTTTTTAGTTTACACATTCAGGGGGAGGGGAGGGGAGGGGGATTGAAAAGATCAAAAACGAATTTGGTTTAATCATTCAGGGGAGGGGAGGGGAGGGGAGAGGGGGAATCGAATATAAATCAGCGAATCGAATCCCCAACCCGAGGTTTTTTAACGGGTGCTAATGCAAGGAACGTGAAGCATCTTGTTCGGGGACCCAGTCCCGATCTGAAGGATACCAGTCTCGGCGTTGTCGTTGAGGAGCTTCTTGACCTCAGCGGGGCTGTTTGTCTGGGCGTAGAGAGCCATGGCACCAGCAACGTGAGGGGAGGCCATGGAGGTACCGGAGAGGGTGGCGTAGGCGGTGTCGGAGGTGGAGTACGCGGCCACAATGTTGGAGCCGGGTGCGAAGATGTCGAGGGTGCTGCCGTAGTTGGAGAAGCTGGAGCGTGCGTCCACCTGGGTGCCGCCCGAGTTGGCGAGCTCGGTGGAGCCGACGGTGACGCAGTCCTTGGCACTGGCGGGGCTGTAGTTCCTCGCGTCAGCGTTGTCGTTCCCGGCTGCCACAGCGAAGGAAACACCGGTGCCAACAGCAGCGTCGACAGCGTTGTTCGACGCCGTGCTGAAGCCACCTCCCAGCGACATGTTCGCAACAGACTTCTTCTTCCTTGTGGCGGCGTTGTCCGCCACGAACTGCACACCGGCGATCACACCAGCCGTTGTCCCGGAACCGTTGTCCCCGAGCACCTTCACGGCGATCAGCGTCGAGGCCTTTGCGATACCGTAGCGGATCCCGCCCGATGTCGAGGCGCAGTGGGTCCCGTGTCCGTTCACATCGGTGTTGCTGCCGCCAGCGGTGTTCGCCCCCCACAAGCACCTGCTCTCCCCCTCGGTGTCCTTGAAGTCAACGTGGGTGCACCTGATACCGGTGTCAACAATGTAGATGTCGATGTCCTTGCCCCAGTCAGGGTTGTGCGCGAAGGTGTTCACAACGTTCTGCGGCCCAGCGTTCGTGGTCCTCGCCTGACCCCACGACGCGTCCCTCTGCTGCGCGTTGCAGGTCTCCTGCACGAGGCGCACCACCTGGTTGTGCTCCACCTTCTTCACAAGGTGCTCCTGAGCAAGCACCCACTCAAGGGACTCCTCGTTCAAAGTCGCGTGGACCGCCCGAAACCCCTTCCCGATAGAGAACTTCCTCCCCTTCACCCTCTCGTTCAGCGCATCGTGGTCCGCCACCGTGATGTTCGAGTGCAGCAACAAGATGAACTCATCCTTCACAACCTTGTCCGTCGCGGGCGACAGGGACAGACCGCTCACCGCACAGGCCGCAGCCAGGAGGAGACCACACCTCATCATGTTAAGTTAAAAGTAAAGTAAGGAGAAAGGAAACTGTGGTGTGTGTGTGTGTGTGTGTGTGTGTGTGTTTGTGTGTTTTTGGAAGCAAAGGCCGCTGCCTACGAGAAGGGTGTGAGACGTGGGGACTGGCCTCTATCCCGAGTACCCCGAGACTGACTACAGCGAGTGGCACAAGCCACACCGGAAGCCGAAATGCGACCGAAGTTGGAAGCAAAGGCCGCTGCCTACGACGCCGCCGCGGACAGCTGCGCGGACAAGATGCTGGAGGGAGATCCTGGAGAAGGGTGTGAGCGAGCTGTTGGCGACCACGACTGGTAGCGGGATGAAACGTAAAATTAAATGAAAAATGAAAGTAAGAATAGAAATAAAAAATAAAATAAGAAAAAAAAAATAATAAAAAATAAAAACTCAAGGTGGAGGACAAACCTAATAAAAATAAAAATGAAAAAAGTAAACTGAATGTGAGCCTCCGCCCCCGGTTTAAAAAAAAAAAATCTATTGAATATTGATGGTCAGCTCACAAGGCTGAAACTCGGGAGGAAAGGAATATAAGCAGCTCACCCTGAAGTCCAACAACGACAAAAGGAGCGCTCGTGAAACAGTAAACTATGAAGAGGTGGGAGGAAAGCGAGAATGAGGATGGGGGATGAAACCACGGGGAACCGGACTTCCATGTTGTCCTCTCACTCTCACCCCTGACCGGTATTGGACCTTCTGAAAAGCTTTTTTGGTACCCAAAAGAAGGAGGCAGTAGAAGAAAGATAAACAATTGCTTTTTTTTTTTCCCTTTCTCCTTTTGTTCTAAATAAGGGCATTTTTTTTTTTTTTTTTTTTTTTTTTTTTTTTTCACACTGCTGTGTCTGATTGGTCGGCTGCTGTGGGGGTGGGGGGTAGGTTCTCTGTTTCCGCGAGAAACAGGACTGTACACTCTTGGCGAACTTCCGCCCCTGGTTTAAAAAAAAAAAAAAAAATCTATTTAGGTTTTGAACATCGGAGGCCCTCCCTTTTCTATTTATTTTTCTCTTTCCAAGAGAAGATGAGAGCGAGGGAAAAAACAAAAAGACCCACTCTAATCAGAAAAAAAAAAAAACATCAAACACAACAACAAAAGAAAGATCAAAAGGAAATCACTTCTCTTCTTTTTTTTTTCCCCCCTTTTCTTTTCTTCTTTTTTTCTTTTCTTTTCTCTTCTTCAAGACTGAAACTCCTGAAGATGCACCTGTGGGGGTTTACTACTTCTTTCTTTTTCATTTTTTTTTTCTTTTCTACAACGGTGAGCACCCACCCGCACACCGAAATTTATCAAAATTTCTGTTCTTCTATTTGATTACACTTCATTTGTTTTCTTCCTGCTGCCTTGAATGGCTTGCTAATAAAAAGGTGGTCTCTTCACTGTCCTTGAGGAACCCCGCCCTCTTCGGGTCTTTCATGACGTTAAGGGTACCTGGTGTACAAAACAACCGAGTATAAATAAAGAGAAAAAAAAAAAAGAAAAAAAAAAAAAAAGAGAGAGAGACACATTTACAACAAAGAAACAGGTACGATTTGAAACAAGATAGTTATAGTTTTTTTTCTTCTCTTTTACTTCTTCCAAAAAAAAGAGTCGGTTGATTGCTGTTTGTGCACAGCCGGGGTTAACCTGTAGAAGGGTAAGCCCTACAATGCCACCACTACTCTTTTTAGCAATAACAATTCAGTATCAATAGATTGTTTTTCTTCATGCAAAAAAAAAAAAAAAAATAATAATAATAATAAATTAAAAAAAAAATTAAAAAAAAAAAAATAGGAGAGTACGAAAATTGTGCCTCTCGAACATCACACTGGTGAACACTTTATTTTCTATCCTTCTTGTCGCCAGTCTTTTTCTTTTATTCTTTCTTCAACAAGATATTTTATTGTTTCGAGATGGCTTTCCTGTGCCGCTAGATGAACCGGTGTGCTACCGTCGTTGTTTTTGACACCTGCGTCTTGACCGCAAGTTTCAACAAGATATTTAACCGTCTCAAGATGGCCCTTGAATGCTGCATAATGAAGCGGTGTCCAACCTAAGTTGCACTTGACACCTGCGACTTGACCGCGAGTTTCAACAAGTTTTCTTTTTTTGCATGAAACGGAAAGAGTGCGTGATGCCGCACCTCTCCTGCTTTCAACAAGATATTTAACTGTCTCCAGGTGGCCACTTGATGCTGCATCATGAAGCGGTGTCCTACCGTAGTTGCTTTTGACACCTGCGTCTTGACCGAGAGTTTCAACAAGATATTTTACTGTCTCCAGCTGGCCACTTGATGCTGCTAGATGAACCGGTGCCCAACCCTCGTTGGTTTTGACACCTGCGTCTTGACCGAGAGTTTCAACAAAATATTTTACTGTCTCCAGCTGGCCATTTGATGCTGCTAGTTGAAACGGTGCCCAACCCTCGTTGGTTTTGACACCTGCGTCTTGACCGAGAGTTTCAACAAAATATTTAACTGTCTCCAGATGGCCCTTTAATGCTGCTTCATGAAGCGGTGTAAAACCGTCTTTGTTTTTGACACCTGCGTCTTGACCGAGAGTTTCAACAAGATATTTTACTGTCTCCAGGTGGCTCCTTAATGCTGCTTCATGAAGCGGTGTCCTACCGTAGTTGCTTTTGACACCTGCGTCTTGACCGAGAGTTTCAACAAGATATTTAACCGTCTTCACATGGCCCCTTAATGCAGCGTGATAAACCGGTGTCCTACCGTCTTTGCATTTGACACCTGCGTCTTGACCGCAAGCTTCAACAAGATATTTAACTGTCTCCAGCTGGCCTCCTAATGCTGCTTCATGTATCGGTGTCCTACCGTCTTCGCTTTTCGCACCAGCGTCTTGACCAAGAGTTTCAACAAGATATTTAACAGTCTCCAGGTGGCCGTACTCTGCTGCTAGATGAACCGGTGTCCAACCGTCGTTGCTGCTCACACCTTTGTTGCCACCGCGAGTTTTAACAAGTTTTCCATTCCTCTTTTTTTTTCGGGAACGAGACTTTTCAAGATATTTAACTGTCTCCAGGTGGCCGTTTGATGCTGCATCATGAAGCGGTGTAAAACCTAAGTTGCATTTGACACCTGCGTCTTGACCAAGAGTTTCAACTAGATATTTAACCGTCTCAAGATGGCCGTTAACTGCTGCTTCGTGAACCGGTGTCCTACTGTCGTTGTTTTTGACACCTACGTCGCTACCGCAAGTTTCAATAAGATATTTAACTGTTTCCAGCTGGCCTTCCTGTGCTGCTAGATGAACCGGTGTCCAACCATCGTTGCTTTTCACACCAGGGTCCTGGTGGTAAGAAGAGACGAGAGCAGCCACAGCCTCGACACAGTTGTTTTCGCGAGCTGCATAGTGCAGGGCTGTGAAACCATCGCTGCCCGTTGCACCAGGGTCAACACCCCGCTCCAGAACAAGTTCCCTCATCTCCTCAAGGTCCCCTTTTGAAACAGCTCTCACCAAGGCAACCCTCCCCTCCTCTTTTGTGAGGGTGGTGTTGTTCGCAGCAGCTGACGGATCCATACTTTGTTGTTGTTGTTGTTGTTGTTGTTGTTGTGCAGGTAGAGGGGACTGTGTTGGGGATTAATTGGATGTGAACTCGAAAAAATAAGATACGAGTCGTGTAAAACTGCAGAGAAAGAAAGAGGGAAAAGAGAAGAAGGAATAGGAAAGAGATGTTCGAACGAAGGATTGGGAAGTCTGGTTAAATTCGTACTGACAAATACACAAACACATCCACAACAAGAACAAACACACTTGGATGGCCTCTTCTGTTGTTGCGTCCAAAGATTCAACAAAACCGGAGACGTTTTTGTTTGGTCTTCAAGTTCGTTTTTTTTTTTTTTTTTTTTTTTTTTTAAATTTCTCTTTCCTTCAGCAATAAAAAAAGGTGTCTAAAAAAAAAACACAAGTAAGGTAACGCCACACGTTTTCTTTTTAGTTTACACATTCAGGGGGAGGGGAGGGGGGGATTGAAAAGATCAAAAACGAATTTGGTTTAATCATTCAGGGGGAGGGGAGGGGAGAGGGAAACCTTGGGGACTGGATCAGAAACTTTTTCCTCTTTAAAGATAGACCTTGAACATTTCTCAAACTAAGGGGGTGGCTTTTTGACATTTCTCAAACTTAGGGGTCAAGTTAGCAGTTTTCTCATAAATAAATAAACACAAGTAAGGGAACGCCACACGTTTTCTTTTTAGTTTACACATTCAGGGGGAGGGGAAGAGAGTATGCAAAGATCAGCGAATCCCGAGTTTAACGGGTGCTAATGCAAGGAACGTGAAGCATCTTGTTCGGGGACCCAGTCCCGATCTGAAGGATACCAGTCTCGGCGTTGTCGTTGAGGAGCTTCTTGACCTCAGCGGGGCTGTTTGTCTGGGCGTAGAGAGCCATGGCACCAGCAACGTGAGGGGAGGCCATGGAGGTACCGGAGAGGGTGGCGTAGGCGGTGTCGGAGGTGGAGTACGCGGCCACAATGTTGGAGCCGGGTGCGAAGATGTCGAGGGTGCTGCCGTAGTTGGAGAAGCTGGAGCGTGCGTCCACCTGGGTGCCGCCCGAGTTGGCGAGCTCGGTGGAGCCGACGGTGACGCAGTCCTTGGCACTGGCGGGGCTGTAGTTCCTCGCGTCAGCGTTGTCGTTCCCGGCTGCCACAGCGAAGGAAACACCGGTGCCAACAGCAGCGTCGACAGCGTTGTTCGACGCCGTGCTGAAGCCACCTCCCAGCGACATGTTCGCAACAGACTTCTTCTTCCTTGTGGCGGCGTTGTCCGCCACGAACTGCACACCGGCGATCACACCAGCCGTTGTCCCGGAACCGTTGTCCCCGAGCACCTTCACGGCGATCAGCGTCGAGGCCTTTGCGATACCGTAGCGGATCCCGCCCGATGTCGAGGCGCAGTGGGTCCCGTGTCCGTTCACATCGGTGTTGCTGCCGCCAGCGGTGTTCGCCCCCCACAAGCACCTGCTCTCCCCCTCGGTGTCCTTGAAGTCAACGTGGGTGCACCTGATACCGGTGTCAACAATGTAGATGTCGATGTCCTTGCCCCAGTCAGGGTTGTGCGCGAAGGTGTTCACAACGTTCTGCGGCCCAGCGTTCGTGGTCCTCGCCTGACCCCACGACGCGTCCCTCTGCTGCGCGTTGCAGGTCTCCTGCACGAGGCGCACCACCTGGTTGTGCTCCACCTTCTTCACAAGGTGCTCCTGAGCAAGCACCCACTCAAGGGACTCCTCGTTCAAAGTCGCGTGGACCGCCCGAAACCCCTTCCCGATAGAGAACTTCCTCCCCTTCACCCTCTCGTTCAGCGCATCGTGGTCCGCCACCGTGATGTTCGAGTGCAGCAACAAGATGAACTCATCCTTCACAACCTTGTCCGTCGCGGGCGACAGGGACAGACCGCTCACCGCACAGGCCGCAGCCAGGAGGAGACCACACCTCATCATGTTAAGTTAAAAGTAAAGTAAGGAGAAAGGAAACTGTGGTGTGTGTGTGTGTGTGTGTGTGTGTGTGTTTGTGTGTTTTTGGAAGCAAAGGCCGCTGCCTACGAGAAGGGTGTGAGACGTGGGGACTGGCCTCTATCCCGAGTACCCCGAGACTGACTACAGCGAGTGGCACAAGCCACACCGGAAGCCGAAATGCGACCGAAGTTGGAAGCAAAGGCCGCTGCCTACGACGCCGCCGCGGACAGCTGCGCGGACAAGATGCTGGAGGGAGATCCTGGAGAAGGGTGTGAGCGAGCTGTTGGCGACCACGACTGGTAGCGGGATGAAACGTAAAATTAAATGAAAAATGAAAGTAAGAATAGAAATAAAAAATAAAATAAGAAAAAAAAAATAATAAAAAATAAAAACTCAAGGTGGAGGACAAACCTAATAAAAATAAAAATGAAAAAAGTAAACTGAATGTGAGCCTCCGCCCCCGGTTTAAAAAAAAAAAATCTATTGAATATTGATGGTCAGCTCACAAGGCTGAAACTCGGGAGGAAAGGAATATAAGCAGCTCACCCTGAAGTCCAACAACGACAAAAGGAGCGCTCGTGAAACAGTAAACTATGAAGAGGTGGGAGGAAAGCGAGAATGAGGATGGGGGATGAAACCACGGGGAACCGGACTTCCATGTTGTCCTCTCACTCTCACCCCTGACCGGTATTGGACCTTCTGAAAAGCTTTTTTGGTACCCAAAAGAAGGAGGCAGTAGAAGAAAGATAAACAATTGCTTTTTTTTTTTCCCTTTCTCCTTTTGTTCTAAATAAGGGCATTTTTTTTTTTTTTTTTTTTTTTTTTTTTTTTTCACACTGCTGTGTCTGATTGGTCGGCTGCTGTGGGGGTGGGGGGTAGGTTCTCTGTTTCCGCGAGAAACAGGACTGTACACTCTTGGCGAACTTCCGCCCCTGGTTTAAAAAAAAAAAAAAAAATCTATTTAGGTTTTGAACATCGGAGGCCCTCCCTTTTCTATTTATTTTTCTCTTTCCAAGAGAAGATGAGAGCGAGGGAAAAAACAAAAAGACCCACTCTAATCAGAAAAAAAAAAAAAAAAAACATCAAACACAACAACAAAAGAAAGATCAAAAGGAAATCACTTCTCTTCTTTTTTTTTTTCCCACTTTTCTTTTCTTCTTTTTTTCTTTTCTTTTCTCTTCTTCAAGACTGAAACTCCTGAAGATGCACCTGTGGGGGTTTACTACTTCTTTCTTTTTCATTTTTTTTTTCTTTTCTACAACGGTGAGCACCCACCCGCACACCGAAATTTATCAAAATTTCTGTTCTTCTATTTGATTACACTTCATTTGTTTTCTTCCTGCTGCCTTGAATGGCTTGCTAATAAAAAGGTGGTCTCTTCACTGTCCTTGAGGAACCCCGCCCTCTTCGGGTCTTTCATGACGTTAAGGGTACCTGGTGTACAAAACAACCGAGTATAAATAAAGAGAAAAAAAAAAAAGAAAAAAAAAAAAAAAGAGAGAGAGACACATTTACAACAAAGAAACAGGTACGATTTGAAACAAGATAGTTATAGTTTTTTTTCTTCTCTTTTACTTCTTCCAAAAAAAAGAGTCGGTTGATTGCTGTTTGTGCACAGCCGGGGTTAACCTGTAGAAGGGTAAGCCCTACAATGCCACCACTACTCTTTTTAGCAATAACAATTCAGTATCAATAGATTGTTTTTCTTCATGCAAAAAAAAAAAAAAAAATAATAATAATAATAAATTAAAAAAAAAATTAAAAAAAAAAAAATAGGAGAGTACGAAAATTGTGCCTCTCGAACATCACACTGGTGAACACTTTATTTTCTATCCTTCTTGTCGCCAGTCTTTTTCTTTTATTCTTTCTTCAACAAGATATTTTATTGTTTCGAGATGGCTTTCCTGTGCCGCTAGATGAACCGGTGTGCTACCGTCGTTGTTTTTGACACCTGCGTCTTGACCGCAAGTTTCAACAAGATATTTAACCGTCTCAAGATGGCCCTTGAATGCTGCATAATGAAGCGGTGTCCAACCTAAGTTGCACTTGACACCTGCGACTTGACCGCGAGTTTCAACAAGTTTTCTTTTTTTGCATGAAACGGAAAGAGTGCGTGATGCCGCACCTCTCCTGCTTTCAACAAGATATTTAACTGTCTCCAGGTGGCCACTTGATGCTGCATCATGAAGCGGTGTCCTACCGTAGTTGCTTTTGACACCTGCGTCTTGACCGAGAGTTTCAACAAGATATTTTACTGTCTCCAGCTGGCCACTTGATGCTGCTAGATGAACCGGTGCCCAACCCTCGTTGGTTTTGACACCTGCGTCTTGACCGAGAGTTTCAACAAAATATTTTACTGTCTCCAGCTGGCCATTTGATGCTGCTAGTTGAAACGGTGCCCAACCCTCGTTGGTTTTGACACCTGCGTCTTGACCGAGAGTTTCAACAAAATATTTAACTGTCTCTGGCGATTGTTAGCGACGAGATCTCGTTTGCCCTCCTGCCTGGCTGCGGTTTCCCCCAGAATCTGGTGTACTGCCTGCCCCATTCGTCATCTCTGAGCACGCGTTCCACTTCCAGCTGTGTCTGGGCTGTGAGCGCCGTCTCCTGGATGCAGAAGACGTCTGGGAGGACTCCAGCATATTCACCCAGCCTGTTGTTTAGGGCCGCGCCATTGTGCGTGAATAGGGTGAGCTCGTCTGTTCCGCGTCTCTCCAACTCGTCGTTCGCCGGTCCGGGTCCCGGGTTTGGCTCCACCCCATCCTCGACCAGTTGCTTCGATTCTCTGTCGGAGAGCAACCTCGGGTCGTGCTTCGACTGGGGCCGGGTGGTCGTGTGGTGATGATTATAATTGTGATTGATGAAATTGTTTAGGTTAGGGTGTTGGCCGTTCGGCGGGGTTGGGGGTCGTTTATCATATGTCAGTCACCACCCGCCTTCCATACAACTACGGCACACGGTGGTCCTGCACTCGTTTATTATGCATTGTTGGGCCTGGTTCTTCTTGTGCACCCCTTCATCGCATATCTTGCACACTGCTCCCCTCCAGGTCGAGTACGTGCCGTTGAAGACGTGCGTCTTTCCTGTCACGCAAATGGTAAGGTCTCCTTCCTCCAACAGTTCCTCGTCCCCGTCTCCCCCTTCAGTTTCAATGTCCGTATCCGTCCCCGTAGGCGGTGGTCCCAAACTAGACTCAGCATCTTCTGTTCCTTCCATCTCCGTGCCATACTGCGGGGAGCATGCTTCTTCCGACCTCTGCCCCTGCTTCACGAATACCTTCAGTTGGGCTGTTAGCTCCGTCATCGCCTGCTGTAGTTGGCGTACCTCCTGGCGTAGCTCGTCATTTTCCTTTCTCAGTTTCAGGACCTCCGACGACTCCTTTGGTTTCTTGAGTGGTCTGCCGGAGAGTTTCTGAATCGCTTTTTCGATCGCACCTAGACGGTCTTCCATCGACGTGTTCTTTTGCACCTTTCCCTTTGTGTCTGGCGAATCCTTCGTTGCCTGAGTCTTGGTGCTAGGGGTGGGAGTAGTCTTAGCAACCCCTGCTGCCGCGTTCAGATAGGACTTGGCCCCAGCTGGCGAGGACTGTTTTCTGCTCCATGTCTGCCCTGGGTGTGACTTTAAGGTGGCCATCGGTCTGGTCGACGTATCCGACGTGATTCTGCAGTTTAGGATCTTCCCTGTCGGGGTCGTGATCCTCACCTTGTCGGTCGGGGGTTTCGTTCCTCTGATGTACCAGCACCGTGTCCCGTTGCTCCATCCGCCTCTGACTGGTACTCCCTTCCATCCCATCTTTGCGGTGATCCTCTCCACGTGCTGTTCGCTGCAATCCGAGTAGAGCCCGGTGAGCTTCCACGTCGGCTCCCCGTGTTGGCCCTCCAGCCTCGCACCCTCTCCCATCGCCTTGTTGAGGATGGCGATCTTCCGTTCCTCCGTCGTCCGTATCCCGATGCGGCCGTCACCGTCCCGCATCGCCAGACCCTCCGCCTCTGCCTGCGCCAACGCTACGTCCAGCGTTGTGTCCTTTGGAAGCCACGCAACCGGCCCGAGCTTCCCGTCTTTCAGTTTGAGGAAGACCCCGTCCTTCCCTGAGTCCTTCAGCATCCCCGCCAGCCTTTCCTTCGGGAGCGTTACCAGCGCGTCGACTCGTTGTACCCCGTTCAGGTGCTTGTCTACCCTCAGGACGCCCCGGCAGCCCATCTTCCTCAGCTGGCCGTGCGGTCCGTTCACCATTCGTTCCCAGAGTTCTGGCGAGGCGTGCTCTTTCGCGACCACAACTGCTGCTCTGACGAACATCTTCCCCAGGTCTATGTCCACCGTGCCTGTAGGTGCAACCAGCTCGACTCTCCCGCTCAGCGCCGTCAGGAACATCGTCTTGTTGCTGTACTCGGTTGCCGTCTTGACGACGATGTCGACTTCCAGCCTTCCGTCCCCCCCTTGCTTCGTGAGCACCCCCTTGATCCCTGACCATTTCATTGCCTGCACCTTCAACAAACTCTCCTCAGACAGTAGCACCACGCCGTCCTTTCCCTTCGCCATGTCCTCCATCTCGATGAAGGGGACTTGAAACTGGTCCTTTTCTAGCTTCCACACTTTCTTGGCGTCCTCCTTCACTGGGGCCGTTCTCTTCTTGTTGTTGCTGGGGGTGCGCCAGGATTTGCGTTCTCCGTCAGTCGTTGGCATCCTCACCTTCACCAGCTCAAACTTCCGTTGAACGGTCTTCAGCACCCCTTTTTCGAAGGGCTCAGCGACAAAGCAGAACCTTCCCTGTCCGTCGTGCCCTATGTGCACCCTCTTTTTCCCGCCTTGAGCGACCTGCACTACTAGGGACCCCTCTGCAAGCACTGCAACATGAATGTTGGCTTTCAGTGCTCTTGCGGCGGCCTGGATGCACAGGCTGTCTGCGACGGATCCTTCTCGGCTGTGTGCTACACAGAAGCCGTCGAAGTCTCCTCCTTCCACGAGTGGGGTGTACTCCGCCTCGTTCCGCCTCAGTTCCTGCAGGACCATGCCCTGCACCTCTGCCTTCTTCATCGCTAACTTCTTTGCTAGCACTCCGTACAAGGTGTAGTCCTTCCCCGCCTCCACCGTCATGCCAAACCCCTTCAGCGCTCGTGAGAGGTCTTGGAACCCCATCCTGCTTCGACCTATCCCTTCTGTCGTTTTTACCTTCTCTGTTGTTATTGTCTTCTCGTCCTTTCGCTTCGCTTTGATTTTATCCTCCAGTCTTTTTCGTCCTTCGCTTCCTTCTTTTGATTTGTCTTCCTAGTTCTTCGCTTTCTATTGATTCTTCCCTCTGTCTTCTCGTCTTTTACTCTTCTTCTATTTTTCTTCTTTTCAAACCGTATTACCTATTGACTTTATTGGCACGGTCGGACACCAATAAAGTACAGAAAAAATAGTCGGACACCAATAAAGTACAGAAAAAATAAAAACTCAAAGTGGAGGACAAACCTAATAAAAATAAAAATGAAAAAAGTAAACTGAATGTGAGCCTCCGCCCCCGGTTTAAAAAAAAAAATCTATTGAATATTGATGGTCAGCTCACAAGGCTGAAACTCGGGAGGAAAGGAATATAAGCAGCTCACCCTAAAGTCCAACAACAACAAAAGGAGCGCTCGTGAAACAGTAAACTATGAAGAGGTGGGAGGAAAGCGAGAATGAGGATGGGGGATGAAACCACGGGGAACCGGACTTCCATGTTGTCCTCTCACTCTCACCCCTGGCCGGTATTGGACCTTCTGAAAAGCTTTTTTGGTACCCAAAAGAAGGAGGCAGTAGAAGAAAGATAAACAATTGCTTTTTTTTTTTCCCTTTCTCCCTTTGTTCTAAATAAGGGCATTTTTTTTTTTTTTTTTTTTTCACACTGCTGTGTCTGATTGGTCGGCTGCTGTGGGGGTGGGGGGTAGGTTCTCTGTTTCCGCGAGAAACAGGACTGTACACTCTTGGCGAACTTCTGCCCCTGGTTTAAAAAAAAAAAAAAAAATCTATTTAGGTTTTGAACATCGGAGGCCCTCCCTTTTCTATTTATTTTTCTCTTTCCAAGAGAAGATGAGAGCGAGGGAAAAAACAAAAAGACCCACTCTAATCAGAAAAAAAAAAAAAAAAAAAAACATCAAACACAACAACAAAAGAAAGATCAAAAGGAAATCACTTCTCTTCTTTTTTTTTTTTCCCCCTTTTCTTTTCTTCTTTTTTTCTTTTCTTTTCTCTTCTTCAAGACTGAAACTCCTGAAGATGCACCTGTGGGGGTTTACTACTTCTTTCTTTTTTCATTTTTTTTTTCTTTTCTACAACGGTGAGCACCCACCCGCACACCGAAATTTATCAAAATTTCTGTTCTTCTATTTGATTACACTTCATTTGTTTTCTTCCTGCTGCCTTGAATGGCTTGCTAATAAAAAGGTGGTCTCTTCACTGTCCTTGAGGAACCCCGCCCTCTTCGGGTCTTTCATGACGTTAAGGGTACCTGGTGTACAAAACAACCGAGTATAAATAAAGAGAAGAAAAAAAAAAAAAAAAAAAAAAAAAGAGAGAGACATATTTACAAGAAAGAAACAGGTACGATTTGAAACAAGATAGTTATAGTTTTTTTTCTTCTCTTTTACTTCTTCCAAAAAAAAAGAGTCGGTTGATTGCTGTTTGTGCACAGCCGGGGTTAACCTGTAGAAGGATAAGCCCTACAATGCCACCACTACTCTTTTTAGCAATAACAATTCAGTATCAATAGATTGTTTTTCTTCATGCAAAAAAAAAAAAAAAATAATAAATAAATAAATAAATAAAAAATTTACTCATGGTAAAAGACAATCCCACTCGAGGACAGCCTCTTGTGGTGTGAGTTCCTATCTATTAATGCTCCCCTTCTGGAGCATAGCCTTCGTTCCTATTGTCGCCTTTAAAGCTTTTCGTAGTCTCGACACGCGTTCTTTCTTGTATGTCCCTTTCAACTCCTGTAGCTTTTGCGCTGTCTGTCTTGATGCGAAGATCGGTCTCCTGTTAAAGCCTATTGCAGCCTTGCCTCCGATCGCTGTGAGCGACTTGACCCTCTTTGCCCCGTCCGCAGGGAAGGGGCGTCTTATCCGTCTCGTTCTGCACACTGCGTTGGCTCTCTCCACCAACAGCTTGATTCTGCGTGCCTTCCTCTGCATGTTGTAGACTCCCAGTGACTTTCCGGTTGTCTCCTCAAAGTCGAGTGCAAGTTCAGCTGCCGAAACCTCCGAGTCGGTGTCGCCCTCCACCCATCGCAGCTTTCCCATCCATTCCAGTAGTGGTTCCCCGAATTGCTCCAGCAGTCCCACCACTGTCCCCAGCTGTGCTGTCGTCGGTACCGGGGTCACTTTGCCTGTCACTTCCCGCTCCCATGGTAGCTTCTTGTTGCCGCCTTCTGCCTGCATCAGCCCTTCGTCCCGCTTTTCCACCACCATTGCCAGGTATCGCTGCAGCTTCTCCAGGTGTTCGAACCCGTTCCCCCTTGGTAGGATGGCATGCAGCTCGAGGCAGAGCGGCCATCCCGTCCTGTCGCGCAGTGGTTCCATCTCCTCCCGTATCAGCTCCTCTCGTGCTGGCGGGCACTCGTACAGCTGGTGGCGTAGCAGTGTTACTGTGTCCGCATGCTTGGTCGGGCAGAGGTCACATTCAAATCCCGACTCGTCTTGTCCTTCATGCGCCGCTGGCTCGTCTTGATCTTCCTCTTCTTCGCTCCGTCCCTCGGACTCGTCGTCCTCCTTCGTGGGGGGTACACACTTTGGTCCTGCTCTGGCATACGGACTTAGGTAGGGGATCCCTCCCGCAATTACCCTCTTGATACAGAAAGCTAGATGGCGATCTTTAGCTGTCCTCCAGAGGTCATTCGTTTTGGGATCTGCTCCTTCCCCGAGTCCGCTGACCGTCTTCCGTTCCGTTGCTAGTGTCGCACTCCTGGCTGCCCTTACAGCCGCCCTGAAGGCGCTTCCTCGCTTGGGCCACTCAAGTTCTGTGGCTATTTCCATCTTCTCCCAGTCCCATCCGATTCTCGGCATCCACCTGCATATCAGATTCCCCACCGGTCCCAGGGGGGTCCTCTGTGAGCCGTACCTCTGCACTATTTGTCGCACTCTCTGTCCAAGACCTGTCCTTTCCAGCGCGCTCGATATCACTTTTAGCGAGTGACAGATGACGTAGGACAACGGGTCATTGATGTGTCCTTTCAGCAAAACCGTATTCACCGCTGCAGGCGATCGTCCTCGGAAGTGAGGCCCCCATAGGTTGCAGGTCACTCTCGTTGTTAGCTTCTTCAGCGCCTCATCACTCGGAGGGGAGAACGGGCTGCTGTAGAGGCACGACGGCAAGACCGATGTTCCAATCAGGTATCCTTTTGTTTCGAAGGACAGGCTTGTCCCTCCCAGCCGGTCTAGCTTGTTGGCCGCTTCCGTCGCTGGCTCGTTCCACGTCGTTCCTGTCCTGTTCGTGAACACCATCACGCCCAGTGCCTTGAACGACGTCACTGTTCTATAGGGGACTGCGACCTCTCTCCCTTTCTGTGTTACTGTCCTATCACCCAGCACTTTTGACCGGAAGCCCTTCTTCGTGCCAAACGCTACCGTTTTCTCCGGGTTAAGCTTCATCCCAGTGAGTCCGCAGAACTCCAAAGTTCCGTTTACCGCAGCCTGCAAGGTCTTCTCCAACTCTGCCAGAAGGTACGTGTCATCTGCATAGGACAAACCTCCGTTCCAGGTGCTTCCTTCTCGATTGTCCTGATCATCACCGCCAGTAAGGCGTTTATAATGATCACCGACAGCGGGCACCCCTGGAGTATCCCATTCGTTGCTTTAAAGGTGGCCCCTATTCCTATGGGGAACTTGAATCTCCTCGAGATTTGCCCGTACATTCCTTGGAGTGCTCGTGCGATTGCTGGGTCTAGTCCCAGGGCCAGCATCAGTTCGTGCGACAATTGTTGCGGGACCAGGTCGAAGCACTTCCTGAAGTCCAATGCAAGTCCTTCTAGCGGCTCGTCCTCCACCAGTGCCAGTTCTAGCTTCGTGCATAAGTCAATCAGCGCCGAGGTCGTGCTGTGTTTAGGCCTGAAACCATGTTGTCGTGGTGTGATCCACCTCTCCTGCCATTTCAGTACCTGCACCAGTCGTGCACTTGCCCACAGCCGGTAAATGGTACTGGTCACTGTGATCGGTCGGTGATCCAGAGGTGCCGTTCCTTCCCCCTTTGGGATGAGGGATACGAGTGCCGTCGTGACCTGCATCGGCCATTCGCCCGTCTCCTCTATCAAGTTGAAGAGGTCCGCAAACGCTTGTAGGATCGGAGCCGGCAGGCGCTTCAACTCACCAATCCGCCAGCCGTCCACGCCGCATGCCCCCTTGTCCGCTTTCTTACCGATCACCTCTTTCAGCAGCTTGGCGTCGATGGGGGCGTGTGCCATCGGGTTGCTCTTGATGTGCTCACCGTACCGTAAAAATTTAAAAAAAAAAAAATAGGAGAGTACGAAAATTGTGCCTCTCGAACATCACACTGGTGAACACTTTATTTTCTATCCTTCTTGTCGCCAGTCTTTTTCTTTTATTCTTTCTTCAACAAGATATTTTATTGTTTCGAGATGGCTTTCCTGTGCCGCTAGATGAACCGGTGTGCTACCGTCGTTGTTTTTGACACCTGCGTCTTGACCGCAAGTTTCAACAAGATATTTAACCGTCTCAAGATGGCCCTTGAATGCTGCGTAATGAAGCGGTGTCCAACCTATGTCGCACTTGACACCTGCGTCTTGACCGCGAGTTTCAACAAGTTTTCTTTTTTTGCATGAAACGGAAAGAGTGCGTGATGCCGCACCTCTCCTGCTTTCAACAAGATATTTTACAGTCTCCAGGTGGCCCCTTGATGCTGCATCATGAAGCGGTGTCCTACCGTAGTTGGTTTTGACACCTGCGTCTTGACCGAGAGTTTCAACAATATATTTAACCGTCATCACATGGCCCCTTAATGCAGCGTGATGAACCGGTGTCCTACCGTCTTTGCTTTTGACACCTGCGTCTTGACCGCAAGCTTCAACAAGATATTTAACTGTCTCCAGCTGGCCTCCTAATGCTGCTTCATGTATCGGTGTCCTATCGTGTTTGCTTTTCGCACCAGCGTCTTGACCAAGAGTTTCAACAAGATATTTAACAGTCTCCAGGTGGCCGTACTCTGCTGCTAGATGAACCGGTGTCCAACCGTCGTTGCTTCTCACACCTTTGTTGCCACCGCGAGTTTTAATTTTAGTCTTTTTTTTTCGGGAACGAGACTTTTCAAGATATTTAACTGTCTCCAGGTGGCCGTTTGATGCTGCATCATGAAGCGGTGTAAAACCTAAGTTGCATTTGACACCTGCGTCTTGACCAAGAGTTTCAACTAGATATTTAACTGTTTCCAGCTGGCCTTCCTGTGCTGCTAGATGAACCGGTGTCCAACCATCGTTGCTTTTCACACCAGGGTCCTGGTGGTAAGAAGAGACGAGAGCAGCCACAGCCTCGACACAGTTGTTTTCGCGAGCTGCATAGTGCAGGGCTGTGAAACCATCGCTGCCCGTTGCACCAGGGTCAACACCCCGCTCCAGAACAAGTTCCCTCATCTCCTCAAGGTCCCCTTTTGAAACAGCGCTCACCAAGGCAACCCTCCCCTCCTCTTTTGTGAGGGTGGTGTTGTTCGCAGCAGCTGACGGATCCATACTTTGTTGTTGTTGTTGTTGTTGTGCAGGTAGAGGGGACTGTGTTGGGGATTAATTGGATGTGAACTCGAAAAAATAAGATACGAGACGTGTAAAACTGCAGAGAAAGAAAGAGGGAAAAGAGAAGAAGGAATAGGAAAGAGATGTTCGAACGAAGGATTGGGAAGTCTGGTTAAATTCGTACTGACAAATACACAAACACATCCACAACAAGAACAAACACACTTGGATGCCCTCTTCTGTTGTTGCGTCCAAAGATTCAACAAAACCGGAGACGTTTTTGTTTGGTCTTCAAGTTCGTTTTTTTTTTTTTTTTTTTTAAATTTCTCTTTCCTTCAGCAATAAAAAAAGGTGTCTAAAAAAAAAACACAAGTAAGGTAACGCCACACGTTTTCTTTTTAGTTTACACATTCAGGGGGAGGGGAGGGGGGGATTGAAAAGATCAAAAACGAATTTGGTTTAATCATTCAGGGGGAGGGGAGGGGAGAGGGAAACCTTGGGGACTGGATCAGAAACTTTTTCCTCTTTAAAGATAGACCTTGAACATTTCTCAAACTAAGGGGGTGGCTTTTTGACATTTCTCAAACTTAGGGGTCAAGTTAGCAGTTTTCTCATAAATAAATAAACACAAGTAAGGGAACGCCACACGTTTTCTTTTTAGTTTACACATTCAGGGGGAGGGGAAGAGAGTATGCAAAGATCAGCGAATCCCGAGTTTAACGGGTGCTAATGCAAGGAACGTGAAGCATCTTGTTCGGGGACCCAGTCCCGATCTGAAGGATACCAGTCTCGGCGTTGTCGTTGAGGAGCTTCTTGACCTCAGCGGGGCTGTTTGTCTGGGCGTAGAGAGCCATGGCACCAGCAACGTGAGGGGAGGCCATGGAGGTACCGGAGAGGGTGGCGTAGGCGGTGTCGGAGGTGGCTGAAATGGTTTTAAGTTAGGATGAAGAAGCGAAGAAATAGATAAAAAGGGGTGGGAAAGAATAAATACTGCATACGAAAACAGAGAGTCGAGTAAAAAAGGGAAAAGGTGACTGACATCCTCAAGAGGAGCCTCCCACGTACCAGGAATTAAGCAGAGGTTGCTTCCATGGCCCGTATCAGTCTATCGCCAGAAAGAATAATGAAAATAACATAACAAAGAGAAGGGGAGAAGAAACGGAAAAAGACGGCTTGGTCATCAGAGAATGTTGACCCAAATGTGTCGGCGGACGCAGTTTAACGTCATACCCGGGACGGAAACCATGTTGGGAAAGCAGAAGGGAAGTTAAAAGTCAAGAAGTGGAAAAGGAAAAGGTGGAAACTAAAATCATAGGGTGCGAGGTCTGTGAGACCCTGCATAACCTATCGCCCTCGTAGCACGCCGGGCCGGCACTCCTACATTGCGTAGGGTCGTCTCCAGTAGTTCCTAGTTGTAGGAGTTCAGCACAGTCGACCACTGTGACTCGCTGTAGTAGAGGGTCCCTGCCCCCACGAAGTCAGCGAGTAGGGCTGCCACAGTCGGATACGACTTGTCCTTGAACCCTTGGGTCTGCAACCGAAAGCCCTGTTCCTGGCGGGAAGCGTAGAGCCACGTCGAGTCATAACAGACCAGCAGACACGGGATCGCGACGCGTGTGTCGAGGGGGACCGTGACCATGGGGGTCTCACCCAGGAAGTGTGTGCAAGCCCTGGACACGCAGCTGAGGTCAAAGACGGCCTCGCCCTGGGAAAGGAAGCCCAGGTGTCGAAGCTCGTCCAGGTCCTCAGGGCCGTCGACGTCTGCTTCCCTGGTGAGCCTCTTAAGGGCGACAAGTCCAGTGACTCTGGTGTTCGGCCTCGTCGCGGCGAGATCCCGTTTGGCCGCGGGAAGGGCGGGGCCGTCTTCGGGTTCCGGGCGTTTGTTCCTCTGCCCGTTGTAGGTGAGCAGGAGAGGGGTCCTCCCTGGAGTCCTAGTCTCGTCACCTCTTGGGGCCTCGGAACCGAAGAGTGGGTGTTTCCAGCCGCCTTGGGCGAAGAACTCCGACCACCACTGTTGCTGTACCGCGGTGTTCAGCCCCGAGTGCCATTCGTGAGACAACCGAAGACGTTCGGTGGTAGGCAACGCCTTGTGCGCAATCAGAAGAAGCTGTTCCTGGTTGGCGACGGTTGCCTGTTGGTCGGCAGTTCTATCCGTGTCACGGGCCTCGAGCAGCAGTTGATGTGGAGAGGTGTCCAGGTGCATCGGGAGGGGACCGACCGACAGGAGCTGACGCTGGTGTTCGTCCAAGAGCTCCGGGTGTCGCCGGAAGTAGACCAAGAGACTGAGGTATCGATCCATCCGTCTCTGGAGGGCCCTTCGGTTGAGGGCTTCCTGATCAAAACCCTGTGACTGCTCGCGCAGGATGAGAAGATCCCCATCGCCTGTGGAGGAACTCTTACCACGACGGCTTTCGTGCTCGTAAGCAGTGCCGTCGTGCTTCTTCTTGCGCGAGGGTCTGTCCGGGGAGTCCTGCGTGAGGTCGATCATTTCTAAACCACCATCCGCCTGGTGAGGGTCTAGGGGAGCATCTGCCTCGGCTCGGGCCACGGGCGGCTCCAGGGTCAGCGTCGTGTCTCTCTGGGCGTTGACCACCGGTTGAAGCGTCGCGTGTCCCATGGCGGGAGCCATCGGCGTATCCATCCCGAGTCCGATGTTCTCATGGACGGACTGGATGCAAGGAGTGAGCTGTACCTGGCGGGCGCCGAGGGGGGCGTCTGCCAGAACGGGCGTTGTCACGGCTCGGGCGAGCGATGACTCCACAGCCGACGTTGTCACAATCTGGGAGCCGACCACTGGTTGGAGTGTCGCGTGTCCCATGGTAGACGACGGCATCGGTGTGTCACTCCCGTGTCCGGTGTCCCGACGGGTGGACTGAGTGCAGGCCGCGAGCTGGGTGGATGACACGTCCGTTGGCGGTGGAAGGCATGGTGTCAACCGAGGCTCAATAACCGGCCGCCTCGACAGGGTCGCGCGGGGCGTCGGAATTTCGACAGACTTCGTAAGTCTGACCGCCGCGGCCGAGGGCGACCCCAGTCCGGCGTCCATCGGGGGCAGTCTACTGCTGGGAGGATCCGTCTGGAGCGTCGATGATATCGAGAACAGTACAGGTGCTGTGACACGGTCCGTCTGACAGGTTGCGACTGCTGTCTGTGGTGTAGACTTGTGCAGACTCGAGACCTTCAGGAAGAGCGGGACAGTTCCGACCACGTTAGTCTGGCTTGCCGTAGACGTGGTGGTGACAGAGCATCCGGTGTGCACGGCTCGCGCGGCCACGGCGGCAGCTAGGGCTACGATGGCGGTGGCGACGGGCCGCCCGAAGTGAGCGGTGTGCGCATCCACACCTGATGCGGCGACTCCTGTGTCGAGCCGTCGGGTGCGTGCGGCATATGTAGCTATAGCTGCAGCTAGGGTGACATAAGTTAGGAGGGTGCGATCTTCCGGGGTGTTGAGAGCGGTCTCAGTCTTTCGCGCGCTCGAGTCGCTTACCTGGGGTGCCGCCGGGGTGATGACCGGCTCAAACTGGCGAAACTCAGCCTCAGGGTCTAGAACACGTGTGTTGTGTTTCCTGCCTGGGGTTGTCCTGGCCCACACATCGTCTGGGATGCAGAGGATGTTGTGTTCGGAGTATGTCGCGCAGATGTGTTTGAAGCTCTGGAGCCTTAGCCGTACGTCGGTGTCTTTGACCATGTACCTTCCCTTCTTCCTGAGAGCGATGAACCAGTGGCCGCTGAGACTTCGTTTCAAGGGACCAACGATCAAGCAGGGGCTTTCTTTCATGCCCGCACGGAAGACCTCCAAGTTTGCACCAACGACCATGAGGCAAGCACGTGACAAGGTCGAGCGGGAAAAGTTGCCAAGAGGATCGGGCGCTTCATCAGTGCTGGAAGGGGAGATGAGTCGTGAGAAGCCGTGGTACATCTCCTGGATCTCCTGCATTGTAGAGAAGGGGATGCGGTCCACACCAGCATAGTCCGCCAACCAGTTTATGACGGCCCAGCCGCATTCCAGGCCCAGGCGACCTTCCCCGCTGTTGGTGTGCAGGTTGATGGGGGGCGAAAAAACCTGGTCCGTGACACCAGATGGTGAGACCACGGAGGCTGCTCGGGGTTGTGACGGTTCGACAAGACCTGAAGAGCTGTCCGAGGAACTGTCCGAGGGCTCGTCTGAGGGGCCCCCCGAGAAGGCGACTGAGGAGACGACTGAGGAGTCAGCTGAGGAGTCGTCCGAGGAGTCGTCCGTGGGAAGCGCACGGGGTTTCTTGGGGCCTATGTACGTTTTTTCCGGCAACCAAGAATCTACCGGGGCTTTGGCGTCGTATCGGTGGAGGACTTGCGTGAAGAAGGCCAGCAGGTTGCTTTTCTCCATGGCGAAGCGTCGATCCACGCGTTCGATAAGGAAGGCGTTGTACGCTTTCCGCAGGCCGCCCTTGTCGTGACCGCGATCTAGGAGCAGGTAGATCACTGAAGCGATCTCCCGTTTGAGGTCCGCGATGTTGTTGGTCAGGGCGCAGGCACGGATGACCATGCCCTTGAAGATGCCTGGTCCCTGGGTGGTGGGCGCCGCGGTGTGCCCGTGGGTGAACCGCGTAGGCCGGAAGCGCCAGTTCTGCGCCTTATCGTTAATGCTAAGTCTAATATAGTTGTGCTTAGCTTGTTCGTGGCGCTCTATCCGGATGCGAATCCCGATAAAGGGGACGTCGCATGGGTCTGAAGAGGTCTTTACATAAGCCATGCCATAAAGCTCCTCCGGGGGTGGCGCAGTGCTCCACAACAGGAAGTCGTCGATGTAGCGACACGCGTTGCAGTAGCGTTTCAAGGTCTCCCAGTCCTCTTCGGCGAGGAGCTTGTCGATGTATGCGGCCTCCACGGCGTAGCAGAACAGGTTCGCCAGGTCGGGGGAGGCGTTCCCACCCATGGGGATACCCTTTACTTGACGAACGGCGCGGCCACCCTGCACAACATAGGTGTTGTCAACGACGAGGTCCAGGAGCTTATGGATCCGTTCCGGGGTGTAGACATCGTCCTCGTCGGCATCTGTGAAGGAGCTCCCGTCCTTGCCACGGGTGAGGTTCTTGCCGGTGAAGTCGAACGCTTCTTGGACTGCTTTACGAACCCCCTCTTTCAGACGCCCTTGGTCGAGGTTGGTGTACATGTCCCGGAAGTCGTACGTGGCAGGGGACAGGCTTTTGTAAGCCGTGTACTGCTGCTTGATATCCGCAGCTACGTTCTCGGCCGAGTCGACGATCCAGTACCGCTTTAGTCGGATACCGTCGGGACCGTGGGTCTTGGACCTGCCCTCCAGATCCTTGTCCAGCAGCGCGCGTTGGACAGCCTTCAGGAGGGAAGACAGTTCTAGATGGAGGGCCGTGGTGGCAGCTGTGGGTTTCTTAGCTTTATTGCCCGTTGTATCGCCGCCTGCTGCGACCAAGTTCTCCATAATTTCCTGCGTGCTGACCGCTGCTGGTTGGTCCACAGGGGGTGCATCAGTGGAGGAGACACCAGAGATCCACCTGACGCCCACTTTGTCTTTGTGTAGCTTCAGGGTACCGTACAGGTATGGCATGCGACGTGTGGAATCGAGGTTGAAGGTCTTGGCTTGATCAGCTATTTCGGAGAAGATCGAGTCCAAGGGCTTCGAGACCGGCTCGAAAGCTTGGCTATCAAGCTGTTGGTGCAGGATCCTGAGGTAGTGATCCTTGCAACAGACGCCAATGTCGTGGGTGCTTTTGTCTATGGGGAGGAAAACGTAGACCTCCTGAAGTTTCCGGAGCTTTGTCTTGATGAACTCCGGGACTGAGGGGTCGAAGACCGGAGACTGAGTGTGGGGGTGGAGAAGGTTCTGTGCCTTGGCGAGGAGGACCTTCCGGAAGGAATCCTTTTTCACTGCAGGGGATCTCCGAAAGTTCTGAGTGATGAACCCGTTGATGTCCTCCTCGAGACTTTGGGAAGAGAGGAGGGCGTGTGTTGAGAGGCGGAACTTCATGCCTCTGTTCAGAACCTCCTTCACTTCGTCGTCATCGATGACCTCTGCTGCTAGTCCGCAGGCGTGTCCCTCATGTGTGTGTGAGGTCTTGCGCTTCGAGCAAGGGCAGTTTGTTGTAGGCTCGGCCGCTTCTGGACGCGGGGTCTCGATGCTGAGCTTCGTCACATTGCACACTGTGGCCTTGAGGGTTTGACCAAGCTTGTTGCACATGTGTACTCTGCGAAGGAGGGCTGGCTTGGGGCATGCCGCAATTACTCCTTGTCCTCGAAGACCTTACGCCAGAGGATCATCTCCTTGGCCTTGTGGTCAAAACTCGTTTTGAACCACACGAAGCCTTCGTCTCGGCGGACCACCTTTTTCAAGAGGGCAGGGCTGAGGCGGTTGGTGAGGCCTCGTTCGATAGCCGCGATCTTGGCGGTGAAGAAGTTCCCGACGAAGTAACGTCTCAGGAAGTTCAGGTACCTGAAGACGGTCTTGGGGGCCCAGGTAGTGAAGTCGTAGTTCAGCACATCGGGGTGTGCACACATCGCGGTGATCTTCATACACAGGGACTTGTAGTTGGACCCAGTAGCCTGGATCGACAGCTCCCCGTCGTCGTTCAGCCGTATCGAGGGAGCGGTAGATCTGGTGGGGGTGTTGTTGGGGTTCGAAGGGGACGTAGTAGTGTTGCTGCTGGGGTCCTGTTTGGCATTCGAGCGCCCCTGGTGTTGGTGTCGCTGCTGTTGCTGCTCGCGTACCGTCTTAGGTTTACGTTTCGTGTTGCGGCGGCGACGGGTCTGCGTCTTAGCAAACCTACCACGCATGTTAAGGGAGCAAGCCAGCCTATTGATGTACTGGTTCTCCCTGGGGATCGCAACACGACGGAAGGACTTGGCGTCGTCGAAGAACTTGGGGTTGATCGATTCGACGGGGAAAGCGAATAACGGGCCCCCGTTTTCCCTGAGGGCCTTGTGAAAGCGGGTGTCGTTGCTTTCAGCGTTCTCTCTGTGCGATCTGGCGCTGCTCCAGTGGCCCTGCATACGACGACGTAAGGTGTTAAACGTCTGCCCTGCGTACACAGGTTCACCGTGTTTGTCGACAGCGAGGTAGATGATACCTGCTGCGTCCTGTTCGGGGGCCTTTCCTTGGCGCATGTTCTTTACGATGCGGCTGTACTTGGCCATGAACTTGGCGGCTGCGTCCTGGCTGAGAGACTCCCAGAGGGCCCAGTCAATGCTGCCGTTGTTTCGTTTGCAGCTGACCGGGCTAGGCTTGGAGATGTCCCGCGACTTCTTGACTTGGTCCTTTGCCATTGTGCTAAGGAAGAAGTCCTTGCGGATCTCGTACCTGTTTTGATCTTTGCCCCAGCGGTTATCGTAGGCAGGTTGGTATCCGTGACGATAAGCGGGCTGGGGGCCAGACCGGTGGTTCGGCCGGTGGGCCGGTTGAGGAGTAGTAGGCGTTTTCCGTAAGGTCTTGACGGGACGCGTCGGTGCTACACCTTCGGTGAAACAGGCACGGACTCCATGGTGGTGTAGGAGTGCCTGCGTGAGGAGTGCATAGGGAATATGTGTGTCCCTGGTGGCGATCTCCAGGTGGACCTTTAGCACGTTGCCGTTTTGTACGACATCACGTACGAAGAGGGCCTTTCGGACACCCGCACCATAGGCGTCACAGATGGTGCGGATGACTTCCTCTCTGGAGGGCGACCTGTTGATTGCACGGTAGTTGAAGGGTATATATGCGCGACTGACTATACTTCTTATAAGTGTTTGTTTTATTCGTTGTTGACGGAAAGGTATTGATCTTTAGGGGTGCATTTCCTGCGGCACGCCGCACCTGTGATGCGCGCGTGTCATAACGAGTTGGAAAGCGGCCGTAGGCGGGTCTCTTCATCGCTATGAAAATGCTTGATGCTTTAGAAAAACGGAGGGTTTCTACAAAGGTGGATTGGTTACCTGACTCCTAGCAGCAGTTTTATTTAGGACAGCTTTTAGAATGACAGTCACAAGTTGGTCAGAGCACTAGACGGGTTAGAGGACCGGGGACAAGGAGGTCTAGACATGTCATAATGAGCTGATGGTGGGTATGAACTGCACCCGTTGCCGTAACGGGGTCCGACCGGAGTATTTCAACATGAGCCGAGTTGCCTACTGAGGGCTTTTTTTCCACCACTTTCCTGAGCGTGCCGGATGGTCCTGTGAGAAGGACGTAGCCTGCGCGGGCAGCAAAGCTAACGAAGGGTTCTCCTTGTCTAGGTAAGAACGGGGGGGAAAAGGAATAGTTGGGTGCATAGAATGGATATAGGGCACTATATATATGTGCAAATATACGTTCAGTCATATAGCGCGGCTCACCTCATCAAAAAAACGTGCATGCCTTGCCTGTATGTTCACCCGTGCAGTCAGGACTATCACTGCACGGTCGAGAGCTCCCCAGGGCCAGTTTACGAAACCTATCATCGCCCAACTAACGCCGTGTCGCATGGACCCCCTCTTTGACGTACAAGGGGCTGAGCGGATTTCTCAGGATGTAGGATGTAGAGGTGGGGAGTCTCTAGTTGTGCGGTCAAAAGGCATTTTATCAAAAACGGGCTTTTTTCGGAAGAAAGCCCTCGAAAACTTCGGCTTTCAACGACGAACGGGAGGAGATCAGTTTCGTATTTGGGTCTACATAAATGCGACCCTGCAGAGTGACCTACGGTGAAGTAAGTCCCCATTGTTGGTCGCTGGGGTTGGTAAGTCTTAAAAACTAATCTTAAGAGTTAAAAACCTGCAGAACCTCTGGTTGCGTCTAAACGGCGCCCACAAGGTAGTGCAGTTAGAGGCAACTGAAATGGTTTTAAGTTAGGATGTCAGACCATAGATGTTTTTGACACCACAGTCTTGACCGCGAGCTTTGACGAAATACTTAACTACCTCGAGGTGGCCACTCTGGCTGCTAGATGAACAGGTGTCCATCCGATGTTGCTTCTGAGACCCGTGTCTTGACCAAGAGTTTCAACAAGATATTTAACTGTCTCCAGGTGGCCGCCCTGTGCTGCCTGATGAACCGGTGTCCTACCGTCGTTGCATTTGACGCCTGCATCTTGACCGCAAGTTTCGATGAGATATTTAACTGTTTCGAGGTGACCGCGAGTTTCAACAAAATATTTAACCGTCTCGACGTGTGCACCCTGTGCTGCTAGATGAACCGGTGCCCAACCGTTGTTGTTTTTGACACCTGCGTCGCTACCGCAAGTTTCAACAAGATACTTAACTGTCTCGAAGTGGCCGTACCGTGATGCTTGATGAACCGGTGTCCAACCGTCGTTGCTCTTCACACCACAGTCTTGATCGAGAGTTTCGACGAGATATTTAACTGTCTCTAGGCTTCCATGCTCTGCTGCTTGGTGAACCGGTGTCCAACCAACGTTGCTTTTCACACCAGGGTCCTGGTGGTAAGAAGAGACGAGAGCAGCCACAACCTCGACACAGTTGTTTTCGCGAGCAGCATAGTGCAGGGCTGTGAAACCATCGCTGCCCGTTGCACCAGGGTCAACACCCCGCTCCAGAACAAGTTCCCTCATCTCCTCAAGGTCCCCTTTTGAAACAGCGCTCACCAAGGCAACCCTCCCCTCCTCTTTTGTGAGGGTGGTGTTGTTCGCAACAGGTGGGTGCATGTCACCGCCACTGGTAGTTGAAGAGGTGCTGACTATTATACCAGGAGTTCCGATCTGCAACATCTCGGATGCACTGGGGCGTTCCAAAGGGTCGGTGGAGAGGAGGCGGAACACAACCTCCCAGAGGGCAGGGGGGAGGTGGGTTTGAAGTTTCCCCATCACAAGCTCACGGTTATGATGCAGGTACCTCAGAAAGAGGTCCCTCAGGTCTGCTTTGAGAACCACTTGACACACAGTCACCCCGAGGGCCCACATGTCTACTTTGTTGGTGTAGCCGTCCTTTCCGTTGAAGTCGGGTGCCATGTAAGCTGGTGTGCCTAAGATGGAGTTCGCTACCCCACTGGAGGACACCTCCTTCGACAGTCCCAGGTCAGCCAAAATGAACTCCGCCTCCCCCTCTTCGCCGCCAACGACACTGGCCACAGAAAGAGGTCCCTTCCCCGACACCATGATGTTTTGGGGTTTCACGTCCCTGTGGATGAAGCCCTCACCGTGAATCAACTGAAGAACCCCTCCCATCTCCTGCAAGAGCCTGTGCGCCCTCTCCGGAGAGAGGGGTCCCTCCTTTTGGACGCATGAGTAGAGGTCCCCTTTTCCGTACAGGGGCATCACGATGTGAAGCTGCCACACCTTGGCCAGGGATTCCTTTGCCAGCTGCTTTGTCGTCTCGAAGAAGTCAAGGCAGGGAATCAAGTTCCTGTGCTTCAGCTTCAGCATGTGCCGCACCTCCTCCACGTTCTTCTTGTGCTCCTCTTCTGTGAACGCCTTCAACACCTTCATCGCAAAGATATCTCCATCCACCCTCCTCACCACCTTGTACACCGACCCCTGTCCGCCGGACCCGAGGCACTCCCCTTCCTCGTACTTCTGAAGTACCGACGGATCCATATTTTTTTGTTGGTAGAGGCGACTGTGTTGGGAGGGATTAATTGGATGCGAACTAGAAAAACGAGATTTATTCTGAGCTTGTCCGGACTAAAATGTCAACACCTTTTTTTTTGGCGGTTCAAAAGTTTCTGTTTAGATTATTTGAGCAAAAAAGAAAGGCAGCAAAGATGACTTATATGGTGTATCGCGTACCCCGGCCCCCGTCGGGACAGAAGAGATCATCTTCAAGGATTTCGTAACCACGCGGGCAAAAAAGATTTTCTTTTGATTTCGTCATTCAAGGGCAAATAAAGTGCCAAGTGCCTAACACTAGAGAAACCACCCCCACCCCCTTTGTTTAGACTTCCCTTGCTGCCCCCCTGAGATGTAGAAAACTGCAGAGAATGAAACAAATAGAAGAAGAAAAAAACAGGAAAGAGATTTTTGAACGAAAGATAGTGCCTACGAATATTTTCCCCCCCTTTTTCCTTTGTACCGACATGCACACAACATACAAAAACAAAACAATTGGAAAAAAAAAGGATCACAGTTAGACACCCTGTTCGGCTGTTGCGTGCAATGAAACGACAAATACCGGGGGGCTTTTTTGTTTTTTTTTTATAACTCTTTAATTTCATTTTTTTATTTCACTTTCCTTTCAAGAAAAAAAAAACACGTAAGGTAACGCCACACTTATTTGGTTTAATCATTCAGGGGAGGGGAGTATGAAAATATCAGCGAATCCCCAACCCGAGGTTTTTTAACGGGTGCTAATGCAAGGAACGTGAAGCATCTTGTTCGGGGACCCAGTCCCGATCTGAAGGATACCAGTCTCGGCGTTGTCGTTGAGGAGCTTCTTGACCTCAGCGGGGCTGTTTGTCTGGGCGTAGAGAGCCATGGCACCAGCAACGTGAGGGGAGGCCATGGAGGTACCGGAGAGGGTGGCGTAGGCGGTGTCGGAGGTGGAGTACGCGGCCACAATGTTGGAGCCGGGTGCGAAGATGTCGAGGGTGCTGCCGTAGTTGGAGAAGCTGGAGCGTGCGTCCACCTGGGTGCCGCCCGAGTTGGCGAGCTCGGTGGAGCCGACGGTGACGCAGTCCTTGGCACTGGCGGGGCTGTAGTTCCTCGCGTCAGCGTTGTCGTTCCCGGCTGCCACAGCGAAGGAAACACCGGTGCCAACAGCAGCGTCGACAGCGTTGTTCGACGCCGTGCTGAAGCCACCTCCCAGCGACATGTTCGCAACAGACTTCTTCTTCCTTGTGGCGGCGTTGTCCGCCACGAACTGCACACCGGCGATCACACCAGCCGTTGTCCCGGAACCGTTGTCCCCGAGCACCTTCACGGCGATCAGCGTCGAGGCCTTTGCGATACCGTAGCGGATCCCGCCCGATGTCGAGGCGCAGTGGGTCCCGTGTCCGTTCACATCGGTGTTGCTGCCGCCAGCGGTGTTCGCCCCCCACAAGCACCTGCTCTCCCCCTCGGTGTCCTTGAAGTCAACGTGGGTGCACCTGATACCGGTGTCAACAATGTAGATGTCGATGTCCTTGCCCCAGTCAGGGTTGTGCGCGAAGGTGTTCACAACGTTCTGCGGCCCAGCGTTCGTGGTCCTCGCCTGACCCCACGACGCGTCCCTCTGCTGCGCGTTGCAGGTCTCCTGCACGAGGCGCACCACCTGGTTGTGCTCCACCTTCTTCACAAGGTGCTCCTGAGCAAGCACCCACTCAAGGGACTCCTCGTTCAAAGTCGCATGGACCGCCCGAAACCCCTTCCCGATAGAGAACTTCTTCCCCTTCACCCTCTCGTTCAGCGCATCGTGGTCCGCCACCGTGATGTTCGAGTGCAGCAACAAGATGAACTCATCCTTCACAACCTTGTCCGTCGCGGGCGACAGGGACAGACCGCTCACCGCACAGGCCGCAGCCAGGAGGAGACCACACCTCATCATGTTAAGTTAAAAGTAAAGTAAGGAGAAAGGAAACTGTGGTGTGTGTGTGTGTGTGTGTGTGTGTGTGTGTGTGTTTGTGTGTTTTTGGAAGCAAGACCCCTCCCCGAGCGCGGGAGGGTGGCCCACTGCAGCTCTACGAGAAGGCCGCGATGTGTGTCGATGGGCCAACCGCCCTGGAGAAGGGTGTGAGACGTGGGGACTGGCCTCTATCCTGAGTACCCCGAGACTGACTACGACGCCGCCGCGGACAGCTGCGCGGACAAGATGCTGGAGGGAGATCCTGGAGAAGGGTGTGAGCGAGCTGTTGGCGACCACGACTGGTAGCGGGATGAAACGTAAAATTAAATGAAAAATGAAAGTAAGAATAGAAATAAAAAATAAAGTAAGAAAAAAAAAAATAAAAAATAAAAACTCAAAGTGGAGGACAAACCTAATAAAAATAAAAATGAAAAAAGTAAACTAAATGTGAGCCTCCGCCCCCGGTTTAAAAAAAAAAAATCTATTGAATATTGATGGTCAGCTCACAAGGCTGAAACTCGGGAGGAAAGGAATATAAGCAGCTCACCCTGAAGTCCAACAACGACAAAAGGAGCGCTCGTGAAACAGTAAACTATGAAGAGGTGGGAGGAAAGCGAGAATGAGGATGGGGGATGAAACCACGGGGAACCGGACTTCCATGTTGTCCTCTCACTCTCACCCCTGGCCGGTATTGGACTTCTGAAAAGCTTTTTTGGTACCCAAAAGAAGGAGGCAGTAGAAGAAAGATAAACAATTGCTTTTTTTTTTTCCCTTTCTCCTTTTGTTCTAAATAAGGGCATTTTTTTTTTTTTTTTTTTTTCACACTGCTGTGTCTGATTGGTCGGCTGCTGTGGGGGTGGGGGGTAGGTTCTCTGTTTCCGCGAGAAACAGGACTGTACACTCTTGGCGAACTTCCGCCCCTGGTTTAAAAAAAAAAAAAAAATCTATTTAGGTTTTGAACATCGGAGGCCCTCCCTTTTCTATTTATTTTTCTCTTTCCAAGAGAAGATGAGAGCGAGGGAAAAAACAAATATATGAGTTAAAGGAAGTCTTTGTGAGACGCCCCCTTGTTCTCATCTTCTACCTGCACCTACAACAAAAAGACCCACTCTAATCAGAAAAAAAAAAAAAACATCAAACACAACAACAAAAGAAAGATCAAAAGGAAATCACTTCTCTTCTTTTTTTTTTTTCCCCTTTTCTTTTCTTCTTTTTTTCTTTTCTTTTCTCTTCTTCAAGACTGAAACTCCTGAAGATGCACCTGTGGGGGTTTACTACTTCTTTCTTTTTCATTTTTTTTTTCTTTTCTACAACGGTGAGCACCCACCCGCACACCGAAATTTATCAAAATTTCTGTTCTTCTATTTGATACACTTCATTTGTTTTCTTCCTGCTGCCTTGAATGGCTTGCTAATAAAAAGGTGGTCTCTTCACTGTCCTTGAGGAACCCCGCCCTCTTCGGGTCTTTCATGACGTTAAGGGTACCTGGTGTACAAAACAACCGAGTATAAATAAAGAGAAGAAGAAAAAAAAAAAAGAAGAAGAAAAAAAAAAGAGAGAGAGACACATTTACAACAAAGAAACAGGTACGATTTGAAACAAGATAGTTATAGTTTTTTTTCTTCTCTTTTACTTCTTCAAAAAAAAAAAGAGTCGGTTGATTGCTGTTTGTGCACAGCCGGGGTTAACCTGTAGAAGGGTAAGCCCTACAATGCCACCACTACTCTTTTTAGCAATAACAATTCAGTATCAATAGATTGTTTTTCTTCATGCAAAAAAAAAAAAATAATAAATAAATAAATAAATAAAAAATTAAAAAAAAAAAAATAGGAGAGTACGAAAATTGTGCCTCTCGAACATCACACTGGTGAACACTTTATTTTCTATCCTTCTTGTCGCCAGTCTTTTTCTTTTATTCTTTCTTCAACAAGATATTTTATTGTTTCGAGATGGCTTTCCTGTGCCGCTAGATGAACCGGTGTGCTACCGTCGTTGTTTTTGACACCTGCGTCTTGACCGCAAGTTTCAACAAGATATTTAACCGTCTCAAGATGGCCCTTGAATGCTGCTTCATGAAGCGGTGTCCAACCTATGTCGCACTTGACACCTGCGTCTTGACCGCGAGTTTCAACAAGTTTTCTTTTTTTGCATGAAACGGAAAGAGTGCGTGATGCCGCACCTCTCCTGCTTTCAACAAGATATTTAACTGTCTCCAGCTGGCCCCTTGATGCTGCATCATGAAGCGGTGTCCTACCGTAGTTGCTTCTGACACCTGCGTCTTGACCGAGAGTTTCAACAAGATATTTTACTGTCTCCAGGTGGCCCCTTGATGCTGCATCATGAAGCGGTGTCCTACCGGAGTTGCTTTTGACACCTGCGTCTTGACCGAGAGTTTCAACAAAATATTTTACTGTCTCCAGCTGGCCACTTGATGCTGCTAGTTGAAACGGTGCCCAACCCTCGTTGGTTTTGACACCTGCGTCTTGACCGAGAGTTTCAACAAGATATTTAACTGTCTCCAGATGGCCCTTTAATGCTGCTTCATGAAGCGGTGTAAAACCGTCTTTGTTTTTGACACCTGCATCTTGACCGAGAGTTTCAACAAGATATTTAACAGTCTCCAGGTGGCCGTACTCTGCTGCTAGATGAACCGGTGCCCAACCATTGTTGGTTTTGACACCTGCGTCTTGACCGAGAGTTTCAACAAGATATTTAACTGTCTCCAGGTGGCCCCTTAATGCTGCTTCATGAAGCGGTGTCCTACCGTAGTTGCTTTTGACACCTGCGTCTTGACCGAGAGTTTCAACAAGATATTTAACCGTCATCACATGGCCCCTTAATGCAGCGTGATGAACCGGTGTCCTACCGTCTTTGCTTTTGACACCTGCGTCTTGACCGCAAGCTTCAACAAGATATTTAACAGTCTCCAGCTGGCCTCCTAATGCTGCTTCATGTATCGGTGTCCTACCGTCTTCGCTTTTCGCACCAGCGTCTTGACCAAGAGTTTCAACAAGATATTTAACAGTCTCCAGGTGGCCGTACTCTGCTGCTAGATGAACCGGTGTCCAACCGTCGTTGCTGCTCACACCTTTGTTGCCACCGCGAGTTTTAACAAGTTTTCCATTCCTCTTTTTTTTTCGGGAACGAGACTTTTCAAGATATTTAACTGTCTCCAGGTGGCCGTTTGATGCTGCATCATGAAGCGGTGTAAAACCTAAGTTGCATTTGACACCAGCGTCTTGACCAAGAGTTTCAACAAGATATTTAACCGTCTCAAGATGGCCGTTAACTGCTGCTTCGTGAACCGGTGTCCTACTGTCGTTGTTTTTGACACCTACGTCGCTACCGCAAGTTTCAATAAGATATTTAACTGTTTCCAGCTGGCCTTCCTGTGCTGCTAGATGAACCGGTGTCCAACCATCGTTGCTTTTCACACCAGGGTCCTGGTGGTAAGAAGAGACGAGAGCAGCCACAGCCTCGACACAGTTGTTTTCGCGAGCTGCATAGTGCAGGGCTGTGAAACCATCGCTGCCCGTTGCACCAGGGTCAACACCCCGCTCCAGAACAAGTTCCCTCATCTCCTCAAGGTCCCCTTTTGAAACAGCTCTCACCAAGGCAACCCTCCCCTCCTCTTTTGTGAGGGTGGTGTTGTTCGCAGCAGCTGACGGATCCATACTTTGTTGTTGTTGTTGTTGTTGTGCAGGTAGAGGGGACTGTGTTGGGGATTAATCGGATGTGAACTCGAAAAAATAAGATACGAGACGTGTAAAACTGCAGAGAAAGAAAGAGGGAAAAGAGAAGAAGGAATAGGAAAGAGATGTTCGAACGAAGGATTGGGAAGTCTGGTTAAATTCGTACTGACAAATACACAAACACATCCACAACAAGAACAAACACACTTGGATGCCCTCTTCTGTTGTTGCGTCCAAAGATTCAACAAAACCGGAGACGTTTTTGTTTGGTCTTCAAGTTCGTTTTTTTTTTTTTTTTTTTTAAATTTCTCTTTCCTTCAGCAATAAAAAAAGGTGTCTAAAAAAAAAACACAAGTAAGGTAACGCCACACGTTTTCTTTTTAGTTTACACATTCAGGGGGAGGGGAGGGGGGGATTGAAAAGATCAAAAACGAATTTGGTTTAATCATTCAGGGGGAGGGGAGGGGAGAGGGAAACCTTGGGGACTGGATCAGAAACTTTTTCCTCTTTAAAGATAGACCTTGAACATTTCTCAAACTAAGGGGGTGGCTTTTTGACATTTCTCAAACTTAGGGGTCAAGTTAGCAGTTTTCTCATAAATAAATAAACACAAGTAAGGGAACGCCACACGTTTTCTTTTTAGTTTACACATTCAGGGGGAGGGGAAGAGAGTATGCAAAGATCAGCGAATCCCGAGTTTAACGGGTGCTAATGCAAGGAACGTGAAGCATCTTGTTCGGGGACCCAGTCCCGATCTGAAGGATACCAGTCTCGGCGTTGTCGTTGAGGAGCTTCTTGACCTCAGCGGGGCTGTTTGTCTGGGCGTAGAGAGCCATGGCACCAGCAACGTGAGGGGAGGCCATGGAGGTACCGGAGAGGGTGGCGTAGGCGGTGTCGGAGGTGGAGTACGCGGCCACAATGTTGGAGCCGGGTGCGAAGATGTCGAGGGTGCTGCCGTAGTTGGAGAAGCTGGAGCGTGCGTCCACCTGGGTGCCGCCCGAGTTGGCGAGCTCGGTGGAGCCGACGGTGACGCAGTCCTTGGCACTGGCGGGGCTGTAGTTCCTCGCGTCAGCGTTGTCGTTCCCGGCTGCCACAGCGAAGGAAACACCGGTGCCAACAGCAGCGTCGACAGCGTTGTTCGACGCCGTGCTGAAGCCACCTCCCAGCGACATGTTCGCAACAGACTTCTTCTTCCTTGTGGCGGCGTTGTCCGCCACGAACTGCACACCGGCGATCACACCAGCCGTTGTCCCGGAACCGTTGTCCCCGAGCACCTTCACGGCGATCAGCGTCGAGGCCTTTGCGATACCGTAGCGGATCCCGCCCGATGTCGAGGCGCAGTGGGTCCCGTGTCCGTTCACATCGGTGTTGCTGCCGCCAGCGGTGTTCGCCCCCCACAAGCACCTGCTCTCCCCCTCGGTGTCCTTGAAGTCAACGTGGGTGCACCTGATACCGGTGTCAACAATGTAGATGTCGATGTCCTTGCCCCAGTCAGGGTTGTGCGCGAAGGTGTTCACAACGTTCTGCGGCCCAGCGTTCGTGGTCCTCGCCTGACCCCACGACGCGTCCCTCTGCTGCGCGTTGCAGGTCTCCTGCACGAGGCGCACCACCTGGTTGTGCTCCACCTTCTTCACAAGGTGCTCCTGAGCAAGCACCCACTCAAGGGACTCCTCGTTCAAAGTCGCATGGACCGCCCGAAACCCCTTCCCGATAGAGAACTTCTTCCCCTTCACCCTCTCGTTCAGCGCATCGTGGTCCGCCACCGTGATGTTCGAGTGCAGCAACAAGATGAACTCATCCTTCACAACCTTGTCCGTCGCGGGCGACAGGGACAGACCGCTCACCGCACAGGCCGCAGCCAGGAGGAGACCACACCTCATCATGTTAAGTTAAAAGTAAAGTAAGGAGAAAGGAAACTGTGGTGTGTGTGTGTGTGTGTGTGTGTGTGTGTGTGTGTGTTTGTGTGTTTTTGGAAGCAAGACCCCTCCCCGAGCGCGGGAGGGTGGCCCACTGCAGCTCTACGAGAAGGCCGCGATGTGTGTCGATGGGCCAACCGCCCTGGAGAAGGGTGTGAGACGTGGGGACTGGCCTCTATCCTGAGTACCCCGAGACTGACTACGACGCCGCCGCGGACAGCTGCGCGGACAAGATGCTGGAGGGAGATCCTGGAGAAGGGTGTGAGCGAGCTGTTGGCGACCACGACTGGTAGCGGGATGAAACGTAAAATTAAATGAAAAATGAAAGTAAGAATAGAAATAAAAAAGTTGTCTCGATTTTAGTGGTGCCATGCAGTATGTGACACAGCGGCCACCCTTGTGAAACTTCGCCCCGAAGCCTCCCAAGTCCCCTGTGGTCCCGTAGAAAGTAAAAGTGGAGAGGTAAAGAAAGCTTGGAAATTGAAATAGGGAGAGGGGCCACAGAAGCAATTAAACACCAACTGGAGAGTTGTGGGAGGCTTGCTTCACTGGCACGATGCCGCGGGGAGGCTACTTGCCTGACCTGGTGAAGCCACCTCCTTGTTCGATGTAATGGGATAAGGGACTCTCCGTTGAGGGCGATGCTAACTGGCGCCACGCGTAGGGTGGGCTCTCCACCCCCGTCCAGGTTTCCCCACGTGTACGGCTTTAGAACGAGAGTTTCCCTTTCGCTTGTGTTTCTCCAAACCACAATTACCAGGAACCACCGCAGGGAGGTTGGAAACATTGGTCCCCAAAAATAAAATAAGAAAAAAAAAAAAAATAAAAAATAAAAACTCAAAGTGGAGGACAAACCTAATAAAAATAAAAATGAAAAAAGTAAACTGAATGTGAGCCTCCGCCCCCGGTTTAAAAAAAAAAAATCTATTGAATATTGATGGTCAGCTCACAAGGCTGAAACTCGGGAGGAAAGGAATATAAGCAGCTCACCCTAAAGTCCAACAACAACAAAAGGAGCGCTCGTGAAACAGTAAACTATGAAGAGGTGGGAGGAAAGCGAGAATGAGGATGGGGGATGAAACCACGGGGAACCGGACTTCCATGTTGTCCTCTCACTCTCACCCCTGGCCGGTATTGGACCTTCTGAAAAGCTTTTTTGGTACCCAAAAGAAGGAGGCAGTAGAAGAAAGATAAACAATTGCTTTTTTTTTTTTCCCTTTCTCCTTTTGTTCTCAATAAGGGCTTTTTTTTTTTTTTTTCACACTGCTGTGTCTGATTGGTCGGCTGCTGTGGGGGTGGGGGGTAGGTTCTCTGTTTCCGCGAGAAACAGGACTGTACACTCTTGGCGAACCTCTGCCCCTGGTTAAAAAAAAAAAAAAAAAAAAAAATCTATTTAGGTTTTGAACATCGGAGGCCTTCTCTTTTCTATTTATTTTTCTCTTTCCAAGAGAAGATGAGAGCGAGGGAAAAAACAAAAAGACCCACTCTAATCAGAAAAAAAAAAAACATCAAACACAACAACAAAAGAAAGATCAAAAGGAAATCACTTCTCTTCTTTTTTTTCCCCCTTTTCTTTTCTTCTTTTTTTCTTTTCCTTTCTTTTCTCTTCTTCAAGATGCACCTGTGGGGGTTTACTACTTCTTTCTTTTTTCATTTTTTTTTTCTTTTCTACAACGGTGAGCACCCACCCGCACACCGAAATTTATCAAAATTTCTGTTCTTCTATTTGATACACTTCATTTGTTTTCTTCCTGCTGCCTTGAATGGCTTGCTAATAAAAAGGTGGTCTCTTCACTGTCCTTGAGGAACCCCGCCCTCTTCGGGTCTTTCATGACGTTAAGGGTACCTGGTGTACAAAACAACCGAGTATAAATGAAGAGAAGAAAAAAAAAAAAAAAAAAAAAAAAAAAGAGAGAGACATATTTACAAGAAAGAAACAGGTACGATTTGAAACAAGATAGTTATAGTTTTTTTTCTTCTCTTTTACTTCTTCCAAAAAAAAAGAGTCGGTTGATTGCTGTTTGTGCACAGCCGGGGTTAACCTGTAGAAGGGTAAGCCCTACAATGCCACCACTACTCTTTTTAGCAATAACAATTCAGTATCAATAGATTGTTTTTCTTCATGCAAAAAAAAAAAAATAATAAATAAATAAATAAATAAAAAATTAAAAAAAAAAAAAATAGGAGAGTACGAAAATTGTGCCTCTCGAACATCACACTGGTGAACACTTTATTTTCTATCCTTCTTGTCGCCAGTCTTTTTCTTTTATTCTTTCTTCAACAAGATATTTTATTGTTTCGAGATGGCTTTCCTGTGCCGCTAGATGAACCGGTGTGCTACCGTCGTTGTTTTTGACACCTGCGTCTTGACCGCAAGTTTCAACAAGATATTTAACCGTCTCAAGATGGCCCTTGAATGCTGCGTAATGAAGCGGTGTCCTACCTATGTCGCACTTGACACCTGCGTCTTGACCGCGAGTTTCAACAAGTTTTCTTTTTTTGCATGAAACGGAAAGAGTGCGTGATGCCGCACCTCTCCTGCTTTCAACAAGATATTTAACTGTCTCCAGCTGGCCCCTTGATGCTGCATCATGAAGCGGTGTCCTACCGTAGTTGCTTTTGACACCTGCGTCTTGACCGAGAGTTTCAACAAGATATTTTACTGTCTCCAGCTGGCCCCTTGATGCTGCTAGATGAACCGGTGCCCAACCCTCGTTGGTTTTGACACCTGCGTCTTGACCGAGAGTTTCAACAAGATATTTAACTGTCTCCAGGTGGCCCCTTGATGCTGCTTCATGAAGCAGTGTCTTACTCGAGTTGGTTTTGACACCTGCGTCTTGACCGAGAGTTTCAACAAGATATTTTACTGTCTCCAGCTGGCCCTTTGATGCTGCTAGATGAACCGGTGCCCAACCCTCGTTGGTTTTGACACCTGCGTCTTGACCGAGAGTTTTAACAAGATATTTTACTGTCTCCAGGTGGCCCCTTGATGCTGCTTCATGAAGCGGTGTAAGACCGTCTTTGTTTTTGACACCTGCGTCTTGACCGAGAGTTTTAACAAGATATTTAACCGTCATCACATGGCCACTTAATGCAGCGTGATGAACCGGTGTCCTACCGTCTTTGCTTTTGACACCTGCGTCTTGACCGCAAGCTTCAACAAGATATTTAACAGTCTCCAGCTGGCCTCCTAATGCTGCTTCATGTATCGGTGTCCTACCGTCTTCGCTTTTCGCACCAGCGTCTTGACCAAGAGTTTCAACAAGATATTTAACAGTCTCCAGGTGGCCGTACTCTGCTGCTTCGTGAACCGGTGTCCAACCTTCGTTGCTTCTCACACCTTTGTTGCCACCGCGAGTTTTAACAAGTTTTCCATTCCTCTTTTTTTTTCGGGAACGAGACTTTTCAAGATATTTAACTGTCTCCAGGTGGCCGTTTGATGCTGCATCATGAAGCGGTGTAAAACCTAAGTTGCATTTGACACCAGCGTCTTGACCAAGAGTTTCAACTAGATATTTAACCGTCTCAAGATGGCCGTTAACTGCTGCTTCGTGAACCGGTGTCCTACTGTTGTTGTTTTTGACACCTGCATCGCTACCGCAAGTTTCAATAAGATATTTAACTGTTTCCAGCTGGCCTTCCTGTGCTGCTAGATGAACCGGTGTCCAACCATCGTTGCTTTTCACACCAGGGTCCTGGTGGTAAGAAGAGACGAGAGCAGCCACAGCCTCGACACAGTTGTTTTCGCGAGCTGCATAGTGCAGGGCTGTGAAACCATCGCTGCCCGTTGCACCAGGGTCAACACCCCGCTCCAGAACAAGTTCCCTCATCTCCTCAAGGTCCCCTTTTGAAACAGCTCTCACCAAGGCAACCCTCCCCTCCTCTTTTGTGAGGGTGGTGTTGTTCGCAGCAGCTGACGGATCCATACTTTGTTGTTGTTGTTGTGCAGGTAGAGGGGACTGTGTTGGGGATTAATTGGATGTGAACTCGAAAAAATAAGATACGAGTCGTGTAAAACTGCAGAGAAAGAAAGAGGGAAAAGAGAAGAAGGAATAGGAAAGAGATGTTCGAACGAAGGATTGGGAAGTCTGGTTAAATTCGTACTGACAAATACACAAACACAAGAACAAACACACTTGGATGCCCTCTTCTGTTGTTGCGTCCAAAGATTCAACAAAACCGGAGACGTTTTTGTTTGGTCTTCAAGTTCGTTTTTTTTTTTTTTTTTTTTTTTTTTTTTTTTTTTTTTTTTTTAATTTCTCTTTCCTTCAGCAATAAAAAAAAGTGTCTAAAAAAAAAAAAACACAAGTAAGGTAACGCCACACGTTTTCTTTTTAGTTTACACATTCAGGGGGAGGGGAGGGGGGGATTGAAAAGATCAAAAACGAATTTGGTTTAATCATTCAGGGGAGGGGAGGGGAGGGGAGAGGGGGAATCGAATATAAATCAGCGAATCGAATCCCCAACCCGAGGTTTTTTAACGGGTGCTAATGCAAGGAACGTGAAGCATCTTGTTCGGGGACCCAGTCCCGATCTGAAGGATACCAGTCTCGGCGTTGTCGTTGAGGAGCTTCTTGACCTCAGCGGGGCTGTTTGTCTGGGCGTAGAGAGCCATGGCACCAGCAACGTGAGGGGAGGCCATGGAGGTACCGGAGAGGGTGGCGTAGGCGGTGTCGGAGGTGGAGTACGCGGCCACAATGTTGGAGCCGGGTGCGAAGATGTCGAGGGTGCTGCCGTAGTTGGAGAAGCTGGAGCGTGCGTCCACCTGGGTGCCGCCCGAGTTGGCGAGCTCGGTGGAGCCGACGGTGACGCAGTCCTTGGCACTGGCGGGGCTGTAGTTCCTCGCGTCAGCGTTGTCGTTCCCGGCTGCCACAGCGAAGGAAACACCGGTGCCAACAGCAGCGTCGACAGCGTTGTTCGACGCCGTGCTGAAGCCACCTCCCAGCGACATGTTCGCAACAGACTTCTTCTTCCTTGTGGCGGCGTTGTCCGCCACGAACTGCACACCGGCGATCACACCAGCCGTTGTCCCGGAACCGTTGTCCCCGAGCACCTTCACGGCGATCAGCGTCGAGGCCTTTGCGATACCGTAGCGGATCCCGCCCGATGTCGAGGCGCAGTGGGTCCCGTGTCCGTTCACATCGGTGTTGCTGCCGCCAGCGGTGTTCGCCCCCCACAAGCACCTGCTCTCCCCCTCGGTGTCCTTGAAGTCAACGTGGGTGCACCTGATACCGGTGTCAACAATGTAGATGTCGATGTCCTTGCCCCAGTCAGGGTTGTGCGCGAAGGTGTTCACAACGTTCTGCGGCCCAGCGTTCGTGGTCCTCGCCTGACCCCACGACGCGTCCCTCTGCTGCGCGTTGCAGGTCTCCTGCACGAGGCGCACCACCTGGTTGTGCTCCACCTTCTTCACAAGGTGCTCCTGAGCAAGCACCCACTCAAGGGACTCCTCGTTCAAAGTCGCATGGACCGCCCGAAACCCCTTCCCGATAGAGAACTTCTTCCCCTTCACCCTCTCGTTCAGCGCATCGTGGTCCGCCACCGTGATGTTCGAGTGCAGCAACAAGATGAACTCATCCTTCACAACCTTGTCCGTCGCGGGCGACAGGGACAGACCGCTCACCGCACAGGCCGCAGCCAGGAGGAGACCACACCTCATCATGTTAAGTTAAAAGTAAAGTAAGGAGAAAGGAAACTGTGGTGTGTGTGTTTTTGGAAGCAAGACCCCTCTGGATCCTCCTAGATGCATAAAAGAACAAGGGGGTAATGAGGGTGGTGGTAGATTCTAAAAAACACAACTCCATTTCTCCGATTCTCTGTACATGCTTCCCCTCTCTCCGCCTCTCCACAAATACAACAACAACAACAAGAAGAAGAAAGAAGAAAACTCTATCCATTTAGAAAAAAAAAGAAACACCCCTTGCTTTACAAACCCTGTTCGGCAGTGAGCCTTTGACGCATCTGTTCTTTTAAGAAGTGCAAACGACGCAGCTCGTCAGGCTTGGAGATGGCGGATGAGGAGGGAGTGCGCTGTGCGGGGTAAGGGGAGGAAGAAGGGGATCGCGAAGGGTACTTGTAAGGCGGCAGCGGGTCAGCCGACGCAGAACGAGAAGCGGACCTGTCACGGAACCGCTTGAGCCGACTTTGCAAGTCAGATGCTGGTTCAATGTATGCGGCAGAGAGCTTGTGAAACTCACTATCAAGTAGCGAAGTGAGCTGTTGCTTAACATCACCTGACGTGTCCGGTGTGTGCGATGCCTGACGTGCCCTTGCTACCTCTTCTCCGTGTAGCATGTCGCTTTGCGCACCTCTCACACGCTCGGTGCTCATAGCTACTTGTAAGTCACGTTGTGCTTTCTGCGACATATCTAAGTTCTCCGTTAGAATCGTGTTCTTTTTGTTGGTTTCCCTGAGCTCCGCCATGAGGTCCTCTCGTTCTTGTTTGCCCTTGTCGCGGACGGACATGAGGGCAGCGTCGTGGCGTTCACGGACCTCCTTCAGCTCTGTTACGAGCGCCTCCATTTGCTTGTTTTGCAATGCGATCTCGCGTTGCATGAGCTCCTTTACCGCTTGCACGTCGCGGTGGTGGTCGGCGAGCAAGCCTTCCTTCTCGATGTTGTGGCGTGTCTGGAGCGTTTCGTTGTCTGTTTTGATGTCAGCTGTTGCCGCCTCGCGGAGGGATTGAATTTCGTCGCGAAGGGCTTTGGTTTCCCTTGCTTGGTCCTCTTGCAGCTGTTTCACGTAGCTGTTGTGTGCGTCCGCCGCGTCGGATATTTCCATCCTCATTTTCACTATCTCGGTTTTAAGGTCCTCTGTCTTCTTCGTGAGCCTCTCGTGATCTGCCGTGTTGCGCATTGCGGCCTCCGCAGCAAGTTGTGCGTCTCTCCTCGCGTGCTCTTCTTTTCTCTCGGCGTCCGCGACCTTTTTGCGCACAGTGTTGAGTTCATCGTGAAGGCCTTTCATCAGCTTGCTCTTTTCCTTCTCGTGTTCCACCTGCATGTCGGCCATCTTCCGTTCCATTGACAGCAGGAGTTCGTTCTTCTTCTCCTCTCTCGCGTCCATTTCTGACGCGATCGCTTTTACGGTTTTCACCTCCTCGGCGCTGTTCCTGTTTTTGTTTTGTTTGTTCTTTTGCGTGTATACCTTAGCGTTGTCTGAAACTCCGTCTTCACGGCCTGCAGCTGTCGTGCCATGTCTTTTTGCAGGGTGTTGTGCTTTTCCGAGAGCTGCACGTCGAGCTGTCCCCGTTGCTCGTCCCAGGATCTCTTCTCCTTGTCCCGTTCCGCGTGCAGGGTCGCTGTCTTCATCTTCTCCTCCTCGAGCTGCTTGTACAGGTTGTCCATCAGACCCCCGTTCCCACCCTGCATCTGCGTCTTTGCCTCCAGCTCCCTTCGCAGCTGGTTGATCATGATGTCTCTGTTGTCTTGGATCTGCGCCTTCACCTCGAGCTCCCTGCGAAGATGCTCAATCAATACATCTTTGTCGTTCTTGAGGTCAGGTTGGTGTGATGCTGGCATGTACGCTTGCATTCCGGGCACTGCTGCAGGGTTCGGGCTGACACTGTGGGTCGGAGTCGGAGTGAGAGCCGATGCAGTCAGAAAACCGGAAGCCTCTGAAGGTGCCTGTGGTGCAAGGGCCTGATTTTGTTGCGACCGAGCCTGGGTTTGCGCTACCAATAGTTCATGAGCCTGGGACAATGCTTGTGCCTGAGCCTGTGCATGTAGTTCATCTTCGGTCAGAGCCTCATGTGTTTGGGAATGCATCCGTGCCTGCGATCGCTTCATTTCCAGCTCGTGCATCGCGTCGGCCATCGCCCGTGTCGTCTGTAGATAGAAATCGTTGACTTCATTTTGCAACTTGTTCTGCTCCGTCTCGAGGTTGTGCCCGGCTGCTTCTTGCGGCGGTAGAGCAGCCATGAACTTCTTACGCTTCGCAGCAACATCTTGCTCCTGCTCGTTAAGATCTCTGTGGGTAAGTGTGTTGTCGATGCTTTGCACAATATACCTGGCGTATCGAGAAGCCGCACCGTTTAAGATATCCACGGGTTGCACTTGCTTCTCCTTGGCTAAGACCTCAAGCTGCCTTGCAGCTGCCTGCAGTTTTTGTGTCTCCAGTTCATGTTCATGCTCGAGCTCCGCAGCCTTCTGACGAAGGTACTCCTGATGCTTCTCGAGGGCTGCTGCCGATTCAATAGAATAACGCTCGTGGATGTTGTTCATCTCTGTAGAGTGGTGCTGCTCCATGGTGCTTTTGACGGCCATCTCGACTTGTTGCTGTTGTTGCTTCTCCCGCAGGTGCTCGCGCAGGGCTTCCTTTTCTTGCTCTATGCGTTGCTGGGAGTCTTCCTCAAGCGTGGCTGCTTTGGCTTGCAGCTTCTTCTCCTGTTCGTCGAGATTGCCATGCATCCGCTCTAAGGTGGTGATGGTGACTGCAGTCTCAGGGAGGAGAGCGCCAGGTCCAGACGCTTCTTGTTGAAGACGATCTCTTTCCACGCCTAGTTTTCGTTCCAGTTCGTCCAGCTGTTGTTGAGTGTCTGTTGGGGGTGCAATCTCGCTGCCAACAGGCGTAACAGCTGCGAAGTCAGACGCCAGCTGGCTCTCACGCCGCTGGTACAGCACCTCCTTGTCTTCCAAGCATTTGATGGTACGACGGTGCTGTTCGAGCTCCGTCTCAAGGTCGGCCTCCAGCTGCGATTTTGCTCTTGATCTCACCTTTTTTTTTTTTTTTTTTTTTTTTTTTTTTTTTTTGTGGTTGTCAAGTCTGTCCCCATACCGACCCGACGCTGTTGACACTCGCAGAGCGCGCTGAAGAGTTGATGAGCACAGCCTGCACGGCACGAGGGTTTCCCTTTTTTTGTTTTTGATGTTTTTTTTTTTAACGTAAAAAGACCAAGAGGCCCTGGTTTCACAAATAATAAGCTTTGATTGCAACACTAGGTGGCGTTAAGCGTAAAAAAAGAAAAATCAGTCTTTTGTGAGGTTAAAAATTTTTGATCTCATCAACAGAATCGAATAAATGAAATACTTGAGTTTTTATATCTGCATCATTTGGTTTTCAAAGGGGAGATGAGGGTTAGTGTTTTAGTTTTAGGAGGAAAACCGTTTATGCGTCTTTGTGTGCATCCCTCAAGAAGAGGGACACGCACTATGCACCACTACTCTTATTCTGGTTTCGTGATCATCATACTTGGCAAAAAAAAGATGTCTTTGAAAAAAAAAAAAAAAAAAAAAAAAAACATACCACCACATCGGGAAGAAGGGTGACCTTAGTGCGGTTCCAAGGGTTGACGTAATAAGTGGACCCGTCTGGTGCTGTCTTGAGCTTCCAGACATGGGGCTGGTCCTGAAGGGTCTTGCCCTCGAGGATCCAGAAGTCTCCTTCAGAGATGTAAACACTCGACCCAACAGTCCGCTTCTCCTTCTGGGTGATCTCACTGCCATCTACAGTCACACAACGAATATTGTTATCCGGCACCCACTGCGAGCCGGAAGAAGCCGACCAGCTGGGCACGAGGTTGGGGGGGTTGTTGTCGTGTGGGTCAGTGGACATAACCCACCCCAGGTTGTCACGCATTGCCTCCCTCGTGCCTGCTATCCAGTACCCTGATGATGTGGAATACAACACAGAGCCCTGTCGTGTAATCCATACGGGCTGCCCTTCACATGTATCTGGCGAGAGAGTGTAAATACCCTCTGCTTCTATTTTTGTTGGTGCGTGCATCCGGAGTACGATGGGCGGTGCGGGGGGTATGGAGGCGGGCTCTCCTGCAGGGGGTGTGTCGGCGTGCTCTCCTTCCTCCTCCGTCACCACGTCAGGAAGGATCCACACCTTCTTCTTCGGGTTCGCGTGGTTGGCGTAGAACGGCATCCTCTCCTCCCCGTTCTTGTCGAGCTTCATCCTCCAGCAGCACTCCTTGTCGTCCAAGGTCTTCCCGCTGAGAATCCATGTTTTCCCGTCAGAGCTGTTGTACACGCTGCGCCCGGACACGACAGGTTTCGGTCCAGACATTCATATACCTTTTTTTTTTTTATATATTTTTTTTTATTTTTATAAAATAAAAGAGACTTACGAGAATAAAAAAAAAAAAAAATCACTTTCGGAAGCCCGGCACCGCATCAAGCCGAGAGACGAATAACTCGTACTCCGGGAGGGCACGGTACCACTGCTTCCGCTCGGCTTGGTGTAGGAGAGAGAAGACGAAGTTGAGACACGCCTCGCGGATATTTTCGTCGTTTGGGAAGGTAAACGTCACGTTCTGCACGGCGAAGGTGAACGCAAGGCGAATCATGTCCGTGAGGGTGGGCACGTCCTCCAAAAGCCGCGCGTAGGCGATACGCTGTTTTTTGTACGCTTTTCTCGCCCACACGAGCTCGTAGCTTGTCGTATAGGTTTTGGCCAGCCGGACGGCAAATTGATGGCACGATGAGACGATCCTCCTGGTGGTGTGCAGCTTGATGAGCTCCTTGTTCTGCACGTTGGCAGGCTTCCCGACAAATTCAATATCATGCAACGCAGGGTGTTCCCACTGCATTGCTTCAACATTCGTTTTCCCCGTGTATTGTCGAATCGCGTTAATGTAACAAGCCATGTTGCTAGGAAGGCGGTTCGGGTCGTCTTCACGTCGTTCATTCTGTTTCTGACGTTGTTCAACAGTAACGTTTTGTTTCGTTCCCTCGGGAGGTGGGGGGAAACCGGATCCCCGTTCGTGTATGAGCCTGCAGGTGTGTTCCATATCGTTCATCCCTCCGGATTGAAACAGTCTCATCTCGGTTTGCAACAGTGTCCAAGGGGAGAACAACGGTGTGTACCCTTCAACCCAATCTATAATTTTCTGAATCCCGCTCGACACACGGAACTCGGGATTCGCCGAAATGTGAACCGCCAGTGAAATCTGCAGCGACACTGCAAGGATGGGCACCACTGCTCTGTAAGAGAGACAGTTCGGAGTTACGGACCCATGAGCGAGGTCATCGCGAATTCTGAAACCTTCTTTCCAAACCCAATGGTCGTAAAGCGCATGTAGCGATCCTTTGTGAAGCCATTTCGGCAGCGCGTTCTCCTTTCCGTTAAGCATGTCATCGATGATGGTAAAAAGCTCGTCTCGATCAGGAGCGGGCCATCTTGCATCGAGATCGTTCAACGCCGAGTGCATCCTTCGCAACGCGCTCTCAAGAAGCACCGTAGCCAGAATTCCCGACGCATGCCAATCTTTTCGACAAGCTTTTTCAAACGCAGCTTTCCATTCCGCGTTTCGGGAGTCCAAAAAAAAACACCCGGCATCGATTATATCATCAATCTCGCTTTTTCTTTCCGACATAACTTGCTCGACCCATTCAGGGCATGGTTCCATCCCATATACATTAATGATGTGTTGTATATACCCGTTAAGGTCGAATAACGGGCCGCCTTTATGTGCGGTGGTTCGTTGTTCGCTGATTTCAAAGATGGAATATTGCGACGCACCTGTTAGAAAGGTCGACTTCAACGGCGCGATGCGGGGTGCGGTATCAGCCGGAAATCCGATCTCATGCAGCATTTCAGCCTGGACATCACGCTTCACTTCGTCGGGAGACCTTATCATTTTAAGAACGTGGCGAATGTTCACAGTGGCGGAAGGGTGTGTTGTGATGACGGAGAAGTCTGATTTATCAAATGTTGTTATTATACTTATCAGAAAAGCGGTGTACGCGGGTTGCCATTCCGAGGTCGGGATGAAGTTGTGCCAGACTAGGTTGCGAAGTGCGATGCCATGCAACGGTCCGATAAAGGATCTGAAGAGCATAAGCATAGGTGTGCCGAGGGTTTCCTCCAGAACAGAAGATGCGAGAATATCTGTTATCTTAACCTGACGCATGGTTATTGCGGAGGTGTTGCCTGTGTTGCTGTAGTGCCATAATGTGATTTCGACGAAAAGCCGTTCCAGAAAGCTGACGCCTAACATGAAACACAGCATGTTGTCGATGTTGTTGTTTGCCTTGTACAACCGGGCCATTTCCCTTCCGATTCCGTCTGGTAAAACACCGGTCGTTTTCAAGCTTTCAATATTCGGTGTCGTTCCCATCGCGCACTCTTTCAACCGGTCAGCTATTTTCAAGTACAATTCCCGGCTAGCGTCGTTGCTGGACCGTCTGTAAATCGGCGCCTTTTGGTTTTTGAACTCCGTTGGGACGCAGTACGCCACCAGTTTTTTAAAGTCCATCTCGCCTGTTGGTTTTGTCACGCCCGTGCGGGCCTTCGTGTAGTGCATGTTGTAAAGGGCCGTGAGCTCCTCCTGCAGGCTTTTTTCTTCTTCCAACGCGGTGGGCTTTGCTGTCGGCACGCCTTTAATGTGATCGAGAATCACAGTGGATATGCGAGAACGCGGCATTTTTTTTTTTTTTTTTTTTTTTTCCTTACTATAGAAGAACACGGTTTATGAAGAAACTTTATAAAAAAAAAAAAAAAAAAAAATGAACCCTTCCCCATGGATGTGGAAGAATATCGTGAAACCACACACCCCCACCAAAAAAAAAAAAAAAAGAAAAATCCCGTTGCAAATTGCTGTTATCGGTTACGGCAGTTACTAATGGACCCGAAGCAAGGATTAATAGACAACATGATTGTGGATTCGGTTGACTGATTGTGGAGGTTTCACCACAGGGACGTGGGGGGGGTTGTGGTGGATCTGAAGTTGTGCGGACCGAGAAGGTGCACCTCAGGGCTGTGCTGGACATCGTACAACAAGGGACTGCTCAGCCGCAAAAAAAAAAAAAAAAAAAAAAAAAAAAACTTAAGCGCTTCATATCCGATAAGTTACCCATCACAGCCCGCATTCTTTGAGGGGCTAAATAAAACCTTTTGCCATTTTTCGAGGTTTTCCCCTGTCTATGACCAATTTGGACATTGGCCGGGTCACTTAGCGGATATGAAGCGTTAAACAAAATAGTTCGGCCAACGCAGAAAAAAAAAAAAAAGAAGAAGAAGAAACAAGAAGAAAGAAAAAGGAAATCACACGGTAAAGTAGAAACGATCTATTTGATGACAAACTGCTTTCATAACGGGTTGCTGGCTGTGTCACTAATTTTTTTTTTTGTTGGTGGTGGGGGGGGAGGGGGGGAAGTCGGTGAAACGGCTTTTTTTTCCTTCTTTTTTTTTGCTCTCTTTATCAAGTTGGGTGGGAAGGGGGAGGAATAAAGAATCCATCATTTTTTTTTTTTTTGAAAGTATCCGCCGCTTTTCATTTTTTTTACTACTACCCTCTCTCTCCCCCCCCCCTTTTTTTTTCTCCCCGTAATAACGCAGATGAGGAGGACTGGAAAAAAAAAAAAAAAAAAAAAAAAAAAACACACACACACACACACCTCCCTCCCCTCAAGCTGTATAAATTTTCGGGGCTAGAATAGGTGCTGTTTCATGCTGTTTTGCGATCTTGTAATTCCGCCACTTCGTGTAACCTATGCAACACAGCAACATGCACAGAGCGAGGCCTAAGCCAAGCAACACTGGGACCCATTTACCAGTGGAATTCGACGAAGCACACGTGAGGGAGCTGCAGATGAAAATGTTCCCAGATATGTCGAGGCTGCGGGGAAGCTGCGAGGCGGGGTTTACATTTGCGGAGAGAAGGAGGTACCAAGAGGTGGCGGGGAACGGGCAAGTAAAAGGGTAACCCTCATCAGAGATGCACCGGTCGAAATTCTTATCGGCGTAGGATTTCCTACAAAAGACGGTACTCGCGTTCCTTTCAAGTTCATCGTTTTCACACACAAGTCTCAGCGCGTAGCTCCAGCTTTCCAATGGGACCTCTGTCACCTCAGGTATAAAGTTGTCTATGTTTACATCCTCAGTTGCCTGGATATCTAACTTGAACCCTGCGACACACGTGGTGTCCTGACCCGTGCAGTCAGTGTTAAACAAGATCCCTACTGCGTCTGCTTCCTCTTGGTGGCCCTCACCGACGGCTGCTAGAAAACATATTGTGAAGTAAACCACGTGCTTCATTTTCTTTTCTTTTTTTTTTTTTTTTTCCCCACCCAGCCGCCGCCGCCGCTGTCTTTTTTTTTTTCCCCCTTTCCCCCCCCCCCCCTGCAAACGAATAATAAATTTTGAAAACGGGGGTTATACACATTTTCTTCTCATCCGGGTAGAAGGGGAGGCGATGGGTATTGGAAATCAGTTTTTTTTTTTTTCTTCTTTTTTTTTTTCTTTGCATCACGAAATATGGGAAGAAGAAGAAGAAGAAGATGAAGGGGTAAGGAGGTGGAAGAAGAAAAGAAAAAGAAAAAAAAAAGGGGGGAGGGGAGAAAGAGAGGGAGAGAGGGAAAAACAAACTGTTGTAAGTCTTTCCCCTCCCTTCCGGTTCCTCACCCCTCTCCCTTCTCTCCTTAAAAGGGGAGTTAAAAAATAGCTAGGTTATCACTACCCCTCTTTTTTTTTTTCCCTTCTTCTTTTTATGTCGCTGCAAAGTAAATTCGATAAGGTTTCAGTGTGCATGGGGGTGCTTGTTCAAAATAAATAAATAAATAAATAACATAGCCTGCACGTTATACCGATACCAACCGGGTATTTTAATCGGTTTGTTTAAATAGTGCAAAATTGGCCTGGGCACGCCGAGGTTCTCTATACCCCCGCAGATGTCGAGATGGGGTCCAGAAACACAAAATATGATTTTTGGAGACCATGAACATGGGTAACTTAACCCCAATTTTTGGCGAATTTTGGGTGCGTTATTTTATGTTATTTTTATGTTATTTTAATCGGTGAAAATTTGGAGAATGAGAAGACGCTGTTTCAAGAGTGCAATAGGGAGGGATGGAGCCTAAGAGAGAACTAGAGGGGTACTTGTGGGTGTTTGGAAGGCATGGCTACCCCCAGAAAGTACTTAGAGAGATTCCCGAGTCAGTGGACTCCAGACGATGCATGAGATGCATGAGGGAACAGCGCTTTGTTCGCTGCATCGTAAGCAGACGTAGCAAGATTATGGGCCTTTTTTTGCGTTATGGTATTTGATACCGGGTATTTTAAAATATCAATTTGATAACGTTATGCTTGCGTTATAGCGTGCAGGCTATGAAATAAATAAATAAATAAAACCCTCTCGCCCCCCACCCCGTGAGAATAAAGGAATAACGATGTGTGTTATTTCAAAGGAAAAAAAAAAAAAAGAAAAAAGAGACATTTAAGGGTACCTGCGGTATGTGGCAGGACGCCTGGAAAAAAAAAAGAAAACAAAATACCGAAACTGATTTTTTTTTTTTTTTTTTTTTTTTTTTCGCCAAAAAAAAATCTCCTTTTTTCTCTTGAGAAAAACAAAAAAGTGGACTTTTTTTTTTGGTCCACAACGGAAAAAAGAAGAAAAAAAAAAAAAAGAATGTCAAGGTTCGAGGTTTATATGTGTCTCCTGCTCTTTTTTTTTTTTTTTTTTTTTTTTTTTTCCCATACCTCGGCCTGACTAAAAGGGGCAAAAATCACGATCAGCTTAAAGGCCTGGTGCGAGACCACACCCCAGAGAGTGTATTCAACACAAGTATAAAGAGAATACACAATGAAGCAAGGAATAGTCCAGGTGTGCTTACTGGCAAAATCAGAGACGGAGTAGACCGCAGCAGCTACTATTGTGAGCACGACGATCACGAAGGAGAGGAACATGTTGACCGCTTGCAGACGGAGCAGAGCGGCGGCCACCTTGTCTTCAGCAATAAAGAGACCGAGCCCCGCGAGTGCTCCTAGTGCACACGCACAGAAGAGAATCCCATTCACAGCCCACAGATAAGGTGGAATATCTAGGTCATCTGCGAAAGAAGGTTGTGCATCTGCCGCAAATACTATCAACACCACGAAAGCCCCTATACACCCCGCACCCAGATATAAATTCACCGCCATGATTATCCACGGCCATGCCTTCCCCAAACGGGGGGCAACCTCTTCTAGCTTCTTCTCTCTTTCAGTCAGATCCGGCTCTTGAAGCGGTTTCGACATCCCGTGCCCCCCCTTCTTCTAAAAAAAAAAAAAAAACTTTTTTGCACAAAGTGAGCGAAGACAAAAAAAAAAATTTTTTTTTTGCCGGTATTCACATGGGGGGAAGGGGGATTTTTTTTTTTTTTTTTTTTTTTTTTTTTTCCCCTCATGAGGCTGCCTCTTCTGGGATCGGGGCTTCTTCTGGTGGTGGTTCGTTCAGTGTGGTGTCTGCAGGTTTTCCCTCTTCTTCTGCCGGTGTTTCGTTTGGGGGGTTGGTTTCCCCTTCTTCTTCTGCTGGCGTTTCGGAAGGAGCCTTGGCTTCCCCCTCTTCTTCTGCCGGTGTTTCGTTGGGGGGGTTGGTTTCCCCTTCTTCTTCTGCTTGTGGGGCATCTTGTGGAGGTGGTGCCTCTTCTTCCGGGGCTTTGTCTTCTTCCACAGGCTCGGCATCTTTATTCTCTTTTGCTGTTTCTTCCGCCGGCGCTGTTTCCTCTGGTTTTTCAACCTTTTTCTTCCTTGTCTGCCGCCCTCTTTGCAAGGCCTGTATCTTCGTTGCTGCCTCGTCCTCGGACCACTGCACCTTCCCATTGGCCAAAGCGGTTGGTTTGCTTTTTTCTTCGGTGGGAACTGTTCGTGAGATTTTTTTTTTTTTTTTTTCCTTCTTCTTAATACCTTTTACTGTCTTCTTCCGTGCCTGTCTCCCTCGTTGCAGGGCTTGAATCCGCGTGGCGGCACCGTCCTCGGTCATGGGCTGGAGGTCGATTTTGGGCTCTTCCCCTGTTTCCTTTTTGGTTTCTTTGATCTTTTTCCGCACGTTCCTGCCGCGGTGAAGCGCCTGTATTTTAAGTGCTGCCGCGGCCTTCTCTGCTTCGCTTGCCTCGTTTGCGGTTTTGGGGTTGAGATAGTGGTCTGTGTGCTCGGGGATAGGGTATTTAAACTGGCTCATGTAACATTTAATTGCGTTCACCGTCGGGTGGCTGACACCGTAAACTCTTTTGTGAATTTCCAACGCACGGCCAAGGCACTCTTGGGCTTCGCTGTTGTCGGCTATCCACACGTTGAATAGTCCTAGGACAAGGTCGGCCTTCCCCGTGCAAGGATGTACCTGCGTGAAGCGTTCAGTCTGCAGGCCAACGATCCCCTTCAGCATTTTAAGCGCGTCCTGAAGATTTTCCTCGCCAAGCTGCTCCGGGGAAAGAAGCTGTACAGGTCTGGCTTTAACGTCAAAAGGCTGGCATTGAAAACATTCAGTGAGATGCTTGTACCATATATCCTTTACCCTATCGTAAAAAGACATGGCGCAGTCCATGTTGGCCTTCGCCGCGAAGACGTTCCCAAGATCGAAAAAACCGAACGAGGTCAATACATGCTCCGCACCGTTAAGCTCGGTCAGGTAATACGTTGCCTGAGCAAGTTGCTTCAAAGCTATGTCAAGACGGCCGTCTGATGCATATAGAAGGCCGTATGTCTGGTGCAGTTCTGCCTTTAGGGCAACGTCGCATTCAGGGTGGCGGAGAATAGTCCATTGTGCTAGGGAGAGGAATTCTTCTGCGGCTTTGAACTTATCCATGTATTGGTTTGTCCGTGCGAGGTGGAAGTATGCAGGGATGAGCTGCAGCGAGCCTGTTGAGTAATACGCTTCTTTGAGTTTTAGTGTTTTGAGACCGCCTTCCACCGCTTCCTTCGCGTTGCCTTCCACTAATAGTCGCCGGCACGCGGCTTGTGCCATTTCCAGTAGGGACTCGATGGCTGATGCGACCTTTTCTTTTTGTTGTTTTCGTGCTCGGCATGCGTTCAGACCGCTTCGCGGTGCGTTGCGCAGGGCATTTAACTCGTTGAACTTCATCTCCAACGCCTGCCAGTCTACACTTCCCAGGTTCAAACTGTTCGGTTCAACCAACGTGATCTCCCCATCTACGGAGCACCCTGACGACGTGCCCCCGTTCATCATTTTTTTTCCCCCCTCTCTTTTTTTTTTTTGTTGTGAGGTATAAAAAAAAATCTTTTTAAAAACGTCCCATCGTGTCAGGAGTGAAAATGAATAAAGCCCTGTGTCTCATCTAAGCAAGCAAGGCTCAGAACGGGATGAACCTGTTGTGAAAGCATCTATCATCATCCATGAGGAGGGGGGGGTATTAGAGGCGGGATTGCAAAAAAAAAAAAAAAAAAAAAAAAAAAAACTCAAATTGGCATGCAGTGAAGGGACATCATTTTTGCTCTGCGTAAGAGCTGCACAGGGAATAAGGCCCTCCCGGACCGAACTTTCGTGGCAGTACCAGGTATCCCTCAGCTTCGGACTCATCTTGCAACTCCTCCAGGTGCCGTCCTCATCAGGCAAGAGGCACCCTTCAATGGTTCCTACTAGCGTCCTAGTAAGTCGGAGAGTACCGTTCCCAACCACGAAAAAAAAAAAAAAAAAAGAGAAAATCAGTCTTTTGTGAGGTTAAAAATTTTGATCTCATCAACAGAATCGAATAAATGAAATACTTGAGTTTTTATATCTGCATCATTTGGCTTTCAAAGGGGAGATGAGGGTCAGTGTTTAGTTTTAGGAGGAAAACCGTTTATGCGTCTTTGTGTGCATCCCTCAAGAAGAGGGACACGCACTATGCACCACTACTCTTATTCTGGTTTCGTGATCATCATACAAAAATAGAAATCCAAAAAAAGGAAGTGTGGGAAGTGTGTCAGGAGTGAAAATGAATAAAGCCCTGTGTCTCATCTAAGCAAGCAAGGCTCAGAACGGGATGAACCTGTTGTGAAAGCATCTATCATCATCCATGAGGAGGGTGGGGGGACATATGTCACATGCAAACTCCGTGTGAGAGCCGCAGGGGCCCCTAGAAGAAGGGGAGGGGGTATAGTCAGTACTAGGCATCTCTCAGGTTCGGACATATCTCGCAACTCCCCCAGGTGCTGTCCTCATCAGGCAAAAGAAAAAAAAAAAGAAAAATCAGTCTTTTGTGAGGTTAAAAAATTTGATCTCATCAACAGAATCGAATAAATGAAATACTTGAGTTTTTATATCTGCATCATTTGGCTTTCAAAGGGGAGATGAGGGTCAGTGTTTTTAGTTTTAGGAGGAAAACCGTTTATGCGTCTTTGTGTGCATCCCTCAAGAAGAGGGACACGCACTATGCACCACTACTCTTATTCTGGTTTCGTGATCATCATGCAGAGCAAAATAGGAACCTCAAAAAAGAAAGGTTGTTGTCAGGAGTGAAAATGAATAAAGCCCTGTGTCTCATCTAAGCAAGCAAGGCTCAGAACGGGATGAACCTGTTGTGAGCATCTGTCATCATCTATGCGATCCACGCCCCCCCCCCCCCCAAAAAAAAAGACCGGGAGAAAAAGAAAATTACTTTTTCTTACAAAGCGGGTCGTGCGTACGGCGTGAAAAAAAAAAACTTTCAAGAAAGAAAAGAAAAAGGGAAGAAAAAAAAAAGATGGGGAGGTAAAAAAAAAAAAGAAAAAAAAAAGAAGAAATATAGGATAACGGTAAAATCTAAGAATGTGAATGGAAAATAAAAAGGGGGGAAAAGGACCCCCCCCCCCCCCGCCCTTGGTCCCAAAAGAGACTTTCATGCATACAAAAAAAAGAAGAAAACTGTGCACCACACATTTGTTTAGGGAAGGGGGGGGGTTTTAAAAAAAAAGAGAAATTCTAAAAAAAAAATCTAAAAATTTCAGATCCCCCCCCCCCCGCCCCCCCAGCGATTAAAACCGCAGGAGGGGTGAGAAAAAAAAAAAGAAAAAAAAAGAAAGAAGAAAAAAAAAAAAAAAAAACAAATCTACCCCTGTCTAAGAGGCTTGCGAACTGTGGAAATCCTACGCCGGTTCACAGGCGACATTTCTTCATCTTCATCATCATCATCATCTTCATCGCTTTCTGACGCGACAAAAACATTCTCAGTGTCGTTTTCCGTACTCGCTGGGAAGACCTCCGACGTCACGGTGTTTACTGAGCTACGCAACTTACCTACAACACTGGAAGACCCTACACGGGACCCTTGTGACGAGGCCTCCAAGGAAGAGAATGTCATGGAGTAAGTATCAGCTTCCTTGTTCGGAGTGTTGTCGGGGCCGTCAAAATTCATGGAAAAGTCAAGACTCGACGGTGCGAGGTCAGATTTCTGTTCCGCCTGTTTCTTCTTCTGTTTCTTATGCTTCGGGGTTGGCGTTCCCACTGCCGATTCATCGTCGTCATCATCATATAGCAACCGTTTTCGCTGGGATGAAACACTTGTTTTCGTCCTAGGCACCGTTCCTGTTGTGCTCCTCGATGCTTTGATCAGCGATGCATCGTCGGTTTTAGCGGTTTTAGCGGTTTCGTTGTTTGTATGTTCCTCTTGGATTTTTTCCCCAGCGCGTCTTTTCAACGCGGTAATGAAAGATGTGATTGAGGTGCTGTTCGGGTCGTACCCGCGGCTTTGCATAACCACCAGCATTTTTTTCGCGTCGGGTTTCTTCATGTACCTCACGAAAGGGATCGCGGCGTGGAGGACGAAACAGTTTTTTGTGTTTTCTGATGCGTGCTTCTCGAGGAGTTGTAACAGTTTTGTCGCGCCCTCAGTTTCCTCTCCCTTCCCCACGCCGTTTTGCTGCGCGAGCTTCACGCAGATACTCTTGATGACCCCCTCCGCCGCCTCCACATCCTCCTCGCCTACCTCGTAGTACTGATGGTTTGCAAACATAATCGCCTTCTCCTCCAAGAGGTATACCGTCTTCCCGTAGCTCTTATGCAGTTTCTTCACCTCCTCCTGCGCCTTCGCCGGAAGATTGGGCCATTTCACAAGCACCGTCGCGGCCCACTTGCTGTCAATGTACTCCAGCATCAGCATTTTGATGACGCACATCACGTGGCTCAGCATTTCTCTCTGTGGGTTTTTTTTTTTTTTTTTTTTTTTTCATTTCACAGTTTATTTCCCTCGGCCTAAATTCTCAAAGAGCGGGGAACGTAAAGTAGGGGTTCCCCCCCCCCCCCCCCCCCCCGGGCAAATAAACTTTTAAGCCAAATTTAACAGGGCGGGGAAATAAACTAACATAATTCTTTTCCAGCTCTTTTTTTTTTATCAAAGATGCCAAAAAGCAAGAAGGTCAAGCGCATGGAAGAGATCTATGAGTCAAACACATATAAGAACCCTTCCTATGAAAAAGCGTGGACTGCGATGCTCGAGTCAGAGAACATAGCAGGGAAGCCGCGTGAGCAAGATATCGTGACCTACTCCCAAAGCAGGAGGGAAGCCGCGTGAGCAAGATATCGTGACCTACTCCCAAAGCAGGAGGGAAGCCGGGCTCAAGGCATCGAGCCTCTGGTGTCTTTACTCCAAATTGAACGCAACCTTCAAAGCCAAGTACAACTGCAAACTACAAGCTTGGCCTCGCTTGACGTCTTCGTTAAAGTCCTGGGACCGTAACGAAGAGCGTCACGTGCTTGCCTGTTTAGCGGGGGCATGAGAGCTTGCGAAGCTTGGTGTCGATGGAAATCAGCGACATTGTTAAGAATCAAGTTGATGGGAGGTTTATCTGCACTGCAGCACGTTCAAAGACGGGTGGGCACACTGGCATTTATGCATCAGCAATGGACCAGTACTTGTTGCTACGACCTAAGAAAGAGACCAAGCGTCTGTTCCTTTCGGAGAGAGGAACGCCCATTGGCAAAAACAAGGTATACAAACTGGGGTACGATGTGGCATCCGTCATCGGAAAGCCCGCCAATGAGATATCCAAGTTTACGTCACACACTTTCCGACGTTCTGCGGCCACAGCTGCTGCTGAAAACGGCGCATCTATCTCCATGATGCAATCACATTTTGGATGGAGAAACACAAGCATGCCAGCAATGTACGTGGAACAGAGCACAAGCAGTGTGCAACACATGGCAGGACTTTTGACAGGACGTCAACATCAATATCAACATCCGCACACGCCAGGAGTAGATAGTACCCACTCCACCCCTTTTTTTCTTTTCTTTTGCCATTTTTATTTTTTCATTCTACAAACAAGCGTGATAGTCCAGCGTATTCCGGAGTCCACGTCCCGCTCTTTGAGAATTTAGGCCTCGGGAAAATAAACTGTAAATAAAACGCCGTATTCCGGGGTAAAGTAGGGTTTACCTTTTCCCTCGACAGATTGTCCTGGCCCCTCGGAACCAATTTTTACCGAGCGAAGCGAGGTAAAAATTATGTCCTCGGGAGCCACAATCTGTCTCGGGGAAATAAACCCTACTTTACTGCCCCGGAATAAATAGTTATTTTTTTTTTTTTTTTTTCTTTCCGTTTCGCGGACAGACCTCAACAGCGATGTTGTGTGCCACCGTGCGTGTTACTTTCGGGTGGAAATTGGGGACGAGTTTGTCGAATCTATAAAAAAAAAAAAAAAAATAAGAAAATATAAAAAAAAAAAAAAAAAAAAAAAAAAAAAAAGGGACACATACGCCGTGATGAACTCATTCTGCTTCTGTATGGTCGGCTGGGGCAGGATGTCCAGCCCGCACCCAACCGCCCAGACGTTAGTCAGACCTCGGAAGGCAAAGGCTTGCGTGGCAAGGGGGACCTTGTTGTTTGGGGTGGGTTTTTTTAAGTGGGGGGGGAGAATACCTCAGACTCCAAGTCAAGCATGTTCAACAACCCTGCCTCTACAGCCTGCAAGTCCTCTGCCAAGTTAATGGATTCGTCATCTTTTTTGTGAAACTTGTGGGTGCGGATCAGTAGCCCCGCCACTGCCGCTGCGATGACCTCAGGGCTGTGTTCTGACATGGCGGTGTCCGGGTCTGCCAGTGCATCCAGCAGTCTGCTCCACACATGGTCAACGAGGTCGAGGTTTGCCTCCAGTGCCGCGGCAATGCGCATCCAAGAGTGTTTTGCGGACGCTTTTGAACCACTGCCTTTGGGTTTCTTCGCCAGCTTCGCCGCGATGCTTACCAGCGATGTGTGTGCCTTTTCTTTAAGAGGGTGGTTCATAGCGGTGAGCTGCCTCCATGCAATGGCGATGCTGTCCACCGTCTCCTCCCTGATCCGTGTCAGGAACAGCTTCTCGCAGATGGCGAGAAGCTCGTCGAAACTTTTCTCCAGTTCTTCTCCGCCTGTCGACCACACAGCAGGGTCGACTACATGAATGATCTGAGTGAGTATCTCAACTGATGTTTCATCCGTCTGAAGACGCACCAAGGCAGCAGGGAGGAATGTCGGAAGGGACTCGTTAAGAGACGAAAGGATCGAGTCGTTTGGAGCCGTCCACGCTTTGTCCAGTTTCGTCCGTTTCGACTTCGGGATGGTCAGGATCTTGTCATGCGTGGAGGGGAAGGTCAGGTCCAGCTTGCCATGCGCCTTGCGTGCAATAGCTAGCAGCAAACGGAGCGCGGCATGGACTGTCTCGTCCTCGGACTCCTCCGACTCCGCGATGTCCATGAGAACCTTGAAATCGGCAAAAACAGGGGTTTTAAACTGCGTGGAATAAGCTTCGACATTTGTGAGGCCTTCCACAATGCACGCGGGGACGAGCTCCACCTCCTTGCCCTCCATCCAGTTCACAATGGTTTCGAGGTATTCTTTAGACCCCGCTGCCTGCGAGGCCTTCTTGGATTTCTTCCCGGGCTGTGTTGCGGCTGCTCGTCTGCTCATAACGAGGTGGAAGATGGGCGCGGCTGCCTGTCGAATACTAGCCTTCTCATCATAGATAAACTCGACAAAACCATCGTGAATGCTGTCAGAGAAGATCTCCTTGTTGTGTTCCGTCTCCAACGTGATGAGAGTTGCAGCCAGGGACAGGGCTTGGATGGAGACAGACGTCGCGAGATCGAGGGTCATCTCCACGATTCTGTTGATGAACTTGTTGAGCCACGAGGTCATCTTTGGGAAGGACTCCTTCCTGCTGAAGATGTCCTGCAGGCATTTCAACGCGTTGAACCGCATGTCATCGTCCTTGTAGTGCAGAGCCCACCCTAGCACCTTCGTGTAGTCATCAGACACAAACAGTTCTGGGTACGCAACGGTCCATTCATGCTGATACATTATGGAGAGGGAGCGGAGCTCGGGGACTATGTCCTTGTGACGTGACAGGCAGGTGATGTCGTATGAGGTTTCGAGAAGCGTTTTCATGCGGGACAGCTTGCGGCCCACCTCTGCCTCAGTGCGTGTCGATGATTTCTTCTTACCTTTGTCGGATAGCTTCGCGTTCAAACCAATAAGAGACGCTGCTAGCTTTGACATAGCAGTCATCATGTTGTACATTGCTACCATCGCGTGGTGGCGGAATGCCCTGACGCTGGATGTTGTGAGACCGCTGAGCCATTTTATGAGCTGGTCGGTGAAATCTGAGGTGTACAGGATGCCTTCTTTCTCGATGGCTTTCATCAGCTGTCTCCAGAAGTTTTGGTAGTTGTACTTGAACTTTTCCCATTTCTTCTCGCGGGAAGCAAGGGGGTACTTTTCGCTGACTTTTTCGCGGACTCTATTCCCGAGCTCGCCCAGGACGTTCTTCGTGTCGTCGTGGCCGATTTGCCACCCTTCCACCACCTCTTTTAGCCCGCTGCTTGCGATTACAAAGTTCACCAGTGTTGCCACCGCTTCGTTTCCATCCTCCCCCGCTCGGTCCAACACATTTCTGATCTCCGGCTGCATACTGCCACCATCCTTCACAAGCCCCACCAGGTTTACGTACGTTGGTTTGTCGCTGTTGTCCTGCGTTGCCTTCTGTTTCTTCTTTGGAGGCATTTTTTTTTTTTTTTTCCCCTTTTTTTTCCTTCCCTTTTTTTTTTTCTTTTTTTTTTTGGAGAAATGTTTTGATCAGGGTATCGACAAAAGGGAGAACGAAATAAAAAGAAGTACGCAGAAAGGTGGGGAAAAGAAAATAAAATAGGGGGGGGGAAGTCATAGCAATGACTATAACAGTGTGGGTAAATAATAATAATAAAAGAGAAAGAAGAAAAAAAAAAAACTAAACTATCTGTATCCTTTACCTGACGGATGAAAGAAGCGTGAGGAGAGGGAGAGGCGGGTGGGCAAAAGTCCGCCAGGCTTGGTACCGCGACCTGAGATGCTTAGTTTGATTAATGAGGTGAAGGTGGGACACAAAGGAGCGGAGCTGTGTTGTAGTTCGGTGGGAACATTCGAGCTCACGCGAGGTCCGTATGAAGGAGGCCTCTGCAAAGTAGGTTTTGACCAACATCCTTTGGATTGTAGTGAATGCGTGTATTATGGATTTTCTCTGCCCTGACTCTACCTCTGCAAGCAGGAATGCTTCTGTGTGAACCTTGAACCGTAAAGAGGTCCCTGCCCTCCGAGGTGCTGGTGGTGGTTGGGGTTGTGGTTCTCCCACCCTCCTGCCCCCACTTCTCTTGTTGAACAGCATAATCTTCAACACTTCCTCATCCTCCCAGCCCCTTGGGCTCGACGTGGCGCTTTCGAGCCCCGCTGAGTTCGGCCTTCTTGCCGACGGCCTCCTCTTGCACTTCCTCATCCCGCCCAATACCCCTCCCCCCCTTTTTTTTCATTCGTTCCGTTTTCTTTTTTTTTCCAAAGAAAAAAAAAAAAAAAGTGGTACACGATTTTTGGTGGGACGGGGATGTGTAAGTGAGTAAAGGGGGTGAGGGAGTGAGGGGGGGAAATAACTTTTTAATATAAAACCCTGCGTCGGATTTTGTGTATATTATTTTTTTGTTTTGTCTTTTTTCTTCTTCTTTCATTTTTGTAGTTAGATGTGGCACTGTGAAATGCAACCGCGGAAATCAGTCGGTGCCTGAGGGGCTTCCTTTCCCCCCTATGTACCCCACATACCGACTGCACTGGCTTTGGGATGGGCTTGGGGACCGGGAGAGGTTTGGGCTTCGCCTTCGGGCAGTTGTGCCAACCATTCACCGCAGCCTGTATTTTTTTTTTTTTTTTTTTTTTTTCGCCCCCTTTTCCCCCCCCCCCCTGTGCCATACCAACCCCGTCTTAACAGCCCCCATGTCAGCAGCATCCAGACACAGTTCAATCGGCATTTTTTTTTTTTCTTTTTTTTTTTTTGTGTGTACGGCTGACCCAAAATATGATACCAAAAAAAAAGGGAGGGAAAAAAAAAGAGAAAAAAAAATTGGGCAGGAGAGGGTTTCCTCAGAGTGGATGTGGAAACATCTTTTCAGGGGGGTGTATTCACAACTCGGCTAGGCTGGTATCTTGCAGCTTTCTGTGCGTCCGCCGCGGGTCATGAACGGGGCTGATAACCGCAAGCAGCATTTGAGAAATTGCGTGGGTAGTGGTTTTAGTCTTTCGGGTCGGAGATAGATGGATGCTGATGTCAAGCGGCGGCGAAGGCGGGCAAGGAGTGGGCGATATTTTGGGAGTGGGAACAGGAATCGGCGGTAGCTTCACCGGGCTCAGCGGCCTGGGCACCTGACACGGTTCAATCTGAACCGGCTTGCCCTGAGGAATGACCGACGGAAGGCCCCGCTCGCCATCTTCTCCAAAACACATCTTCGGACCACCACTTTTCTTCTCGACCTTCCCACCCCATTCCGAACCGTTCAACTCTTCTTCCTCGTCATCATCCTCTGTTTTCCATAAGACTCCTGCAGCTTTATATATATCAAACCTTCCGCTCCCACCAATCTCGTCAGGGTAGTGGTAGTGAAATCGTTTCACGGCCTCGCTTGGGTCCCTGCTCTCTTCGTCGTGTGGCTTTGCTTCTTTGTGGGGCGAGGGAATGACCGACACCGGTGCCAAATCAGAACAGCATCGAAGCACACCAGGTTTCCATGAAGAGGGTTCGATGGTGCTTGGGGCGCACAATGGTGTTGTCGATCGCTCTCGGAGGTTACGCTGCCCGGTTTTGTCAGTTTTCTTCGGCGTGCTTGGTCGAGGCAGTGAGGACTTCTTTGGCGTGCTCGGCGGATCGCAGACTGCAAACATGACCTTCCCATCCACAATACACAGTTTCTCATCTTCAGAAACTATGTGTTTAATCTGCTGCCCCGTCTCGCTGTCGGACAAGCGGTATTCACTTTGAAACCCGGCTTTGACAATGTCCACATGTGCCGGCCCGTTCTTGAACAGGAAGTTGTGGACCCAAGTACGCCGTGCGTTTTCCATTGCGCGTTCGGACTCCGGAGTGGGTTTGATGGTGGGCCGCTTTGCCGTGAAATGACTGCTGAGCACGGTGTTCTTGTCGGTGTTAAATGTAGCCACTACATGACCCTCGCCGGAAATCAGTTTCAGCGACGAGGTGGTGATGCCGCACAGGAGCAGGTTTATGTCGCTGAGGTACACCAGTGACTTGATCCCGTACGTGGTGATGCGGACCCTCTCCAGCTGTAGGATCGCGGCGGGGTTCAGTTTTTCCGGGTGCGCTGTGCTAAGTTGAGAGACATCGTATGCGCAGTAATAACCCGTCGACAGCCCGACAAAAAGTTTTGTCTCGGCCGCGTTGAGCGCCATTGTGTTGATGCTCTCCCCTACCTGGTGTCCGCACAGGAAGGACAGCGCTTCACCGCTGGCCTTGTTTGGTTTTTCGTGCGGCACGTCCCACACGCATATTACACCGTCGCCATGGCCTGTGATCACAACCCTGCCTGTTCGTTGTAGATACAGAACCACCTCTGTGATGCGGTCTGTTTTTGTGATGTCGATTCCTGTCACCCCGCACCCCATGGGCTTGCCGTGGTACAGCGAACCGATATCGTTGCCTTGCCACATGGCAACACCGTCCTGAGGGAGGGTTCTGGAGAGTGAGACTGACCGATGTGTCGTGCTCAGCTGCACAACTGACAGGCCGCCGGAACCCGTGCCGACAACAAGGGTGTTTGGTGGGAGGAAGGTGCAGCAGTACCCGCCTTCGTCGATGTCGTTCAGACGAATGGTTTTGTTGAAGGAGTGAGTCTCGACGTCCTCCCACACTACGATCTCGTTCCCGACACAGCAGCAGATGAGGTGCTGACGGTACGGAGTTTCCTGCACTAAGTACAGCGTGCTCTGTGTTTCCCGTTGCTTGTCGTCGTCCCGTGTACAGCAACGTAGGAACTGCCCGTTCACATAGTTCCATGTGAGGACCTCCCCGTTGCGTGTTCCAGTCAGTAACCGACGCTCGTTCTTGTCCAACGCAAGGGACGTGATCCCCCCAGGGATGACCCAGTTGGAAACTGGTTTCTGTGTGACCACATCCCACGTGATGACTCTGTTGTCGTCTGCGGTTACAATTTGCCGGAACGTCGGGCTGTACACCGCAGCGACTAGCTTTGCCTGTCCATGCAGACTGGACTCGTCGGGCAATGTTAGCTTCTTCATCCCTCGAGCATGAAGCCGCCGCGACCCTGTGAGTATCCTCCCGTGCCGTTTGTCGTACGCAACAGCACCCAGCCTGTTTTCCGGAGGGTACCTGTTGGGGTCGGGAATGATCTGCATGCACTGGTAGGTACGGAGGTCCCATATCCGAACAATCTTATCGCAGGACAGTGTGATGAGCTGGTGTTCGCCATGGTTGAACACGAGATCGACAAGAGGGGTGCGGTGCCCCGCCAGCTTCATGATCGGCTTTGATATGAACGGGTTCCAGAGGAGAACGTGCCGCTCGCTCCCGCAAGACGCGACGAGGTGCCGTTCCTCGCACCACGAAAACGTGTGGATGGCCTTACGATGTCCTTCATCCATGTCCGCCTTCAGCATATCCAAGCCAAGTACAGCCGTTGTACTGTTGTTGATAGACAGCTTGCTGTACTGTTGCTTTGCGGGTTCAATTGGAGTTCCAAGGGTGCGGAGATGTGTTCCGGACTCCAAGTCCAAAAGCCGTATACTAGCGTCAGAACTCGCGGTTATAATGCTTTCTATGGTCGGGACAACGACGATCTTTGTGACGGGGCCGGAGTGACCGGTATCCCAACCTGTTCGCCCGGTGGGCTTGGATGTGTTGACACAAGGGATCGAGTTCTCTCCAAACACACACTCCTTCGTGATGTTGTAGATCCGGATCACAGCGTCGTCGGTTCCCACCATGATGAGGTCGCTCCCCGACGCTTGAACATGCCCCAACGATCTTGGGGGCGTCTCCAGGTGGTTCATCAACGTTATCGTAATCTTTTTTTGCTTCCGAAAATGCGCCATGAGCGGGGTGTGCTCGTCCGTGTCAGAAACGCGTTCGGTGCTCCCGCCGCTGTCCGCTTGCAACTGGGTGTACTGCACGGGAAGCAGGAAGTTCGAACGGTACGCCAGTTCAGGTCTTGTATCGTTCTTCGCCTTCCTTTTCTTTCCTCTATACGTGCGAAGAAGATCACCAGTTGTCGAATCGAAAACGGATATAACCCTGTCAATGCTTGACACAACTATACTCCCAGCAGGGTTTAGAGGCCTAGCGGGGGTGTACAACATATCTGTGACCCAGCTTCTTCCATTGAGAATAGTGCGCGTGTGTTCGAGGTTGCTGCTGTTCCACATTTTCACCATCCCGTCTTGACCTGCTGTGAAGATGACAGGGTGGCGTGGATGGGACAGAATTTTGTTGATTGTGTCAGTGTGCTCCACCCATCGTGTCGGATCCTTACCCCTTTGCGATGGGAAGCTCATGTACCCTTCTTTGTACGATGTGTCTGGTTCCAGAACTGTAGTGTCCATTGCAACTGAGGAGTCCAACAGCAAGAATGAAACGAGTTCATCCCAGTCGACCGTGCCGTTTCCGTTGACGTCGATCCGTTTGAACATGACTGCTAGGTCGTCGTCGCTTGCGTTGAAAAGGTCGGCGAATGCTTCGCAGAAGGGCTCCAGTTCCAACGGTCGATACCCGCCGAACCCGTCGCTGAAGGCCTGGCGCAGGATGTCCAACGGCAGGTTGTCCAGCCCCGTCATCGGTTTCTTCTCCTCCTTTGCGATCGGCATGAACGACACAACACTGCGCCTCTGCGCCAATCTCCGGGTGCTCAGCTTTCTTTTAAGCTCATCGGTCAAGGGAGGGGGGACAGGAAGGAACGACATCACATTTTTTTTTTTTTTTTTTTTTTTTTTTTTTTTTTGCTGCCCTGAGAAGTTTTTTTTTTTTTTTTTTTTTTTTTTTTCTTGGATAAATTTTTTTTAGAATAAAAAAAAAAACTCCAACATAAAAATCTTCATTTTTTTTTTCTCCTTCACTCAGCCAGCTTAGTCGATGTTGTGCATCTCGGCGGCGGTGGCCTTACCCTTGGTGGACCTGTCCTTGCGGGCAAGGAGCTTCTTCCTGTCGTTGTCCAACTTGAGCTTGATGATCTGAACATTCGAAGGGTGGATGGGGATCTGTATAGGGGAGGGTGGTATTTTTTTTTTTTTTCTTCTTCTTTTTTTAATGACGCACCTGCACGGACGCACCGTTCACCTTCTCCCTGGTGATCTTGTCCACGTGGATGGCCCACTTCTTCCTGTAGCAAGCGATCACCTTACCGTCACGGCCCTTCTGGCTGCCCCTCACGATCTTGACCTCGTCGTCCTTGCGAAGGGGAACGGCCCTCACGTTGTGCTTGGTCCTCAGCTCCTTGGAAAGGGTAGCGCTCATGATCACACGGCGAACCTTGGTAGAAAAAAATATATTTACAAAAAAAAAAAAAAAAAAAAAAAAAAAAAAAAAAAAATCCCATACATGGCTGGGGGCGGTGAAGTGCGCCTTGCGCTGCTTACGGCGGCTGATGGTCTTGGTCATTTTTTTTGTTGGGGTTTTTTTTGGTGCTGGTTTTTTTTTTTTTTTTTTTTTTTTTTTTTTTTTTTTTTTTTTCAGAAGGCTTTTCAAAAAGAAAAAGAAAAAAATTACAAACGAATATCTAACAGGTTTTTTCTTTTTTTTTTTTTTTTTCCCTTCTTTTTTCTGTGTGAAATAAAAAAAAAAAAAAAAAAAAAAAAAAAAAAAAAACTTACAGCATATCTACGTTCCGTTTTCGAACTTTCCGCTTCTCCGTGTTGACGAGTCGCTGTTGGAGCGGGGCGCGTTTCTTGCCGTTCGGCTCGCGAGGGTGAACCGTGACGGGTGCTGGCTCTCCCTGTCGCGCAATAGGCCGCTGCCAGGCCTCCAGCACAGCCTTCCAATGCGCCACGATGAACGGGACAGCAAGCGTGGGCAGCTCAGCAGAGATCACCGCAGCTATGATATGAGGGCCTTCTTCAGGGTACTGCTGAGAGATCTGAGTGGTAGCGTGCAAGGCTGCGATGCGGTTGTACGCCTTCAGCGCACAGCGAAGGCTGTCTGTCGGATCGGGGTCCATAACAGTGGGCTTCTTCGGAGGGCTGTAAAAGCTGTCTGCTTCAAAATCGCTGCTGGTGGACCCCACCGCATGTTGCATCTGCATTCTTCGAACTTGCATCGCCGCCAGCTCCTTGCCTCTATTCACCGCGTCTTCGCAGTCTTGCCACTGGAAGCCACCACCCTTTCCCTTCCGGCTGTAATTGCTAGGAGACAGGCTGAAGGAAGTCTCCATCTCACTAAGGAGCGATACCGACGCACAGGAGGTACTTACTGACGAACCCTCCCACCCATCGGATGCGAAACCAAACCCCATTTTTTTTTTTTTTTTTTTGTGTTTTGTCTGAGTGAGAGATACCGCGGGCTCCTGGGGTAAAGGGGGGGAAATAATAATAAGTCTCTCACTCTTCCCTTCCCCCCCCCCCCCCCCCCCCATTCATCTCATCTACACAATCTGATATTTTGCAGCGTGGTGCACGCCGCCTCTCCGGTTGATCTCCTCGGTGGTCACGCCAGAGACGGGCCACAACGTGTCGGTTTCTTTGATGTCAAGCTCTTTCTCGAGCTTTGAAAGCGTGTGTTCGATTCCCTTCGGGCACTCCGTGTCGAGCTTTGACTGAAGCTGCCCAAGTGTGAGGTGGGTGTCTACTGGAACAGGCTTGTCCAGAAGGTAAGGGTGTATGGTGTTGAAGGAAGGCGGCGGCGTGGGTGTGTTCCGCCTCTTCTGCCTCGTGAACTGCAGCAAATCCTGCTGCTGCGTTAACCAGTAATTCTTGTAAAGATAGGACAAAGCAAGCGCTGCCGCAATACGAAGCTCGGGCAGCTGCGGAAGCGCCTTATGTGTCGCAGCATGACGTACATCTACTAGCTCAGAGGGGAGGAGGATATCTGCTGCCATTTGTCTGACTGTTCTAGTCATCTTGCCGGTCTTTGCTTCTACCTCGCTGGTCAATCCGTTCACCAGCCTGATGATGGTTGTGCTGTATTGGACCTGTAGGTCCTGGGAGTCTATGTGGCATGCTACTCCTTTCTCGATACTGTTTCTTCGTTTTGAGTCCTGCATCCTTGCCTTCATGAGGCCTGCCGTGCCGTCGATGGCTATGTTTGTGCCGACGCCCGAGCGCCACACGCCCACCCTCTCGACACCCATTGTCACCTCTTCCTCGTCTTCCGAATACAGCCACTCCATCACGTTGCACCATTCATCCCAATCGTAGAGGTCTAACACGTTGCTTTCAAGGATCTCCTTTGGTAAACGAGAGGTGCTTTCTTCTACTTTTCGCTTCATTATCTTTTTTTTTTTTTTTTTTTTTTTTTTTTACTGTAAAAACATTCCGGTGGAAGGGGTAAAAAGAAAAAAAGGAAAAAAAAAGGGATATTGCGGGTGGCTTCCCCCCCCCCCCCCCCAGGAATCTCGCCAAAGCCACGACAAGTACGGAAGAGTAGTTGCTTTTGTTTTTATAAAAAGGTCTGAATGGAACGTACGGAAAGAAGTGTTTAATTTATTTATTTGTGTGTGTGTGTGTGTGTGTGTGGGGGGGGGGGGGGGGGGGGATGGCCCTACGGAAGTAGGTAAAAAAAAGGGGGGAAAGAAAAAAAAAAGAGAAAAAGAAGAGAGAGAAGCATCTATTTCGAATTAATTTGGTTCTCAAACCAATTTAGCATCCACAGATTTACGTCCCGCGGCTTTGCTTTCAACAGGTCCCGGAGCAGTTCGTTGTATAACTCAGGCACCTTTTTTTTTTATTTTGTTTATCTTTAATTTTTAATTTTTAATTTGTGGGGTCAGTCTTTTGTGAGGTTAAAAATTTTGATCTCATCAACAGAATCGAATAAATGAAATACTTGAGTTTTTATATCTGCATCATTTGGTTTTCAAAGGGGGAAATTGCACAAAGGGTTGGGGAAAGGGGGGGGGTCAGTGTTTTAGTTTTAGGAGGAAAACCGTTTATGCGTCTTTGTGTGCATCCCTCAAGAAGAGGGACACGCACTATGCACCACTACTCTTATTCTGGTTTCGTGATCATCATGCAGAGCAAAATAGGAACCTCAAAAAAAAAAGAAGTGTGTCAGGAGTGAAAATGAATAAAGCCCTGTGTCTCATCTAAGCAAGCAAGGCTCAGAACGGGATGAACCTGTTGTGAAAGCATCTGTCATCATCCATGAGGAGGCAAAAGAGTGATCCTGCGTGTCCTGCTTTTGGTGACTTTTTCGGGTGTGGGCACGAGACCTTCGTTTAGTTTCTTGGGTACACCCTGCAACTCCAGCAGGTGCTCTCCCATTAAAAAAGCACTGCGGTGGCGTGCCTACCTTATGATGCTCCCATTTTCCAATCCTTTCTTTCCGGTAATCTTCTCTCAGTCCCCTCAGCTTGGTCGCCGTCAGCCCCGATGCAAACAGGGCCCTTCTATCAAAAAAAAGAAAAGTTGTCTCGATTTTAGTGGTGCCATGCAGTATGTGACACAGCGGCCACCCTTGTGAAACTTCGCCCCGAAGCCTCCCAAGTCCCCTGTGGTCCCGTAGAAAGTAAAAGTGGAGAGGTAAAGAAAGCTTGGAAATTGAAATAGGGAGAGGGGCCACAGAAGCAATTAAACACCAACTAGAGAGTTGTGGCAGGCTTGCTTCACTGGCACGATGCCGCGGGGAGGCTACTTGCCTGACCTGGTGAAGCCACCTCCTTGTTCGATGTAATGGGATAAGGGACTCTCCGTTGAGGGCGATGCTAACTGGCGCCACGCGTAGGGCGGGCTCTCCACCCCCGTCCAGGTTTCCCCACGTGTACGGCTTTAGAACGAGAGTTTCCCTTTCGTTTGTGTTTCTCCAAACCACAATTACCAGGAACCACCACAGGGAGGTTGGAAACATTGGTCCCCAAGAAAAAGAAAATCAGTCTTTTGTGAGGTTAAAATTTTTGATCTCATCAACAGAATCGAATAAATGAAATACTTGAGTTTTTATATCTGCATCATTTGGTTTTCAAAGGGGGAAATTGCACAAAGGGTTGGGGAAAGGGGGGGGGTCAGTGTTTTAGTTTTAGGAGGAAAACCGTTTATGCGTCTTTGTGTGCATCCCTCAAGAAGAGGGACACGCACTATGCACCACTACTCTTATTCTGGTTTCGTGATCATCATGCAGAGCAAAATAGGAACCTCAAAAAAGAAAGGTTGTTGTCAGGAGTGAAAATGAATAAAGCCCTGTGTCTCATCTAAGCAAGCAAGGCTCAGAACGGGATGAACCTGTTGTGAAAGCATCTGTCATCATCCATGAGTAGGCCCTCACCCGAAATTTATCCCGAAACCGGTCTCTGGACTTGCGTGACCTCCAAAAAAAAAAAAATGGATTTTTTTGTTTATTATTTCTTTTTTTGTTTGTTGCACACCTTTTGATATTCTAGATATTTTGAATCTTCATCAGCAGATGTCATTTCCTCCCCCCCCCCCCCCCCCTTTCTTTCCTTCCCCCCTCCCTCCCTTACCCAGCTAGCACGTTGTTGAAAAAAAAAGGACCAAAAAGAAAAAACTTCAATAAAAAGTTGGTTAATACACATATTCTTTTTTTTTTCACCCTCCTTCTTTTTTTTTCGTTTTTCCCCCCCTCCTCTAGAAGCATCCCCACGAGATGGTGTTTCCGATCTCCCAGTTTTTAGAAGGTACCTTTTTTTTTTTTTTTTTTTTTTTTTTTCCCTTTCCCTCCCCCTTTAAAGAAAAATACAAACCTCGGCATCGGGAAGAAATCGGGCAGAGTGGAGGCCCTCACTAGGAGAGACCCCTTTTTCGATCGCGGAGAGAAAATCTTTCACAGAAGACACAGCGGCAGGGATAGAGCAAGCATGCTGGTTGGTGAGCAGGGAGGTAACCCCACGGCACAAGAGCAGCGTAGCGATCACTGGCGGAGACTCGAGAAGAAATGCCGACTCATGGAGAAGCGAGTCCTGAAAGCTTATTCTACGGAAAGATTTCGGGTCGAGCGAGTTGTCAAAGACAGCAAGGTACCGGAGAGAAGACAACGACAGTCCGGCAAGCCCAGCGGTGGGAAGATCTCCAGATAATCTACCTGGCGACAGATACGCCATGACCCCGGAGGCACCGTGGACCGATCTCACCAACGCGGTCCCAGAAGGAGAGAGTAAAACCCCGTTTTCATGTTTCCCCGTCTCACCCTTGCCCTTTCCGTTCATACTGGAAAGCATCGTGCCGTCAGACTCATCGTGAACATCAACAATGTATGACAGGCTGTCAATTTTAGGTTTATCGAGAGACCCTCTTTCAACCCTTGCCTCGTAATGCCACATCGAGAGGTCCCGTGTTACCATCCTTGCGTTTTTAAACACATCCAGCCGTTCTAAAGGTAGGGTTTGCAGTTCCTTGTTGACGTGCAAAGCGATGTCGCCTGTCAGCTCTTTGCATATCTGAAAAGCCGGGGAGATTGCCTCGTTCACATTTTCTAGTACAGTTTTGTACGATTCCTCTAAACCGGCAAGGTGGGCCTCTGTTGCAGTGTCGCCATTGAGGTAGGTGGTCCTGTCCTTGTCCAGGTCGCGGATTGCCTTCTTCACGTCGGTTATTTTGTTCACATTGTACTCGCTCCTGCTGACGATTATCGGTTTGCCTTGTGGTTGCTGTACCACGGTGTAGATGTGCTGCCGTTTGCTGCCGATGTGTAAGGTAACATGTGTGGTTGTGCTCGTGCTTCCCTTTGGCACGAACGGTTCGGTCCACACCCTCAGCGTCTTGTACACGTCAGATGTTTGTTGGAGAATGCTTTGGATTTCTTTGTACGCGCCTGTTGTTGTGGATAGATGGGCCAGCCTGTTGAACAGGACCCGTTCTTTGTTTTGCGGGTTTGCCGCAGAAATGAACACCTTCAACCCATACACGGCTGCGTCCAAACTCTGCGCCAACAGAACGTACTTTGCCGCCTCCGGTACATCTGCCATTGTCATTGAGATCCTGGCGAGTTCATGAGCGGCCGTCGCCGCGTTTGCCCAGTCGTCGCACCCCATGAAGTAGCTCAGAGCGTTGGTGAGACGTTGCTTGCAGGTTACGTGTATTTCCATGCCCTTCGTGGGTGTCTTGTTCTCCACGATGGGGGCCTCGATGTCTTCTTTCTTAGCGCCCTTCTTCGGTTTCGGTTTCTCCGCTTCCTCCACCTGTGCGCTTGTCGTGGTTGCCGTTGTAGTGGCAGCTTGTTCCCACATGTCGTCGACGGCTGTGGTGCTGGGTTTGTTTTCCAACCCTTTGCGGTTGAGTCTCTTCAGCTTGTCGTTGTTGAGGGAGGTCTCGACTATCGCGCGCAGAGCTTCACCCGATGCCAAGCTGGCCTCGGCACACGCGTGAGTACCCTCGCAGACGGATGACAACGCAATGCTACAGTGAGCCGCAGCGTCGTGAGGTGTGATGCAGTAGTCCTCCTCACACCCATCAACATGCAGTGCCGCATGGTCCGCGTCTCGTGTTTCGGTGACGCTGTCGTCGGAAGAAGTGTCGGACCCTTCGTCGGAGGGGATCTCCTCTCGTACCGTTGCATTCCACTCTGATCTATCGGCATCTGTTGGTCTCCGGACTTCATCCTCCAGTGGTGCTTTCCCATCCGTTGGTGCCGTGCTGTCTTTTCCAGATACATTTTTTGGTGTACCTCCCTCGCTCGGTGCGGGGGGGGACCACTGTTCCTCGAGCTCTTTCAGCCTCTCTTGCCTCCTCATTGCCATGTCTCTTAGTTTTGCTCGTGTTTGTCTTTGTTTTTTCGTTGCTGACATGAACCGTAAACCGATTTCTGAATCGAGGAAGGATTTCACCTGTAGAGACTCGGGGTCGTCGCCCATGTGCACCACAGCTGGTGTCGGGTGCAGTGCAACGAGTCTCCGCAGCAAGCAGTTCACCACACAGCGTCGCAGAAGGTTCCGTGCGAAGAACACCTGGCAGCGTGACATGATAAGCGTGATGGGTGGGACAACGTGCACGGTGCTGGCCTCGAAGGGGCTCGGAGTTGTCTCTGAGGAGAACATGCTGCACAGCCTTATGCAGGCCTTGAGCAACTGGTGCTGGTCATTGAGCATGACCTTCAAAAGATGCAGGGAAGGCTTTGTCTTCTCGAGGAGCGTATGGCGAAGAAACGTCTCTTGCAGCTGGATCATCTGTAGCTTGATGTTGATGGCAGGGAGGCCCACCCCCCCCGCGTACCCCTCGGCACGCTGGAGCGCCGCTCTGATAAAAGCCATGTACCCTTCTGGAAGGGTGGGGTCGATGAGGGAGGAGTAGTGGTTTGTGATTTGACGCACATAGCGGTACAGGAAATCTCCTTTGGCAGCCTCGAAACGTGCGTTGCTTGCTGGGTCGGTTGAGGTGAGGCGTGACTCCGCAGTGGCAGTCACCGACAGCACCACCTCAGGTGTGCTGTCAGCAATTAGTAGCAGCTGCGTCCTCATCAACAGCAACTCGACTGTCATAGAGGTGTCTATGAACGGTGCTGAGCGCAGCGCATCCGTTATCAGGTCACCTGCGATGGTGCACCGTCCTTCCCACAGCGCCACTGCTGCGAGCATCGCGCTGCACTGTGCGGTGTCCTTGTCGTCCTTCCATGCCTCCGCATGTACCAGTGCCTCTTGCACGAGCGTTTTTGCCCTTCCTATTTGGTTGTCAGCCAGCAATGCCTCGCTCTGTCGTATCCATATCTTGTGCACGGCAGGGGCATTGCACTCCACCAGCTCCACATCCTCGCAGCGTTCGTACACCACAGGCACAGGGGGGTTCTGAAGCACTTCCTTCAAGTTTTCCAACAGCTCTCTTCTGACTTCTTCAGTCAGCTCGCCGAACACTTCGTTCTTCCGTATCCGTTCCGCCACGGGTTCGAGGGACAAGGCTTGGTGGGCCATGGTACGCTCATGCAGGTTGCACGCGAGAGAATGCCGCAACGCCACGTGGTGCATGGAGGACATGGGCAGCACAACGTTCTCGAAGGACAAGATGCTAATAAGCTGCAACGCCATGCCTGCTCTTTTTAACAGGCGCACAAGCACCGCCAGCATGCTGAGAAGGTAGTTGATGTCGTCAATGGAGTGAGGGCCGATTATCCTCGCGTCGCCCTTCCCCGTCATGAGGTACTCCCGCACCTCGTTGGGGATTTCCCAACCGATGTACTCGACTAGCTCGCAGGGCGGTGTGAAGGAAGGGATCAGCGCTGCCTTTTCCTGCATGGCTTTCTTTTTTGAAGCGCTCCATAGAAATTTTCGCCGTTCCAGACCGCGTTGCGTTGTGGAAAGCGTTTGCGCGTAGTTCGTGACGGCCAGCTGCAGCGTGACGTAGTAGTCAGCGTGTTTCTCCCCGATGAGAACGGCGAGCAGGGTGTAGATGGTGCCTAGCGTGAGCAGCTGCTGAATAGTAGGCCCCGACGAGGGACCGTCGCTGCTTGCAGTTGTTCCACCGAACTTGCTCGATTGTTGGGTAAGAGACGCGTTGGTATGCACCTGCGAGGAAGCTTCGAAGCTCGCACCGATCTTGCTGGCACCAAGCGACCCTTGGCTCCGTGTCCCTGCCATGCTTCTCGTGTCGTCGTCGTGCCCTGCGGCATCAATGGTGTCCGTTATCATGTCGCACGCGTAGTTCAGCACATCGATACAGTCGGCAGGAGGCCTCCCCCGTGTATACATCCACACAGCAAGGCTTGTCAGCGCTGATGCACGGGCTTCGGGTTCACTCTGAAGTGCCTCCACAGCTTGCTTCAAACCGTACAGTTGATCTCCTTTGTCTGCGACACACCTCGAGAACATGATCCATGCCCTGGCTTGCGTCTGTGGGTCATATCCTTTTACGGCACGCATCTTGTCCCTCACTTTCATTGCTGATTGGCCCATCTTGCACCTGAACTGCACGTCCGCTTCCCACAAAGGTTTGTGCAAGGACCTCGGCAAGAGGTGGAAGGCACGCTGCATGATGTCTAGACCGTTGTCGTACTCGGCACGCTCCCTGCACGTTTGGATTAAGAACAGGTACAGTTCGAGCAGAACTGCATGATCCTCCGCATCGAGGTCTTGGATGTTGATGAAAGGTATGCCTGAGGTAACTAACCGTGTTAGCGAGTCCTGCATCACCGCCCGGGTAACTACTGCGGTTGCGAACGGTTGGGCCGCACAGTGGTACAGCTTAACAGCTTGCATCAAACACTTCTCGCGTTCCTCTGGTCTCCCTTTCTGCGCGTAGATGACGACGAATGAGAAGTCTTCCAACGCCTTCCTCCGAAGCTCTGTTTGCGTTGCTTTTTCTTGAGACTTGGGGTCGATCAGAGCGACCATGGCCCGGCCGGACTGCATCAACACGTTGCAGTACCACGTGTACTCTGTTTTCCCGGGTCGCGGTGGGGGGATTTCTGCGGCGGGGGCACCTACAAAGGACTGTTTTTTGGCTGCCTTTTCGGTGGCTTTCTTCTTTTCGGGAATCGCGTCGGTAATGTGCTTCGATAAAACCGCGCCCTTGACGCCTAGCTTGTTCGTGGCTTCCAGCTTCTTCGCGATCTGACAGGTCTGCACAGCGCATTTTGGGAACGCGGGTGCCGTCATGGCCTTGTCGGCGAGCCTCGCGCAGAGCTCTACGTTCGGGTCGCGTTCCAAATCTGCGAGCCCGTCTTCGAGTACTTTTTCCTTGTCGACACCTTCATGGCTGAGCACCTCAAGGCATGCCAACACCTTTTCTTGCGCGCTGTCATACATAGACTTCACAGGTACATCAGCCGGTTTCAAAACAGGGTTCTGAAGCCTTTTAATTGACGCGAGAAGGAAGTACAACGGCTTTGCATCCATCGGTGTCGGAAGGGCTTGTATCGCCTTATCAGCAACGTCTTCTGCCTCCTTTAAAAGCGGGGATGCTTGATCTGCCTGATCGAATGTGGGCAACGGCTGGCTCAGGATGCGTTCTTCAGGAGTGTTCAGAGGCATTTTCTTGGTGATGTAGTGTTTGGCTAAGCACTGTATCAGCGTCTTTGCCACCCAGCTGAGCAACGGTGCCTCGTGAAGCGAGCATTTTGGAACAAAGCCCATATCGGGCATTGTGATTGTGCTGAAAATTTTGTTGAGAACATCTATGGTAGTGTGGCTCATTGGCGTCTTAAACGTGATGGCGATGCTCTGCTTGGTCGCGCTCTCAACAGCGGCGTTGTACTCTTCGATCGACGTTACAGGAACGCCTTCAACAGCAGCGACACGCATTCCTGTCTTGACAGCACTGGCCTCACCATGGGTGGGTTTTGGGACAGTTTCAACTTCCAAGGAAGAGCTCACCGTGATGGGAACCTGCCCCGAAGGCAGCTTCTGCACCGCAATCATGTCGGTGTGGTGGTAAATAAAGTCGCAGCCAGCAAATAAGTCCGCATGCCAGTTCATGTAACTAATCGCAATATTGGCGACCAACCAATTGTCCTTGTCCTTCAACAGCGCCGGTGCTAGCTCCAAGGCTTCCATGAACCTCTGGTTGATGACGTCTTGAGCTTTAAGAACCTCTGTTCTATGCCGCATTTCTTCAGACGGCTCCAGTGCGTCACCGTTGGCGTCGAGGAAGACGCGCTGTCCTTGGGTTAAGTTCTTTGAATGCAACTTTAACTTTTCGATGTTTGCACACGCGAGGCAGGCTTCTACTTGGTCGGTTCGGCACTGTCGCTCCGCTTGCTGCGACCACTTCCTGTTCAGGAGCATGGGCAGCGTTGTTGAAAGAAGCTCGGACATTCTGTGGTTGTTGATTCGTGTTGCAATCGCAACGATCTTTGCCCACAACGCTGCGCGCTGCCGCAACACGCCGCGCCTGCGGGAATCCTCTTGCAGCTCGGCGGGGGTGCGGACAGGCATGTTTTCCTCAGTGCTTTTTTTCTTGTTCTTGCTGGCCTTCGGTTCCACTATAGACGATGACTTGACAAGCCTCGACTCGTCAAACAACCAGTCGCTCGGCGGTTCTGTCTCAGCGAGCAGCTCGGCAGCTCGTTGCAACGTGTGCAACAACGACCCCACCTGCTTCGTCTCCTGGGCACGGTCCAAGAGCAAGATGACCTCTTCTCGCGTTATCTTTTCCCGCTCGACCTCATCCCTCGCAGTCGAAGTGTCGGGGACGTAATATATGTTTGCCTTCAGGTCGAGGCGCTCCTTCAGCGGAAGCAAGAACCGATCCATCGGCCTTGCTAGGTTGTACAGCTTGAGTTCGTCCTCATCAACTACATAGTCCTCCTTCAAAGCCTGTGTCACCTTGGCGTTGGCCTTCGCAAGATACTCTTCAGACATGTCAGAGAGCGCGAGTTCGTATAGGAGCTGTACTTTAAGACGATGCAGATTGGAGCTTACGGAGTCCAGGGCCTGGAGTGCTTGTTGCAGCGCTTTCGAGACCATGTTGCGTGTTTTGGTGCCCAGCAGCGGCAGGGCCATGTTCCAGATAAGGATGCACCCCATTTGGACGATGTGGATGTCGTTGGTGCGCAGTGCAGAGCTTAGCGCCTTCACGATGTTCTTGACTCCGGTCGCGATTTGATTTGCGATCTCCGGTGTGCACCTGTTTCCGTAGAAGTCCTTCTGCACGGTGTACCCTCCAGCTTGTTGCACCACAAGCACCGCCGCTGTGTACTCAGCCAGTACTCTCGCTTTCAAACTCGACGCCCGCAAGGCCTTTGATGCTGTGTCTTTCGCAATCGCGGGAAGCATGTTATCCACAGCTAACTGCAACACATCCGTGTTTCCTGTGAAGTGGTCTTTCGTCAGCTCCGCGCCCCCTGCCTCTTCGGCGGCTTGCACTGCGTTGCTATACGCGGTGAACAGTCGATGCCGTTGGCACCGCTCGGGCATTGTGTCTGAAGAAGGGTCCTCATTCATCAGTGGCAGAGGGTGCAAGGCAGCCAATAGACCCACCTCGGCAAGAATTTCTTCCCGGTCACGAAGATCGCCTTCTGTCGCTTTCATTTTGTCAGCGGTTGATTTCTTCCCAAGAGATGCGCCGACCAGTGTGCTGGAGGCGAGGTCTTGGTACGCAGAGAGAAGCTCCTGTGCTTGGTCCTTTTCGTCGACAAGCTTGCTGTACACAGTTTGGCACGCGGCGATGCCTTTGATGACGCTCCCAACTGCACCTTTCGCGTTGTCCATTTTGAGTGCGAGCTGTATCCGCTTGAGGGGGCTTTTCAAGTGGTCGAGACTGTTTTTCTCGCACAAGGACAGAGCCGCTTGCACCGTGGCTTTGGCGTCCTTGCCTTCGGCAACCTCAGCAACCGCCTGGCGGATAAGCCACACAACACGCGCAGGCCAGTTGCTGTAGTTGATAGCCTCGAGCGCTGCGTTGATGTCCTTGATGATGGGGTACAGGTGGGCAACCGTGCCCTGACGGTACAAGACACGGCACGCATTCCAACAGTGTTTGGAGCCCTGGGCCACTAGGTAAGACAGCTCCTTGTCCTGCAGCGCTATGCTGATCCCCTTTTGTGCCTTCGCGGCGCTTGTCCGTATCATGTCGATAAGCTTGTCCCCCACGGCCCCCGTTGCCTCTTTGCGGTGCTGCATGCACTGAACGAAGAGGAGCCGACACTGCAATGCAAAGGACCCGGGCGGCAGTCCTGACAGCCTTACAAGACACCCCTCAGCCACGTTCCACTCGTCCAGCATCACTGCATGCTCCGCACAGTACAGGTACATGTCCATGCTCACTCTGTCGTTCTCATTGAATGCGGTCAGCACACACCCCTCCTCGGCTTCTATGATGCTCGCATAGGTCTTTCGCAGCACGGACAATGCCTGAGGGACCTGCTTATCTTTCAACTTACTGATGGTGTCCAGCTGTGCTCCTATCCGAAGCTCCAGCGACCCCATTTTTCGGTCTTGTGAATGTGATTGAAAGAAGAGAAAGCGAAAGAAAAAGCATGGGGGAAAAAAAAAGGCAGGGGGGTAAGACCTGTAAAGGCCTCTTGTGTGCAGTGTTCATAAAAGATTTTGAGAATGAGGGATGTTTGCAGAAGCTGCTTTTTCATCTTGCAAGTCTTGAGAACGACAAGGCAGGCGAGTGTTTTTCAACTAGAATGGGATCATAGATGAAGCCAGGGGATCTCTGGCTCATCAGTTCCTGCTTGGGAGACATTGGAAGGAGTCTCCCGCAGGACCTGTTCTCACGCGCCACACAGTGCTTGAAGTCGATGCCTTTGGGAGGGCCCTTCACACCAGCAACATTGTAGAACTTGTCAGGGCTCACCTTCTTCACCGCCGTGATGGCGATTCTCTTCTCTCTGCTGATGTGCGAGTGGATCATTGGGTTGCCCTGCGTCCTGCTACCCTTAAGCGGTACCTTAACAATGGACCCATTAACCTTCATAGCCATGCAAGGGTCTGTCTTGTAGAACGTGTCCAACGGCTGTCTCTTAGGCACGCCGGAACGCATCTCCTCACGCGATAGAACCTTGTCCAGCTTGATGGTGAACTGAGACTTTGGGCGGACAGTATCGTAGTTGGGTTTGTAGTCGCACTCCATTGTGATGGACGGGACGAAGAGAACATCATGGCCCGCAGTGCGGTTCATGTCCGCTGCAGGGATCTTCCGGCTGTTGTGAAACCCCGTGGAGTATTCGAGGTCATAGGGCATCTTGGCGAGGAACTCGGGCCGCTCCCGTTGCTCCTCAAAGGCCACACCGGTGTTCACGGGCGCGGCGTGCATGCTGGCGTCGTACGGCATGCGAGGGTCCATCAGCATGCGGGGCTTTTGCACTTCCGTCGGGCATTGCTGCCGGGACACACTCTTGTTGAAATCCACCAACATCTCCTTGGTCGGGTACTTCAGCTTCTCGTCAACCGAAGTATTGTACACAACATGTGAAGCAGGGTGTGTGTGGAGCACGGAAGACGCAGCCGCTGCATTCACAGACCGGGATGTTCTTGATACCATTTGCTGGGCGTCGGTGGCGGCCTTCTCTCGCGACGTCTGATCGACCATCTTGTACGCCGCCCGCGACCTGAAGCCGTTGCCTCCCGTGCTGTACACCACATCCGGTGCGTCGCTTCTCTCGCTGTAGCCTTTGAACATAATCTTGTTCTGTCTGGACGTGTTCCTGCTCCAGTCGTTGTTCACAGGACACACTTCACGTCTCATCGCGGCTGTCTCATTGTACGGATGGTAGTACTTGTCAGGCGATACAGTGCAGGGCGTGGGTTTATCAGCGCCGATTTTCACGCTTGAAGCGAACATGGAGCTGCCCTTGTTGCTCTGGCTTGTTCTGTCTGTCCATGTGTTGTACGCAGTACGCTGTGGGGACCTCACCACGTCCTCAGGGCGTTGCGGAGGCGAGGGTGCGATGGGCCCTTCGAAAGAATCGTTGTTTTTATCGGAGATAACGAGCGACTTGTCGGCCTGAACGGTTTCTGCGGATTCTTGTAACGGAGCGGGCTCGGGTTTTGTTTTGGGGGCGGACGGCTTGACTGGAAGCTTCCTCGGGGAACAGGCAGTTCTAATAGACGTAAACTTTGAATTGCTATCAACAGCTGAAAACTTCGGTCGGTAGTGCCCCACAGGTGGGGTCTTCATGGTGAACTTCGATTCATGGAACCTGTCTACGGTTCGGAAGCACGCGCTGGGGTTGTGTACCTTTGCAGGTCGGCGGGTACTCTTCACAGGCTTTACCTTTTTGGCCTCCGTTTTTGCAAGCGGCTTCTTGTCAACCTCTGGTGGTGCTGCGGGTTTAAGATCCATCTTCTCATTGAAAGTAGTTGTCCTCTCGTTCACAACTATCTCTTCGAGCTTGTTTTGCAGCTCGGGGTGTCCCCGAGGTGAGGAGCACATCTCCCTCCCCCTTCCGCTGTCTTCTCCCGGAACCGCCGTTCCGAAAGAGTCCAACTGGCTAGGATCTATAATCTCTGCTAGCGTGACTGACGGTGTAAGCGCTTTTCCCCCTCTTGGCTTCAATGCTGCGATACCACTCCGCACCAGGGCATCCGTGTGCATTGCGGAGTGTGCCATTTTCCCCGTTCTGCTCATGCTCGGTGCAGGCGTCAGCTGCATCTCTAACAGCCTCACCGGCGACACATTCTCATCGGGCATTGTGCCTGTATGGTAGGTGGGGTAGGCGGCACTTTCAAACAAAGAAGAAAAAGAAAGGAAATATATAAAAAAAAAAAAAAAAAAAAAAAAAAAAAAAAAAAACATGTACAAAAAAAAAGGGGGTTAGGGTTTCTAGGGTTTTTCTATTGGTTATTGTTTTGTTTTGTTTTGTTTTGTTTCTTGTTTCTACACCCGTGCCATCGCTGCATGCGGCGGGGGTTTGATAGATGCCGCCCAGTCTTGAAGCGTCTTCAGCTTTTCTTTGAGAAGGGCGTTCTCGTGCTGCAAAGATTTCGAGACGTGGCTGTTAGAGCTGCTCCTACGGATTGCCGCAGTCTTCGTCGGCGGACTGTTTGGGATGTTGCTTGACAGGCTGTGAAGGGAGGTCCGGGGACCAATGGACGACCTCCGAGCCGGCTTAGCTTGGAGGCTTCGCACCTGCGCCTCTAATGCTCCGATCTTCGCGTCTTTAGTTTGCATCTGTTCGTGAAGTTCCTTTACTGTGTTGGAGGCTTCTATCTTCTGCTCTTTAGTGTGGTAGTATAGCTTCCGCAGATCCACAAACCTGCTTTCCAACACCGACAGATATTCTTCTGGCGCCACAACGTCGGTCTCTCTTTCCTCGCTGGGCTTCTTGCTCCTTCTTTGCGGGGTGTGGTTGACGGGCATTCCATGCGTTTGCGTGACGGGAGACAGCATCAAGATGTCATTGCCTCCCAGCGTGCCGCCCAAATCGATGTCCTCCACCCCACTGAGGAAGCTCAGTTCCGTGTCTTGCATCATGGTGTTCAGCCTGAGATAGATGTTTTATATGGGACAAAATGGGGAAAGGGGGCCTTTTTTTTTTTTTTTTTTTAACATTCACATTTTTTTTTTTCTTTTTTAGCAGGCTTCTTTTTGCTCCTTCCATGTGTTGACGAGGAGTCTGGCGACGTCGACTTTACACGACTCGGAGGCGAGGAGGAAGGGGATCCTGTCCTTCTTGTCGGTTTCGTTGATTTTTGCGCCCGCGTCAATGAGCAGTTGGGAGCATTCGTACCTGCCTGCGAACGATGTGACGTGGATAGGCGACCACCCGTTGTTGTCTTTGGCACCGATGTCGGAGCCTCGCGCGATGAGCTCGGCAACGGCATCGGCGTTGCCTTCCTCACAAGCGTGGTGTAACGGTGTGCGGCAGGCAAGGTCGAGGGGATCCAGCTCCGCCTTCGCGTCCAGCAAAACCTTCATGGCGTTCACAGAGCTCTTCTGTGCCGTGTAGTGCAGGGCCGTGTAGCACTTGTGGTCCCTCGCCTCCAAAGCCACTTTGTTCTGCAGCAGTATTTTAACTATTTCAGCATTGTCCTTCATGGCGGCGATGTGCAGCGGAGTCAAGCCTTCTTTCTCATCTTGACAATCGCAGTACGCACCGTTACTGATGAGAAGGTTCACTGTGTTGGCGCAGCTCACTCGCACTGCGATGTGTATGGGTGCATTGTCCTGCGTGTCGCGGATGTGCACAGAAGCACCGCCTTCGATGAGCGACTTTGTGATGTCAAAAGTGCCCGCCTTGATGGATTGGTGTAGCAGGGTTCCGTGGTCCTTGCTGCCGCGTTGCACGCTGGCCTGGTTCTCGATGAGCACCTTCACCACGTCTGTCATGTTGTGCTGCATGGCGATCTGTAGAGGTGTGTTGCCCTCCTTGTCCACGGCTTCTATGTCTGTCTTCTTCACCTCTTCCCCTACAGCCGGGTCCTTTTTCCCTTTCGGCGCCGGTTTCTTCCCCGGCGGTGGTGTGTCTTCCTTTGTTTCGATGTTTTTGCTTAGCAGCACGGCGGCACACGCTACAGATCCGTGCTTTGCCGCAACATGGAGAGGGGTGCTTCCGTCGTTTGTCTGCGTGTTCTGGCAGACACCTGGCAGGGTGAGAATGTGTGTAGCGTTCGTCGGCCTGTCGTACAAACACGTCACGTGCAGTGCGGTCTCTTCCTTGTGGTTCGCCGCGTTGCACTTCAGCTCGCCGTTCTTCTTCTCGTCAAGCGATGTAATCTTTTGTAGAATGGCAGCGTCGTCGAGCCTCGCAGCCTTGTGCAGTGCAACGTTACCGTAGCAGTCCGGCTTGCTGATCAACGCGCCATGTTCGAGGAAAAGCGAGATCAAGTCTTTGTCCTGCGCCATGATGGCGTAGTGTAAGGGGGGATGCCCGGAGTCGTCGTCCGCGTTCACATCCAACCCCTTCTGGATGAGCTGTACAGCATCGTCATGAGGTGTGTCTGACTCCAACAACACCATCGTGAGCACGCTGCTTCCCGCGCAGTTCTTTGCGGTGATCGGGACGCCCTTTTCCAATAGCAGGTCGACCGCTGCCCATTGTTTGTGGCGAGCGGATAGATGCAACAGGGTGTTCCCTTCTGTGTCCTGTTCTATGGGAGATTTTCCTAGATCGAAGATTGTGTCCATCAGTTCTAAGGAGCCTTCGCAGCATGCGTGTTGCAGCTGTGTGAGCGGCTCCCCGCCTGAAGGATTGGGGTATGTGGTCACGTTGAAGTCATGGTTGGACCCGGCTTTGATGAGTATTTTGGCGAGGTCCACCTTGTGGAGGTTGATGGCCAGCTGGGTGGCGGTCTCGTCGGCGTTGGATCTCTTTGAGAGGTCGAGGGAGCGGAAGGTCCCTGCTTCTGCAAGCTCGCAGAGTTTTTGGAGAACAGCCAGTTTGTCGTTCAACACGCAGAAGTGTAGCAAGGTCACACCCTGTTCCATCGGGATGTTTGGGATGGCACCTTTTCCTGCTAGCCATTCGATTCCTTCCAGGTCGCCTGCTTCCGCTACTTGGTGCAGTGCGGTGCGTTGTTTCTCGCCGTTCTCCAGCTTCATAACGTAGTCCACACGTACCCCTTTTGCCAGAACCTCCTCTGCGCTCGTGAACGCCTTTTTCAAGACATTGTCCACGATTTGCTGTGCACACGCCAAAGGGTCGAAGTCTTGCTTCCTTCTTCTCATTTTTCTTTTGTTTGTTGTGCCGCACCCCCCCTTTTTATTTTTTAATTGGAGGGAGGGGATTAATAGCAAGTCAGTGTTTTAGTTTTAGGAGGAAAACCGTTTATGCGTCTTTGTGTGCATCCCTCAAGAAGAGGGACACGCACTATGCACCACTACTCTTATTCTGGTTTCGTGATCATCATGCAGAGCAAAATAGGAACCTCAAAAAAAAAAAAAGAAGTGTGTCAGGAGTGAAAATGAACAAAGCCCTGTGTCTCATCTAAGCAAGCAAGGCTCAGAACGGGATGAACCTGTTGTGAAAGCATCTATCATCATCTATGAGGAGGCAAAAGAGTGATCCTGCGTGTCCTGCTTTGGTGACTTTTTCGGGTGCGGGCACGAGACCTTCGTTTAGTTTCTTGGGTACACCCTGCAACTCCAGCAGGTGCTCTCCCATTAAAAAAGCACCGCGGTGGCGTGCCTACCTTATGATGCTCCCATTTTCCAATCCTTTCTTTCCGGTAATCTTCTCTCAGTCCCCTCAGCTTGGTCGCCGTCAGCCCCGATGCAAACAGGGCCCTTCTATCAAAAAAAAGAAAAAGAAAATCAGTCTTTTGTGAGGTTAAAATTTTTGATCTCATCAACAGAATCGAATAAATGAAATACTTGAGTTTTTATATCTGCATCATTTGGTTTTCAAAGGGGGAAATTGCACAAAGGGTTGGGGAAAGGGGGGGTCAGTGTTTTAGTTTTAGGAGGAAAACCGTTTATGCGTCTTTGTGTGCATCCCTCAAGAAGAGGGACACGCACTATGCACCACTACTCTTATTCTGGTTTCGTGATCATCATGCAGAGCAAAATAGGAACCTCAAAAAAGAAAGGTTGTTGTCAGGAGTGAAAATGAATAAAGCCCTGTGTCTCATCTAAGCAAGCAAGGCTCAGAACGGGATGAACCTGTTGTGAAAGCATCTATCATCATCCATGAGGAGGGGGGTGGGGTGACATAGAGACGGGATTGCAAAAAAAGAGAAAATCAGTCTTTTGTGAGGTTAAAAAATTTGATCTCATCAACAGAATCGAATAAATGAAATACTTGAGTTTTTATATCTGCATCATTTGGCTTTCAAAGGGGAGATGAGGGTCAGTGTTTTAGTTTTAGGAGGAAAACCGTTTATGCGTCTTTGTGTGCATCCCTCAAGAAGAGGGACACGCACTATGCACCACTACTCTTATTCTGGTTTCGTGATCATCATTAAAGAGCAAAAAGAAGAAGAGTGCATACACGTTATAACGCACATCCCCTAACATGGCCGGGTGTCTGATCGATCCAAAACCCATTATTTCGGGCAAAAAGAAAAATCCAAAAAAAAAGGCTATGTTCAATTTCTTCCGCTCAAATTTTCAAAAACAGCTTCCCCCCCCCCCCCCCCCCCCCCCCCGTCCGGAACAGGTCTTTTAGAGAATAAAGAAAATAATAAATAAATAAATAAATCTACAACAACAATATATAAACTTATATCCTTTTCTTCTTCTTCTTCTTCCTACACGACAGCAGTGCTCGTAATGGTACAATTCCGTATCACGGTAGGAGGGAAAGGGAGGGGGAGGGAGGTGTAGGGGGGTACTGTGTGCGTCTGGGGAGCACACGGGATGTTAAAAGTTGCTGTAATCGGCGTTGATGTTTCGTTGGCCAGTGTCAACAAAGCTTCCGAAAAGTTCAAAGTGCACGCGCGCGGGGCCCGTCTGGGTAGAAGGTCCAACACTGGGGGTACCGCCGAGGGCACCGTAACCATATCAAAAATAGTTTTCCCAGGGCTGTCGCGAACCCTCACGGAATCTTGAAGAAGCCCTGTAAGCTGCTCTATCTTTACGCGATCTCTTTCCCTACCCTCTTTCAAAATTTCTACCTCGATCTGACATCTTCTGAGTTCCTCCTTCATGATGCTGTATTCATCCAGAAGCTCACACACAGCACGTTGTCCTTTAACCTCAGCCTCTGATCCATATACAAGACCCCCAAGCCAAGAGGGTGATGTCGGTGCTTGCTGCATCATTTTCTTTTCTGGAAAAAAAGAAATTTCTTTTTCACGATCTCGAAGGCGCGACACAGAAAAATATATTGCTGAAGTTTGGAGGTAGGGGGAAGGGCAGGAAGTATGGGAGGGGGAGGAGGGGGGGAAAAAAAATGGAGATCAGTGTGTGACGCAAAGTGTTTTGGGAGGGGGGAAAAAAATGGAAGTTATGTTCAACAGAAATAAAATTGTTTTGTTACAGCAGTTTTTTTTTTTTTTTTGCTTTGTGGGATGGCCAAAGAAGAAGGTTGGGGGGGGGGGGATAAAAGTGTTGGGGGGAAAAAGAAATCTTGGTGCGGGTGGGCTTTTGTGTTGGTTCATTTTTTTTTTTCTGGCGAGAAAAAGGGGCAGGTGGCTTTTTCTTCTCTTATCTGCGTTTTTATACCCATAGAAGGTAGGGGGATGGGGGTTTGTTTTTTTTTTTTTTTTTTTTTCTCGAAAAGTGTGCGGGAGGGTGTAAAAAAAAAAAAAATAATAATAACGCTCTATATTCGCTAAGTGACCCACCAGAACCCGCATTTTGAAGAGCTAAAAAAATTTCTAATTGCTTTTTCTAGGCTGGAATGGATTTATTTGCGTCCGGGGCCCAATGTTCGACATACGGAATTTTTTTTTTGTAATAAATTTTTTTTTTGGTGATTTGCCTTACTTTGTACTATACAAAATGAAGCAGCTCTGGTGGAAAAAACACGGCACAAGTGGGGTTCGAACCCTGATGAAAAAACCACTGCGTCGGGATTCGAACCCGCATAGTGAGTGGAGTAGGTCCCTTCTTTCCACACCAGATATCCTCTGCGATACACACTCACGACGCGCCTCAGCCCATCAACACTGTGATGAATAAACACAGAATAAGTCCCCTGTGGTGAGCCTAAAAAAATCCGCTGGAGTGGGGTTTGAACCCGCTTCGCCTAGGTACAGGGCAAAGCCCCCCCAACTAGACTACTGGTCAGGAAGATGCTGGCTTCTGGGATCGAACCCTGTTAACCATGTTTTCAAAGGGAAAAGTACCCAGTTGCAAAAGTTTGGCAAAAATGGCCAAAAACCCAAAATGGCGACTTCCAAGGTCATTTTGGTTGGCCCCCAATATTTTTTTTTTTTTTGGAAAAATCTTTTTGGAACTTCCTTGGAACTCACCGTTCTTTCATGTTCGACATATGGGTTTTTTGAAAAAAAAAAAATTCAATGAACCTTTGGGCATTTTTGACAGAGGGGACATAGGGCGGGTCACTTAGCGAATATGGAGCGTAATAATAATAATATATAATGAGTTGTCACTCCTTCCCTGTCTCTCCCCTTTCATTTCTTTTCTTGACTCCCTACCCTTGGTCACCTACCATTCCTAAAGTATGTACATAAAAAAGAGGGGAAAAAAAAAAAAATGAACTATGGTAAAAAGTGAAGGAGAAAAATATGCCTGGTTCACTTTTTCAATTGCCCAAAGGGGAAGGCCCCTCACACCTGAAACCTAGGTCCGAAAACCTTGGTTTTGACTCTCATAGAGGGAGGAGAAAGGGGGAAGAAAAAAAGAAAAAAAAAGGGGGGGGAAGGTGTAAAAGTGCAAATGTACAGGAGGGCTAAACAAGAGTGTTCCCTTCGTTCTTTTCTCTTCTTCTTTTTTTTCTTTTTTTTTTTTAATATCTGTGTAAAAGCATTCTTTTTTTGGTTTATTCCTTTCTTTCTTTAGTTTTTTTTTCCTCTCCTTTTATCACCGTAAGTGCAAAAATAAATCCCCCCACGGGAAAAAAAAAAAAAAAAAAATAATAATAATAATGTAAGAGATAAGAAGGATCAAACCCCGATTATAAAACAAGGGGGAAGAGGGCGGGGAGGGGTTGAAAGAGATTCCCTCTTTGTTTACTTAAAAAAAAAACTTCCAGCCCCCATGATGGTCTTCTTTTTTTTTCTTCTTCTCCATTTTCGCTTAAATACCTAGCTGTAAAAGAGCTCGCGCCTTTCTTTTGTTAAAAAAAAGGCTTAAGGTTTTTCTTTTCTTTTTTTTTCTGCCCCCCCCAAAAAAAGCTTTTTCTTCCGACTGAAAGTGAGGGGAGAGGGAAAAAAGCTAGGGATAACAATAGTGGGAGGGGTTTTTTTCTTTCCCCCCCTTTTTTTTTTCCTTGCCCTTCCTTTCTTTTTTTTTCATTTCTGTTTCTTTTTTTTTTTCCTTCTTCTTTTCGTACAATTCCAAAAACACCATCGTTAGAAGGAATTTGGTATGTGTGTCTGTGTGTGGGAAGAGGTGGTTTTTTTTTTTTTTTTTTTTTTTTTTTTTTTTTGCAACTGGAAAAAAAAAAAAAAAAAAAAAGTTATGGGTTTGTGGTTGTGACCAGGTGTGTGTGAGGGGGAAAAAAAAAAAAAAAGATAAGGGAAGAAAACTCATAAGAAAGTCCTTTCTCTCTTTTTTTTTTTTTTTTTTTTTTTTTTTTTTTTTTTCAAAAACTCCCTTTCAGCTAACCGGACTAGGTATCGTCGACCCCCCTCCTTCATCCGAGATATCAGTTGTGGAATCGATGTCTGAACCAGAATCCGTGGGTTGCGAAAATGCCAAGTGCATAGGTGCTTCGTCATCAGAAGGATCCCTCCTCGCTGAAGCTTCTGACTCCGTATCAATCTCAGACTCCTCCCATTCAAAAAGAATTGTATCTGTTTTGCTGCCCAGGGTACCGGACATCGTGGCCACGAGGTCCTTACCGGTGACCATGCTCCCGGGCCTTTGCATGCCAGCGCCCCATTCTCCATTAAGGGGGGTACCAAGGTTGAGACCGATTCTGGAGCCGCCGCTCTTTAAAAATCGGTTTGAAACTTGTTTTTCAAAGCTGCTGCCGCCCTCCCCAGCAGCTGCGGAGCTAGCTGTAAGCGGTGTCTGTCGGTTTCGGACGATATCCCAGTCGATCTCGTAGTGTGGGACCTCGCTGAGCTTCAACCTCCATTTTTGTTTTTCGCCCTTTACCACAGCTTCCGCAGGGGGCTCGTCCGACCTCGGCAACGCTGACAAAATGTGCCCTTCATACCCGCAGTTTTTACCCAATTGCTCGCAGCTTCCGCACAGGCTCCAGTGCAAGCAGTTCAAGCATGTGTATGCTTCCTCATTGTCTGGTATGGGGTGTTTACCGCAGATATCACACTTCGTGTACTTATGGTAGATTACACCGCCGTGTTCGGCGCGGACCCTGCGCATTCTGTCTGCGAGCTTGGCTTTGTCGCATTCTCCGAAATGCGGGATGGCACGTAGACAATCATAACAGAACTCGAATTTGCAAACTTTGCACGTCATGTGTGGGCAGCCCTCTGTTCGTGATACTTGCGCACCGCATCGCGGGCATGGCCGGCAAAGTTCAGCGATGGCTTTCCGGCTTTGTTCTTCTTGTTCCAGTTTTTGCCGGCGTTCGGTGCCCGCGCGAATTTTCGCTGCTTCCATGACGTCTTCACACTGCGAGAAAAAGTGTCCCAGCTGCCGGCAGATCGGGCAGAACAGTCTGTCGCACTCGAAGCAGTGCAGGTTCTCTACCGTTCCCACTACGTTTCCGCTTACACCCCAGCCGGTGCATTTTTCGAAGGGACATGCTACCACCTTGTCGTGTTTTAGCAGTGCTTCCCGTAGGAGGTTGTCATAATACACATCAGGTCTTTGCAGCTCGGTTCCCTTGACCAATGTAGAGTATTCTGACACGCGGAGGACGTATGAGCACCCATCGACTAAACATGGTATTGAGTCCTTTGTGCTTTTATTCGATGCTAGGTAGTCGCGTCCGCAGTCGGTGTGCACGCTGTGCCCGCACCCGAACACAACTGCTTCGTCTTCCTTCGGGACTATCACGTCAAGGCATACGGGGCATTCCATGATCGACGCTTCCCGTGTGGCGGGCGCCGTTTCCGACCATTCCAGTTGCAGGCCTTCCCTTCCCAGGATGATTTCGAGTCTGTCCGCTGTTTCTTGTATGTCTTCCTTGCGTCCTCTGATCCATATCATGGATTCGTCCACCGGCTCGATCTCCTGTACACCGCATTCGAATTGCAGCCCTCTCGCTACTATACCCGCACCTGAGAATAGTTTGTCGACGCCAGCCTCTCCAATGTCTATTTTGGCTTCTGTTGGGAAGTTCGATGGGGGCCATTCTCTTTGCATGTCCTGGATGGCTGAGACTGCTTTCTTAACGGACATTGGGCGTCCGACAACGACTAGATTGTTTTCCTGCAGTTCCAACAGGCATCCCGTGGTGTCCATGAGGTGCAAGAGGAGATCCCATCCGAACAGCCTTCGATGCTGCCTTTGCGCGCCCATTCTGCGCACGTGCATGAGAACCTCTGCAACGGTGCCATCGAGGACGCTCTTGTGCTTATTGAGAGACTGTTGCATCCGTTCTGAGCGCTCGGAGTGTTCAGAGAGCATCTCCTGAACTTTGGAAGGCGGGAACCTCCCCGCGCCGGGTTGTTGTCTTGGAGAGAGTTCTGGAGACACTTTCGTAGACAGCCTGGTTTCGATGGTGCACAAAAGGCAGAGGTTTTGATCGCACGATCTGCATCCCCAGAATGCAATCTCAGTGACGCCAGGAGCCTGGCAGTACGAGCACACGTATCTCCTCGGATTGTCGATTCTGGACATGAGGTGGCCCGCTTTGCACTGCGGTGGAGGGAGATCCTTCCTGCAGATGAAGTGGGTATAAATAGCAGGCACGGTCGCGTGCAAGTAACTAAGACCCTCGGTGGTCGGGTCAAGCGCAAGGGACCTTTCACAGAACACTTCTGTTTCGCCGTGCTGGCCTACAACCTTGACCTGCGACTGTGAGTGGTTGACACCCGTCACACGCCCTTCACCGCTATACAAAATGCTGCTTCTGTTGCTGGGGCCGATGTAGTTAACCACGTCGCCGACCTTGAGGGATCTGCCGAGCTCTGGTGGCGGAGAGTGCTGGAAGACAAGAATGGCACCAGATTTCAAACCGCTGCTCTCCAACGACGTTGATGTATCGCTGAGTTGCCTTACGTGCTCGGGGGCTTCCTCCACGTACACGTCGTACCCGTCGGCTTCGGGCGGTTCCGTGAACTGCTCCTTCATCATCTCCACTAGTTCCGCCGTCGTGGTCTGGCTGAAGTCGACCACCTTGAACCCGCACCGCTCGACAGTGCCCTCCTTCAAGTCAAACTTCTTCAAGAACACGATGCCCTGTCGGATGGCACCCTTTGTCACGTTCCTCCTGCGTATGAAGCCCTCCTCGCCTTCCCACAGCACCTTCACCCATTCCCCATCCTCCTCAAGAACCTCGACCTCTGTGGCATTGGGAATATCACGCGTCGATTGCGAGTCCTTTGAAGGACGGAAGGGCACGCCGGGGAACCCGTCCACTTGCTGTACCTTCCATTTCAGAGCTTCCGTGCCAGGTGCTTGCGATGAAGGCGCGTCGGGTACGTCAGGAAGGATTTCAACAAAGAGCTGCACCTCACCGGGCGTGTGAGGAGCCGGTTGACACGCGCTCAGAAGCGGTTGGTTGCTTGCCTTCAGGTTTATGGTCGGACGGAAGGTACCGTTGGGCTGCAGGGCGAAGTACCACAATCTTTGTTTTTCAGGAGGAGCACCCAACTGGTGCTCGATGGCTTCATGACAGCTATCTACAGTAGCATCATGCGAGAGCCGGATGCGGGAGTGACGGGGTATGCTCTTCCTGCTGCACACGTCGAACGGTGTGTTCCCAGGGCCGTACAATTGGTCTTCAGTAACTATGCACACACACAGCTCTCCATTGGATGCGTCTACGCTGGGCGGCTCCCCGTGCTCTTCGGTCCAGTTGTTCAATAGCTTGCGGGTCACGTCCAGCTCTTCCGCGTCACGGTCGACAGCTGCCTTGATAGAGGCCACCTGCTGAACCGCCCGTTCTTTCACACCAAATAGGTCTCGCAGCCAACCTTGGAACTTCTCTGCCGCCTCCATCTCCTTTACGCCAATCCTGGCTTCGTGAACGATGCCTTTCTGGCGGTGCTCCTCCTCTGCCCAGGATAGCTTGCACACCGCACACCTCCTGAGGACTTCTAGAGAGCGTGACATGTGTGTGGCGGCCCTGGCCTTCAGCACTGTCACCAGGTCGTACTCGTTCTCTTCCAGCATGGTGGGGAGGTTGATGGGTTCCAGGTGTTGCAGGTCTTGGAATAGCGGCCCTGTTCTGTGTCTCGCCAGCCGCCCCGATTTGTCCCACTCCACTACTACCCATCCGTCTTCGTCGTGCCCGCCAAGCACCGTTCCTGTGGAACCAGCGCCTCCGTCCTGGTCACCCCACTGCCAAGTGGGCCCTCGAATCACCTGTTTGAGGTTATTTTCCTTCTTTTTGTTGTGGTAACATACTCGGTCGCCTCGTGTGAAGTCATCGTTGCACAGCCCTACGTTACTCATGCCACAGGCAGCCAGCTGGTTGCGTCCGGAATTTGCGAGTCGTTCGTATCTGTTTAAAGGTGTGAGGTGCTTGCCGTGTATACTCTCTGCTGAGCTCCTGTGTCATGGACACCAAGCGCTGCTCGTCTTGTCTCCGCTCCGACTCAGCTTCATCGTGGCGCTTCTGATCCTCTTTTTCAGAGACTTCTTTTCGATTCAGCAGCTCCTTCATGGCTGGGTCCAAGGGCACGTTGATACGCACCTCCATCGCACTTGCAACGACCTGTTCCAAGACCACTTCGCGTCGCTGCCTTTGCTGTTCCCTCCAATGCTTCATCAGTAGAGTGGCGATAGCCCGCCGCGTGTGCCTGATGGCAGATGCTGTACCTGTCAGACGTACAACTGCTCCACCGAAGCCCACGTTCATGTGGGTATGCGCGTGTTTTTGGATGTCGCCCCTGTGCCTTTCTACCACGGCGTGGTTTTCAGAAGGCACTCTGATCGCTACTTCTTGCAAGTCATGTAGCCTGCTCAAGAAACCCTTCGCTTTTTGCCTTCCAGGCTGTGGCCCAACCACTGCAACAGTTGTGCTTCTGGGTGCCACTATTTCCAGTGAAATGTCGGCAGTCAGCTGTGTGTATATTTTCTTTTCTTTTTTTTTCCTCCTTGCCTTTCGCATACCTTGTCACCAATAAGTTCGTGGAGCTGCTTCCCCAGCTGCCCCATCTCAGGGCGCGTGAGATGTTTCTTGAACTGCGACCCGTCCCAGCCGTACTTGGCAGCAATCGTGCCGACAGCGTCGCCGCCGTAAGCCTCAACGGCGTTCTTGGTCATGGTGTTCAATTCCTCGTGTGTGGGGGGCGGCTTGCTCATTCTCACCTCGACAGACTGTGTTTGGTGTTGTTGTGGTTTGAGTGGGACATACCTCCACCAACTCAATCTCTCTGGGTATGACACAGGGCAGCTTGCACGTTGTGGCCATGGATTTCACGTCTCCAAGGATATTCAAGAGCTCGCTATTGGGAAGGGTGATAGGGGGTCCGGGAGGCAGATTCAGCGTGAAGGTGTCCGTCTGGTATGATACAGAAGTGATCACTTTTTCGTTAAGAGTGAGCACAGTGCCTGTCATGTTCAGTACTTTTCCAGGCGCAAGTGTTATGGATGCAGGGGGCGAAGCTGTCGGGACCACTGCCCCAGGGACGGTCTTAGCCACTTCGACAATAGGGTAATGTGTGTCGGTTCTGGCGTCGTGTGTGTTCGCAGGGCTCCATTGCCCGATAAGCGCTCTGGAGCTCTGCAGCCAACCGTCGTGCCGAGTGTTGTTGTTGAGCTTCCACCAGCTGCCCCTGAAGTACAACGTTGAGTCTCCCTTCCTGAAGATAACTCTACAGTCCTCTTCTGCAGGGGCTCTCCTGTACACACCGTTCATACCAGCGAGATCTCCCACAAGGTTGCTAACTATGATGGCAGCCAGCTTGCCACCGACAGTGAGCTCGAAGTTCTCTGGTACGTTGCAGGAAACACTGGCGCGGGATGCGATGCCACGCAGCGCCGATAGCGGGCCGCTCATTCCTCTTGTGTTCATCATCACGACCGTCGATTGTGTGTTTAGCTCGCGCAGAATGTTGTTGCCCACATATCCGATGGTGCCGCTCCATTCGACCTGCGACGCGTCCTCACCATCCTCCAGGACTTGGACTTCTGACCCACAGGGCACTTCGCCTACTACGGATCCAGTGAGCTTTTCCTCGGCACGTAGCTTGACCAATGCTCCCCCTTGATGCACTTTGGCTCTTCTTGGGGTTTCCAGAATCTGCTTCACTTCAACGGGCATGACATTTATCTTTGCTTCCCTGCCCAGGAATTTCACGCACACCCTCCGAGGGTCACCGCTGGTGGAAGGGCCCACCACTGTGCCGTGTCCGCCTTGCTGCACAGCGACAGAGACAGCCACGTAGATATCCTTTGCAGCATGGACCTTCTGCCCTGATGTGAAGCCATGGATGCTGCCGTTCGAAGGCGGCGGCTGGTCAATGAGCGGGTCGATAAATGTCACTATAGGCTGTGCACCGTCTTCGCCTAGGGTGAAGTCCACATCTTTTACGCGTCGCTTCTTGCACCCCGTGGGGGTGATCATGAGCTGGTCGTTCTCCAGCTCGCAGAGCGTCTCTTGGTCCAGCACATTGGTAAGCACGGCGCTTTCTGCTTTAGAGTTTTCCAGGACGATCTTCGTCTTGCAAATCTCCCTCAAGCTATCGTGAAGGCAAGGATCACACAGGTCGAAGTCGCACTGGTCGCAGCGCCACCTCTGACCCTGTTGCGGTTCTGCTCGAACCTTGCATCTGTCGCACGCCCAGGACATGATGGACATGGTTCTGTCCTTGAGGATGTGCTTTGGATGGAGGGGTGTCGCCCGTCGTTCTGTCTGTCTGCATGTCCCCAGCTTCGCCTGTTGTCCGCAGCAGCCCCAGTGCGGTGCCTGTATCGCACCACCAGGGTGCTGGCAGATAGGTCCCTCGCGTCTTGAAGGTGTAGAGCAGTAGAATTGGTGTACAGTGATTTTGGCCTCTCTCCATATGCCCAGATGGCCTCTCTCGGGTTCCTCCTCGTTTTGAAATAGTTCCAGCAAGTCGTTGAGTTCATTTGTGACGAGCGGCGGTGGCAGCACTCCGTCGGAAGACCAGCCGGCCACAACCGCATTTATGATCGCGCGAGCCAGACTACCGGTGTTGATTTTCCCGGCAAAGCTATCTCCGTTCCATTTGAAGTCAGGGTTGCTGAGAACTTGCCGCACGAGGTCGGCTCCCTCCATGGTGAGTGCCTCCCGAACAACCCGAATGAGCATTTCCCACGTGAGGCCTGGGATCTTGTCAATGCCAACAAGAACGACAAGGAGGCGCCCGACAGGAGCGAAGCACGGCATCAGCACGAGATCGAATGTGTCGTCGAAGCCCCACCTGTGCGTCGCCATTGCGTTGCTGTTGATCCAGAACACCTGCGCCCGCCCGCTCTCACACCCAAGTACGACGCCTGGGGCTACGCGGTTGCCTTCCAAACCGTCTGCGTTCCCACCGACCCAACACCTAGGGTTGCGGATTACTAATGCGCCAGCGTCCATTTTAGCCTCACCTTTCGGTGCGGAGACAACCACGCAGCCTGTTTTGGTGCGTGCAAGCTTTGCGACTCTTGTAACTACTTCTTCGGAAACGGCAGCACGCCTATCGAGGTTCCATGTGAGGTCGCCTTCCAGACACCTCGAGACAGGGCCTACTACCCGCGGGTCGCAGATGCAAAGTTGGTAACCGGAGACTTTACCGTCGGGCTGCGAGAGAGACCGCCACACGACTTCACCTTTGCTGTTCGGGACAACTTGTTCGACAGCCTTTCGGACGGGTCCGAGGAACACACCGAGGCACCCTACGCGGACGCATGTCGTGATCTGTGAGAGGCATCGTGCGGCGATTTTAACCTGTTTGGTGTCGCCTTTCAAGTTGACGAAACCGCTGCAGGAACACGCGGAGTCGACGTGGAGGGGGCTGGGGAGGATCTCGAGCCACCTTATGTCCCACCATCCGCTTCCGAACCCGTTAAATTCGACTCGTGCGGTGAGGTCCCGTCTAGTAACAGCTCGCACGGCTCCTATCCGCCCGCAGAGGCGTTTCTGGTCGAATTCGGAGTCGTCCTTCCATCCTGCTCTGCTCTGCTTCATCTCTTTTACGTACCTACGGATTCTCACCGCTTGGCCTATTGATAGTCCTGCGAATATTTCTTTTTCTTCCTCTTCTGGGGTGAGCACTTTTTTGTGGTGGGGAACTCTGACAGTGGTAACTTCCGGGGGGACCATGTCTCCGGGTTTCAGGTCGGGGGAGATCAGGGCTTTGAAGTCTTTTGGTTTTACAACGTCTTCGAGGTCCAGAGTGCAGCCTGATGTGCTGGTGACCCATTCGACTATGTCGGGGAAGAGCGGCCAGTCGGAGGTTACCTTGACACGTTCGGTTACCTCGGCTTCTTCTTCGTTTTCGCTGTCGGATGCTGCTTCTAAGGCTGTCGAGTCCACATCTTTGTCGAACCACGCCATCAGAGCGTCGTCCTTGTTCCCTCTGTACTTCCTAAGCAGCTTCCGCGAGGCCTTCACCGACATGCCGGTTATCGTTGATATCTCGTCCACATCCTCCCTCTTCAGGCTGTCGTTAGTGTTCACCCCGCGCAGCACTTCGAACAACGCAGCAAGCTGAGTTTCCATTTATTCTCTTCTTTCTTTCTTTCTTTCTTTTTTTTTTCTTTTTTTTTTTCTTCTTCTCCTCCCCCTCTCCCCCGCGCTCCCTCCCTCCTCCGTCCTGTAATTTTCTTTTTTTTTTTTTTTTTTGAAAGGATAAATAACAAAAAGAAGTCAAAAAAAAAAAAAAAAAAAAAAAAAAAAAAAAAAAAAAACTCTACAAAAAAAAAAATCAAAAGTTAAGTTTTTTTTTTTTTTTTTTTTTTTTTTTTTTTTTTTTCCCTTCTTTTTTTTTACTCGTTCTGCCTGCAAGAAGGTGTGTTTCGCTCTCCAGAGGGGGGCCGGGGGACAACGACAGGTGAGGTTTCAGGAGATTCGACTTCACTGCCCGACGAGCAACAGGACGACGCTGTTTCAGCAGTCATTATTGGTACACATGACTTCCAACTCAAACAAGCCTCAACTCCACTAGCACACTGCAGCTCACTCAAGAGAGCGGACCAATCAGACAAAGGCGCTGGAGCTGGGGGGAGGTAAATATCCGACGGCCGCACGGGAATCGGCTCCGACAAAAAGCAGCTATGCTGCAGAGCAGCTGCTGCCGACACACGAGACTGCGGATGATACCGAAGAAGCTTGCTCAACAACGACAACGACTCTGCAGAGGCGTTGGGCAGTACGGTAGAAAACGGCAAACCCGGACAAGCAGTAACCTGCAACTTGGACCAATCCGGCATTTCCGTTCTGTCCGGCCACGTCGTGTCATCGGGAGTTCCAAGCAGCTTAAATATCTTAACCACCTGATCTATCTCAGTCGTTCCTGGAAGCAACGGGTTTCCGCCAAGCATTTCAGCAAACACACATCCTGTGCTCCATATATCTACCGCTTCTCGGTACGCTCTGCATCCCAAGAGTAGCTCCGGGGCTCTGTACCATTTTGTCCCCACCTCGTGTGTCATGTTTCCGGAGATCGTGGTTCCCTGCTTGTAGCTTCGTGCGAGGCCGAAGTCGGAAATTTTGAGAACCCCCTCGCTGCTGAACATTACGTTCGAGGGTTTCAGATCCCTGTGGATGAGGTGGTTCTTGTGTATATGCGCGAGGCCTTTTAGAAGCATTTTTAAGATGGTTTTAACGACGGATTCCTGCATAGGGTACTTCCCGGGCATTGATTTTAGAACGGCTGCCAGGTCGGTCTCAAGGAGGTCCATCACCATGCACAGGTGGCCGCCGTGGGCGAAGGCTTCGTGGAGTCTGACAATGTGGTCGTGCGGCTGTACTCTCTGCAGTGCTTTAAGCTCTCTGTATGCTGCACACGACAGCCCCCCGACCGTTGGGCTGGACTTTGAGTTCTGAACTACTTTGATTGCAACAATCTTGCCCGTGTCTTTGTATAACGCCTGGTGCACAATTCCAAAACACCCCTGACCTATGCAGGGACCAAGCGTGTATCTTTCCATTTCTTTTTTTTTTTTTTTTCCCGTGTACCTTGTGGGATTTAAGAAAAAAGCAAAAAAAAAAAAAAAAAAGAAAGGAGGGGGTAAGGAAGGAGAACATGTTATGAACTCAGCAGAGCCCAGTATTTTTTTTTTTTCCCTCTTTTTTTTTCTTTTTTTTTTTTTTTTTTCTAAACGTTTTCTAGAGTTCGATTACTAATGGCGGTTCGTCGGGAAGGTCGGCGGGGAGCCAATCGATGTACCCTTTGGCGTCCGCGTCCTCGTCCGACGGCATCGCAGCGTTGATCCGAAGATCCGTCCTCGAGGCTGCTCTGAGATTGTTTTCAAATGACGCGCCGTGCCGTAGCCTATTGGGCAGGTCGGGAACACAGATAAAAGTCCTTCCAACTCCCACAAGATCGATCTCACCCTTTTTTTTTTTTTTTTTTTTTTTTTTTCCTCAAACCTCAGCGACAGCTTTTGCAGCAAGTTCCAGTTCCGGGCCATAACCTGACCGGATCACAGTGCCTGTAAAAGTCTCTCTGATTTCTTTCATGAAGCTGTCTTGATGTTCCGCGAATTTGCAGTAAATGTCGTCAGCAGGCCCAACGGCGTCCTTCCACTTCGGCCAGTACGAGAAGTACGATATCTTCATATCGGACAGCTCTTTCAAAAGTGCGAGGTAGGCAGGGCGTTCTGTTTCATAACTGTCAATCGTTCCATCTAGGTTGTACCCGAGGAAGGCGGTAACTCCAACGTTCTCAGCACCGAAGACAGAGGAGACTTCTGAAATGATTTCAAGAGGAAATCTTGTTCGTTTTGTGGGAGACCCACCGTACTTGTCCGTTCTGAGATTCTGCGATGCGTTCATGAAATTATTCAGCAAGCCCCCACCTCCTATGCCCACATTAACTCGTGTGAAGCCTGCTTTTTTCAAAAGCTCTGCTGACCTTTTGTATTGCTTCTTGAGGTCAATGAAATCTGCTGTGTCCATTGTGACACAGCGTTCTGGGATGTCACCTGGAGGTGGTGCGAAATTAGCTGGTGACCATCCTTCTGGCGGTTTCATCAAGATTTGAACACCTGATGGTGATAACGGCCTGTGCGTGCTCGGACAGGACCGACCACAGTGAAACATCGACGCCACGAGTTCGGTTTTATTTTCTTTCGCCTCCTTGGCTAAAGCGGATAATCCGTCAAGGTGTATGTCATCATAAGCACATGGGATTCTTGGCCCGAGATTGCCATCTGGTGAAATTGACATGGACTCAGTTACCATGAGGCCTCCTTCTGACATTCGTTGTTTGTACCATTTTTGGTTGAGCGAAGACAGTTCGCCATTTTGCTTGGAACGCATTCGTGTTATCCCCGAGGCCACTATCCGGTGTTGGAGGTTGAGGTTCCCTTTTGAATACGGCTGCATTAGCGGCCAGTGTGACAGGGCGGCAGCGTGGCTCTTCTTCACGGTTTGCTTGCCCTTCCCCCTCGCGCCGTACTTCCAGTCGAGATACGTTGACATGGCTGCCTCGATCGGCTTTCTGAATTTTAACTTCAACATTTTTTTTTTTTTTTTTTTTTGATTCAACCTCGTCCCCCTGTCTGGATTTTTTTTTTTTTCCCGAAACAAAAAAAAAAAAAAAAAAAAAAAAAAAAAAAAAAAAAACGTACACACTTTTTTTTTTTTTTTTTTTGTTCGTCCCCCTATTTTTTTCCACCCCAGTTTCACCCCCTTCTTTTTTTTTTTTTTTTTGTTGCTTTATAAACTGTCAGTAAGGTGTGTAGGTTTCCTTAGGGCCCATGTCGTCAAACCCACGTCGTCTTCGCATCGGCTTTTGTTCTGTCGGAACACCGGAGGCAGCAGGAGCAGGAGCAGGAGCAGGAGCGGCAGGAGGGTCGGAAGCTGTTTCCTCCGCTGCCGGGCTGTCGGAGACGTGAGGTGTAGTTGTAGTTGTTGTGGCAGTGGATGTGGTGGCGATCGGAGCAGGGGCGGCAGGAACAGGAGCAGGAGCAGCACCGTGCGCCATCATCGGGTATTGCCCCCAATACCCCATCCCAACATCGCCATACCCATATGGGTAGTAGCTGCCATATGCCGCAGCTGTGGTGGGTACATTTTTTTTTTTTTTTTTTTTTTTTTTTTTGAGCACAATACCATATTGCCCGTATCCATAAGGGTCACTCCCCACCCCAGGTGTCCCTGCCATTGCGCTGTCCACGCGGGGCATGTACCCTGGACCCTCACAGTTTGTTGCCCTTTTTTTTTTTTTTTTTCTTTTTTTTTTTTTTTAAATTTTTCCCATACCATTGTTTCCCATTTTGCTGGTACTCAACTGAAAAGAGAACATCTTTCCCCACCAGCAACGAACCGTGCGAGATTGCCTTTTTTTTTTTTTTTTTTTTTTTTTTTTTTTCACTCTTCGTCATTTTCTTCCCACTAGGGGCCTCATAATTTAACGCGAAACGGCCATAATTTAACTAGTTAAATTATGAGATTTTCGAGTTAAATTATGAGACCTTGGAGTTAAATTATGGGGCTTCAGAGTGAAAAAATGGGTCTTGTCGTGGAAAAAAATGTCCTAACCCCTTGAAAATCTTTTTGGGGGACGGGGTATTTTGACTATTTTTGGCCATCTGAGGCCATTCCAGCCCTTAAAAGTGGAAATAAGTGCTTTACTTCCCCTTTAAATGCCACGGCGAAATAGCAACCCCCCCCCCCCCCCCCCCCCATATTACCTTAGGAAAATCCCAAAAAGGCTGACTTGCGTGAAAAAAAAAACAGCAGTGAAAGCAGTGAAGAGTGAGTGACTCAAATGACGAAGAGTAAAATAAAACGACTTACTTGCCGCCAAATGAGCCATTATTTAACTCTCGTTGCCGTTTTTTTGCACGAGGGCCCGCAGGGCCCTCGTGCAAAAAATTCAGGAACTCGAGTTAAATAATGACTCATAATTTGTTGGCAATAAATAGCTATTTTTCAAAATACCTTAGAATGACAGAACACGTCCCGTCCATCGTCATGCAAGATGAAGCCAAATGATTTTTCAGGGTACCAAGATTTCACCTTTCCGTGATGGCCAGGGCCTGTGGGAAGGGGTGCCTCGGGAGCTACTGGTGTGGCTGTGGTAGGTGCGGGATCACGACAAACCCCCGGGCCTGCAATATCAAGAGCCCAAACCCCACCATTAGGCTGCGTGCCCACAGTATACCAAACGTCCTTGCCCACTATTAGAGAAGCGCCATTGTTGGGCTTTGCATGGCAAAAGACATCTATGCCATTCGCAACAGAGATAAACCCGTAGCTTTTTTCATCGTTCCAAAGTTTTGCCCTACCCAGTTTGTGCAGTGCAGACGGCGGGCGCTCTTCCTTTGCCTTTTCACTCAATACAAAGCCCGGAGGCACAGGGGGCAAGCCTTCTTCTTCATTCATTTTTCACCTCCCCTCTCCCCCCTTCTTTTTTTTTGTGTTTTTTTTTTTTTTTGGTCCAAAAGAAAAAAAAGAGAAAAAAAAAACATTTTTTTTTCTGGAAGGGGGTAGGGGTAGTTGTTATTATTAAAAAAAAAGAAGGGGGGGGAAAAAAAAAGACAAAAAATAAGAAAACTCTAGTCAAAAAATAATAGATCAGCACCCCCCCCCCTTTTTTTCTTCCTCCCCCCCTTACCTTTTTTTCTTGAAGAATGTTAAAAAAATAAAAAATAAAAAGGTTAGGTGTTTTTCATCCTCCCCCCCCCCCCCCCCTCCCCCTTCTTAGCCATATCTTATTGTCCCAAGAAAAAAGAACACTCAAAAAAAAGGGGGGTATTTTTTTTTCTCTTTTTTTTTTTTTCCCCTTCTCTAAAAAACAACTGCCGCAATCATGGTCGACAGCACTTGGTCAACATTTCTGTTCATGAGGCTCTCAACCTCCATCTCAACGTGGTGCTTTGCGTTGAGCTTCCCCACATTCGCCACCTCGTCGGCGTCCAGCCCGGTGGTTACCATCTTCTCGTACTCCTTACAAAGCTTCTTCAGCGTCTGGACCGTCTGTATATTTTCCTTCTTATTCTGCGCAGGCGCCTGCAGCTGAAGCCCGCTCTCCCAACCCTTCTCGTACACTTTCAACAGCATTCTAATCTCCGCCTCGTTCTTTCTGTACGAACACGGGAGTTGGTAGTAATTTCTATTCAGCCCGCGCATCAAAGTCTGCGTCGATGGCTTATCCAACCACCCTACATTAGAAGTAGTCTGCCTAGGCTCAATCCCCATTATCGACTGCTGCATGTTGATCGTACGGAAGGCAGAGAGAACAACCTGTTTTGTGATGTGAGTTTTTTTTTTTTTTGTACCTTTCCAGTCACGGATTGAATAGGGTCCACCACCACAGATACACCTCTTTGCTGTGGAGTGGAAGACTCGAAGGACTGTGCCGTGCTTACATCGACTGACGACAGCCAGCACCCGAACCCAGGATGGCTGTGGTACCACCCTACACAGTTCTCCGCCCTGCCGACCTGCCCGAGCATTTCCAACATTTTCTGCTGGAAAACTGGGTCCACTGCCTCGACACTCACCGAGTTACCCGACTGCGGCATGCTGTAAACATCGATGACACGAACTGTGTAATCGTCCACAAACTCGCCAAGCATGAGACCCATCACTTCCATGGGAACTCCAGCCCGTGCGTGCTTAAGCATCTGTAATTTTTTTTTTTTTTTTTTTGCAATACCTTCAACAACGCCAAGGCCGAGATGTGTACCATTTCAGAAGTATCAACCGCGGGTGAATCCGCTCCTGGGGAGGGACCACCCATCCCCAAGCCGAGCCCTGCCATGCCGTTAATTTTTAAAACTTTTTTTTTTCTCCCCCTTTCAAAAAAAGGTGGTGTGTAAGGAGGTCCCTGCTTTTTTTTTAAAAAAAAGGGGGGGGTGGGAGTCTTTCGAAAAGAAAAAAAAAAAAAAAGTATAAAAGAATACTCTCCTTCACGCCCTGTCGAACTCCCGCATCAGTGGTGACGAAACATCGCTGAAAACCGAGTCCGCTCTCATTGCAGGGCTATACAAGTTCTCCGTGTCCTCACAGATATTTTGAACACCAGCCCATATCCCACCGGAAGGGGACAACTGCCTCTCCTTAATTTCCTCTGCTCTGCTATTCAGCTCATCTACGAGAGATTGCACTTCCTCCATTCCCTTCGGGGGGGACGTGATGGGGGAGGGAACTACATAAAAAAAAAAAACAAAAACAAAAAAAAAACCAAGAATATATAGTAAGGGTGGGTAGGGGAGAAATCATGTTTTTCTGAAAGCCGGTGCCGATCCCGGTCTGGGTAAATGGTTATACATAGCAATCTTATGAGAGTGCGGCATGGCCTTGAGCACCTTGGGTGTGCTGAATCCTCTTTTTATGGGATCTGTGTCCACCTCCAGCGGGTTGAAGATCAGTTTCTCCACGTGAGCCTTCTCAACAGGCTCCTTGTGGACTGACGTGAGGGTTAGAGTAGGTGGAGGGTGGGTCGCAACCAGGTGGTGTAGTCTCTCGAGTTGCTTCATCTTCAGCATGCGGAACTCTGAATAAGTGTGCTGTTGCGTCTTAGGGGGTTCGACCGACTCAGAGAAATGTCTGACAGCTTCATCATATGAATTTGTCTCCAAGCACTGCCCTTCTACCACGAATGACGCTTCTTGCTGTGAGGGGGGTACCGGTGCAGTGGCCTTGCCCCGCCTTTGTCTGTGGGTCGGTACAGAACCGCCTGCCCGTCCCTTCTCGAACTGTGCAGCCTTCTGCGGTTCGGTGAAGACTACATCCTTTGCCGCGATGCCGCAGTCGAACAGATAGCTGTGGGCAACAGCTGTGCTCCTCCTGTCGTGTTCTTTCTCGCCTGCAATGTCGCCTTCCTCTGATGGCTCTGTTACTTTTCTCTGTGCGATGTATTCTAGCAGTGAGTAGATTCGCGATTCGAGCAGCTCCCACACTGTCATGTCTGCGGTCTCTTTCTCCAGCGTGCTCCACACACCTTCCCCTGCGCCCCACTGTTTGTCCACCGCAGCTAGCAGCCCATCGTCCCTCTCGTCAAACGGCGACGGTGTCAACGGTCTTAGCTTCATCTGCCTCGCTGCACAGTTGTCCTTGTGGAACCGTCTGGCGATCTCTTCTGGGCTGCCCAGCGTGGCCAGCGCTAGTAGAAGCTCCGCCACAGGCTTCGAAGGAGGTGGTGTGAGCTGCGAAAAAGTAGGCTGCCTGTTTCCTCTGTACAACTGGTGTGCATCGAAGTTGCTCAGCGACACATTGTCCGCCACCACTGCCTCCTTCCCCACCATTCCATAAGAAGCACTCATGCTCAGCTTATGCACCACGGGGCTCGAGAAGACCACTGGTGTGCGTGGTACGTGCAGGCGTGGTGTTGACACGCTGCTGTTCATCTCTTCAGACGGCGGCCCCGACAGGTCATGAGGCGTTTCGACCATCGGTGGTGTCTGCGTTTGTTTGCCAACCGTCGCAGCAGGTCCATGAGGTATTGTAAAGCTTGCTTGGCACGCGGCGTCTGTTGTGTGAACAATGTCCTGGCAGTCGGGTTCCTCTTCACTGTCGCTGATGTCCACGGGGATCCTTGGGACAGGTGTGTTGAGCCGGATGACCAGCTCGTCCCTGCCCTTGGCATGCGGGTCGGAAAGCTGCACGGTCTTAAGGCCGCTTTGTTCGAATTTGAGTTTCAGTTGCCGTTGCACGGACTTGATGTTTCCCAGAGTAGACTCGATGAGGCTCAGATGCTTCCACTTCTTGCCCTTGTCAGCTTTGGCATCGTTCACAAGGGCGTCCATCTTGTCGACGACGTCGACGGCTGTCTCGGTGTAGTGTGTGAAGAGCTTCTCGCGCTTGTTCTTCATGTCTAGTTCGTGTTCGAGGGTGGCGGCCTTCGCCGTGAGGGTGGCGGTTTCCTCTTCGTTCTTCTTGATCAGAATCGAGACCTGCTGCTGCAACGCGCTGATGTCCCGCTCGAGAAAAACAACCTCCGTCGCCCGCTCCGCTTCTGCTGTGCGTAATTCCTCGCATTTCATGTTGCACCGTGCAACTTCCGCAAGAGCTTCATCCCTTTCTATTTCTGTGTCCAATATTTGGTCAAGGTTCATTTCCTGCTTTGCTGCAGAAGCTGACTTCCAGAACTGGGTCGCAGGTGCCTTCTGTGCTTGCAATTGTTCCGCGGCTTGGAGTAACGCCTCCAGTTTCTGTACTTCCGTTTGAAGTTTTGCGGTCTCGCGTGTGGAAACAGACAGCTCGTCGGTTTGTTGTTCGTTCGCCGCGGTCAGCTTCTCGATCATGGCGGTGAGGTCCTTCGTGCTCTGCGCGTGTGCTTCGGATTGCTCCTTGAGGTTCTTTATGTTCTCCACCTTCAACTCCGCTATGCTTTGCAGCAACGACGCACGTTCCTCGGACTTGCTCCTCTCTGTCTCGAGGGATCGATGCAGGCCGTCGATGGTTAAGTCCCGTTCTTGAATATCAACGCGCTGTGTCTTGGCCTGTATTTGCAGTTCATCAACAACACTGCAATGAGATGTGTGCAGTTCTTCAAGCTCAGTAGCGTGGGTTGCGTTCAGAGCCGCAGTGGCGTGCACGGATGCTGCTTTGTACTTTTGGAACTCCGCCTCTAGTTCGTGTCGTTTGGCGTCTTTCTCTTGCAGTTTTGCGCCGTAGGTTGAGATGCTCCTCTCGAGGTCATGGATGATCTGCACTTTGTCCGATACTTGCAGCTCGTAACTACTTCGCAGTCTGTCTTTCTCGGCGTTGTGCTCGCTCCGTAGGAGGGAAGCGAGCTTTTCAAATTCCTCGTGCTCGCTGTTCTCGTTGCCTTCCATCAAACGGTTGATATCGAAGAATGTGAAATCATTGGCCAGTTCGGGTACCGTCTGCGATTGGTACATAAACAAGTGCTCCTTCAGTTGAAGAATCTCCTTGTAAAGCGTGCCCCGGATGTACGCCAGGGTGTCTTTCTTCATGCGTAGCTTGCCCAGCAGCAGGTTTCGAGAGAGCTCCCACTGTTGGGCCTTCCGTTCCCACTCGGTGATCTTTCCCTCGAGATCCACCACTAGCGGGTGGTGCTCTATCAAAACATCCGCATTCTGATTGTTCCCCATCAGTGCGATGCATCCCCTGCACAGTACATTCGGCTTCCCGAAACTCTGCCGGCGCAGTTTTAAACCACTGCCGTGTGTAACTAGCGATGTTGCGCGCTCCAACGTGCTCTTCGGTGCCTCATCCATTCCATGCACCACATGTGTCACCTGAAAGGGTAAAAGGGGGAAATAATTGCGAAGCTGTGCTAATAAGACTTGGGGGGGGGGGGGGGGGGGGAGACTGGATAAAAAGCACATATTTTGGCAAGAAAAAGGTAGCTAGCTGTGCTTAATTACCGCGTTCCCCCTTTGTGTCGTTTTTTTTCCCCATTTTTTTTTTTTCCCGGTGACTCGTTTTCATTTTATAGCCGAGTGCGAGCCTATCATCGCAATGAAGTCGACAGTTTCCCTAACCGGCGGAGGCGCAGCTGGCTCGGGCAATGTTGGCACAGGGGCGGGAGGAGACACATCAGGAAACGAAAAAAGCTGGTCGAGGAAATCAGGTTGCTGCGTATTGTCCACTGTGGGCTGTGGGGGTTCATTGATGAACTCGAAGCCCGAAGCGAGGGGTGCTGGCGTGGGTTGAGGTGCTGGAACAGGTTGAGGTGCTGGAGCAGGTTGAGGTGCTGACAATGTCTCCACGGGTTTCACTTCCTGCTTATTCTGCTCTTTGAACAATTGCTCCCACCCACCAGCGCGGTGCCATTTCTTCTTGTCGTACTTGTTCCTGGCGATGATCTCCAGTTCCTGGAAACTACGGGGTGCCGCGGGAGGGGCTCCTTCGGCATGGCAGTACACAAGACGAGCCTTGTCGTTCCCCATCCGCTCCATGGCTTCGATCTCATCCGGGCACCATATGTACGTCCCCATGCATGACTTCACCTTGGATATGTGTGCCCCCAGGCCCCTGTGGATCTGCGAGCACTGTGTGCACACGAACACGCCCAAAGTCACGCTTGCCCACCCGGACTGCACATCACCACACTCGGCACACATTGCGTTCCCCCCAGCACGCTTCACCGTGTTTATCTTCGCCAGCAGCGACTTTTCCTTCCTCATAATGGTGTGCTTCGGATACGTCTTCCCAAGCTTGCTCACAATTGTCTCCGTCATTGTTTCGTGTTTTAAACCTGGGGTGGTGGTGGGAGGGGGGCTGCCAAATGAAACACATGCGCAAAGAAGGGGAAAAAAAAAAAAGAAAAAAAACATAATTAAGAAAGAGATTAAGAAACGCAGAGAGCATCCTGCAGAAGGGACTGAAGTGCCTCCTTGAATGCATTCTGGTGCTGCTGTTCTGTCATTGTGAAAGACTCCCGCGAGGTGATGGTGAACGTGGTGTGCGTCGGTGAGACTGTGTAACAACAGCTCGAGCTAGAAGGGGGTGTTGGTGCTGGTATTGAACAGGACAACGGACAGCTCGTCTCGAGGTGCCGTGTGATGAGCTTAGCAGGAAGCTGCGAAGGGTGCATGAGAGTTGCGGAAAGGCTCGTCAAAGCACACTCCACACACCGTCGGTGGTGCTGGCAAGCTGACACAAGCGCCGTTTTCCTTTCACTCTTCGTCACATTCTTGTCAAGAAAGACCATCACATTATACAGCACAGCCTCTTCGGCTGTGAAGACACACTCAGACAAACCGCCTCTGAACAGCTTGAGCTCGATCAAGTCCACCGTCATCTCGAGCTTGCCTTGCAACAAGTAAGCAGCAGCAATGCACATCACATGGCACAGCGACCCAATCTCCGCAAAGACACCCCGCAGCACGCTGGTTTCCATCACAACACAGCACCCCGCATGCCATGGGGCAGTGATGCCTGGAACACCTGAGGCTAGCCAGGCCAACCCCACACTGCTTCCGTATGTGAACACCACACCTGTGCTGCCAACGTGGCACGACAACATATTTGAAGGTGGTGTGCATTGCTCGCCCAGACATATGGTAAACATGCAGTCTTCTTTGTCTTCGGGCTTTACATGAGTGTTCGAGGGTGATGCTCGAAGTTCTTTCAGCACAGGCAGGTACCGCCCGTAAGGTATGATGGGGAGTTTGTACGGGGTACTGTGGTACAGGAAGAGAAAGTGCCCGGCAGGTTGGAACAGGGAGCGGATGTGGTAGGTGGATGCGACTGCTTTGTTCTTAAGTGTGCCGTACCTCGGTGGGAGGGAGTGCGTCGATATGCAGCGTTCAATGACAGCAGCGCATATTTGCAGGAGGTCGCCCTGAATGGTGCATCTTACCTCAGCAGCATTTCGTGTGTCCTGGATTGGGTATTTTTCCGGGTTTTTAGAGATGTCCTTGACCTCGGTTATCAGATCTTGTCGGTTGGCAGGGATGCCCTTCAAACTCGCGGTAGTTAGCACCACGCTAGGTAGGCATTTGTCCACCTCTTCGCCGGACATCCCAATCGTCAGCCAGCGCGCCATAACGAGCCCGCCTTTCAGAACGTCGCTTCCTTGGTTGGCCCTCAGCAAGATCCTCAGTATTTTCATCCGAAACCATTTCGTGGTCCAGAGCACAATGCATATTATAGTGACAGTCCATAGAAACATATTTTTTGGTTGCCTCTGGTTTTTTTTTTTTTGTTTCTTCTTTTTTTTTCTTCCCCCCCCCCGTGTAAATGGCGCTGTTGGTTGTTTGTTGACAAAAAAAAAAAGAATTCTTGGAACGGGGATAAAAAAAAAATGAATATAAACAATAGTACAAGTGGTACAGGATGGCGGGGGCTAGTAGAGGCCTTTGGTGTATCCGAGCCAGGTTTCCGTTGCCGCTGTGCGGTAAGCGGGGGGCGCGCTTGAAACGCAATACTTCAGCTTCGCGGGGAATTCGAGGCTGCTGGAGGTGATTGCGTGGGGAAGCTGCCTGCAGGGGCCTCTGAACTGCGAAGCGGCCTCCTTGCTGGACTTGTCCATGAGCTCGGTGGCAGCGGAGGCGAAGGAGTGAATGGTCTCGCGCGACACGGGAGCATGCTGCGCGCCTCTTTTCTTCACCCTGCCCAGGAATCTTTTGCACAGATCCGTTTCGTGTTTTTCCGCTTTCGCAGCCGCACGCTTGCGAAGCTTCCTCCGCACGACGAAGGCCTCTGTGGCGAGCAGCTCGGCTCGTGTTTCAGACAGGATGCCTTCCGAGCATTTCAAAGCCATCGATTGCATGGAAGCCGACAAAGGCTGTGCGGTCAGTTGAAACTTATGCGGTTGCGGCTTCCACAACGAGGGCTCCGACAAGGACTGGAGGTGTGCGTCAACGTGTTCAACTAACTGTCGTGACATTTCGTTGTGCCGTAGCCTGTCCTCCGCGCGTGTCTCCAGCACCCTCAGCAGGTACCCGTGTTCCATGTTGCAGATGGCTATTTTCCTGTCCAGCGCGGAGTACTTTCTGACGCATGCTTGCAAACGTTTTCGCATTTCTTGGACTTGTTCCTCGGAGACGTTCTCCTCGACAGAGACGTGGTGTTGAAGCACCCTGTGGACGTCCATTGTTTGCTCTTGGCGTTGCCTGGTGATGTTGTACTCCAGCACCGACACAGCCTGCTCCAAGCGTACGGCACGCTGCTTCAACTTGTCGGAATGCTGCGTGAAAATGCTCACCGCCTTCAACGGTAGAGGCATCGCCGCATTGATAAGCGTTTCGTTCCGTGTGTACGCGGCTTCCAGGTCTCTCATGCGTCGTGCGTAGGTGTTTCTTAAGGTAGCTACGGAGTCGACTTTTTCTAGGTCGGCGGCGCAGTTCGAAGCGAGTTCCCGGGTTACTTTTTCCTTCTCGATTTTGAGGGCTTTGTACTGTGTTTGGCTGACGTGAGCTGGCGGGAGAGAATCGGGGTCTTTGTGCTGCATGATGTCGATTTCGAGCTTGTCGATGTCTCGGACGAGGTTGTCCTCTTCTTGCTCCTTGTGTTCTTGATAGAGCAGTAGTGAGCTCTCTTGTTCCTTGGCTCTTGTCAGTTCGTTTTGGAGGATCTGTTTCTTGTCTCTGTATGCGCCGGTTGCCACCAAGAGTTTTGAGTTGACGTCCTTGGCGTCGGCACATTTGCTCTTCCCGTGCTCGATTGTTGCGCGAATCTTTTGGTTCTTGCTGGTCCCGTTCGCAATGCCGCTTTCAATCTCTTGCAGGCGGTTTGTTAACCCTTCGCTGCTCGCTTGGATCTCCTTCAGCGTTGTGGCCAAGGTGACGTTCGCCTCGTTCTTCAACTTGATTTGCAGTTGCATCGCGTTGGCCTCCGATTTCTGTTCGACAAACCTGTCCTCCCGCTCACGGCATGTTTCTTCCTGTGCTGTTTTCTCGCTTGTTTCTTCACTGTACGCCAGTTTTTCGTCTTCCGTCTCACGTTCTTGCTTCGCGATGGCTGCAGTTACCTTTTCCAACTGTGCCTCCCATTCTTTGAGATTTCTTTTGTTTCGTGTGTCCATGTTCCGTAGCTGAAGGACTTCTGTGTTGAGCATGCTGGTTTCTTGAATGAGGCCCAGGGCATTACGCTGCAACTCTTCGATTCTCTCCGCGTGTTTGTTCGTCAGGTCCAGGTCGGAATTTTCTCTCGTTGTAAGGTAGGCCTTCTTGAGATCTGCGATCTCGTCCCTCGCCTTCTGCTCGTGATCGACACCATCGAAGTCAGGGGGCTTCACCATCGTTGTTTCCTTTGTCTTTCTGTTCTTGTAGTAGTACCGTCCGTTCTTGCAGACTTGCGCCCACACGGACTTTACAGGTGCCGATTTGACCTCTGTTCGAATGTCTTTAATGCGCTTGAGGTCCGCCTCTGTCGCAGTGAAGGGGACTGGGCTCTGGCCGGTCTTTCTGTTGGCGTGTGTGAGCCGCACGGTTTCTTCGATCGCAGACTTAACGCCCTTGTTGTTTCTGGTCGAGGCTTCGAAATAAAGGTGCAGGCCGTTCTCCTGGCAGAATGCCGCTGCCTCTACCACTTTGACAATTTGCATTTTATGGTTCACAGCTTTTTTGAGTAAGTCCATTCTGGTGGCGCAGAGACCGATGGTTGCATTGGGTGCTGCTTGGCGGACAACAGGTAGCCACACGTTACGGATGGACTCAAACAAGCTCTCCCGTGCAACAGGTGTGTAGCACAGTAGAACAGCGTCGGCTGTGACAAGCTGCGTGCTGCGTGGTGTGGCCTCGTGTAGGAGGGTTACGTTGACGAGGGGGTCCGGCTCCGAGGGTTTCATTCCCACTATTTTGGGTTTGAACGTTTTTGGCGACTTCTTCCCCTTCGTGACCTTCTGCATGACGCCAGTACAGTACAGCTGCATCATGCCGGGGATGTCGCAGTTGGCGTCGCCCGCTACTACTAGATTCATGAGGTCTGCACCATCCACATCGGTGGGGGCAAGGGCTTCAGCCCTCACAGGCGATGCGCCGCGGACAGCTGGCTTGTCCTTTTTAGCTTTCTTCCCTTCCTTCGTATCCTTCACATTGCTTCCCGTACTTGGTTGAGGCGGTGGGGGTGACTCCGGGGCTGTGACTGTGATCCCCGCCATGCTTAATGGTGGCCCCTCTTCCTTTATTGAACGTTTTTTTTTTTTTTTTTTTTTTGTGGTACAAAAAAAATAAAAATAAAAAAGGGGAGTGAAAGAAGAGAGAAAAAAAAAAAAAAATAGCTCACAGAGAAGGGAGGGGGAAAAAAAGAAAAAGAGGGAAGGACACCTCATAAGATGCGTGCCATTGTGGGGTGTCTTTTTTTCATTGAACCCTGTCAGGTCACTGGGGCAAGGGGGAAGGGGGTTCTTGCCCCTCACTTTTAAGTGTACCTTAGGAAAGCAAGACAATAAGATGCTAAAAAAGATTTTTTTTTTTTAAAAAGTAAAGGAAGGTCTCGGCCTAGTTCTGGCCTGACATATTTTTTTTTCTCCCCCGCAGAACTGAAGAAACAGGGTTTTTGACAAGCCAGTTTCAGGCTGTGTGGTTAATAAAGGGAAAAAAAAAAAAAAAAATGGGGCTTTGATTGCAACACTAGGTGGCGTTAAGCGTGCAATGAAGCACGAACCACCTACTTGATTACAGGGGGCGCTCCCCGGCCGAGTTGTAGCTTCTTTTGCGTTCCGCGTCGTGTCCTTAATGCGTGCGGTGTGCTCAACCCTAGCCGGGGCGTCCCGGGTAACCAAGATTCTGCGCTCGTGCAGTTTGCTGCCTGTTCGTCACCCTGAGCATCTGCGTTACGTTCTTCCACTCGGGCGCTACCGGTGATGACCGACGAGGAGGTCAACAGCGAACAACACATCTGATGTACTTCTTATATTTCCATGTTATCCCCACCACCTAAAAAAAAAAAAAAAAAAAAAAAAAAAAAAAAAAAAAAAAAAAAAGAGACATTTACCTGGGTACCTGCGGTATGTGGCAGGACGCCTGAAAAAATAAAATAGAAGCCTGAACTAAAAAATAAAATAAAATAAAATAAGGGAGACAAAGCACCACACAGAGCAGAGAATTTTTTTTTTCTTCCAAAATATATAACTTCTAATAAATTACGATGAATAAGGTCAGTTTTCTTGTCCGAAACATGGTGGGGACTGCTGCTGCGCGCGACTGTAGATCAATATTAAAAATATATTTTGGAAACCGATGGACAAAAAAAAGATAAAAAAAAAAAAGTCATGGAACAAAAAAAAAAGATAAAAAAAAAGTGAGGCTGGCGGGAGCAGAGTCTAGGAAGAAAGAGAAAAAAAAAAGGAACAAAACCCGCCAGTGTAAATGATTAATCAGCAAGGGATAAAAAGAAAAAAGAAAATAAGAACCAAAAAAAGGGGGGGTAATAAAATGCAACTTTTCGCAGCAAGACCCCCCCCTCCCCCCCCCCCCCCCCCACACATCTTGTCCACAAAGGAAGAAGAAGAAAAAAAAATCTGGGGAAGAATCGTGAAACATAAAATAAGTCTGTCAGAACAAAAAAAAAAAAAAAAAAAAAAAAAAACATTGTGATTTATGAAACAAAGCAGCGGCGGCGGCGGGGGAGGGAGGGAGGGGGTTAAAAGTCCTGCAAACACACAGTAAGGGGAAAAAAAAAAAAAAAAAAAAAAAAAGAAAACCGAAAGTTTCGCAACTTCCTTCCCTCTATCTATCATTCAATTGACCGGGGCTCGGGGCATATAAACGAAACCAGGTACTCCAGCAACATCGGGAAGGTGTGCTGCCCGTGGAGCCGTTTCCAAGCCAGCAAAAAAAATTTGGCTTCTTTTCTCCGGGTGGCGAGGGCGGCTTTTTCTGCGATAAAGAGGTGTTTTATATGAGAATCCAGGGGGTGGTCCCAAGAGGAGCAGCCGTTGGCAAAGTTGAAGAAGTAAACCTCGTCCTGGTCCGTCTTGCAGCTTCTCCACGGCGATGGCACCGGGGCCTGCAGACCTTCGATGGCTACCCATGTTAAAGGTCCGTCAGTTTCTAGATCCATTCCAACCCAAGCTGCATATTCCTTTATCTCCACAGAGGAAGGTGAGTACTTCGGGTCTACTGCAATATCTAAGACCACGCTTGCTGTCCCGTCCGTCCACGGGTACACAGACCCGGCAGTAGGCATCACGACACCTGGGATGTCTTTGAACTCATATCGTTTGTCCATGACGCCATGCATCTTGGGGCATGACCTCCCCTTCCTGCACGTCGCAGCATAGTGCTTCCTGCACAGCCCCGGCAACATGCCCCCCTCCGCCGCCGCGATGTTCTCTTTTAATGACGCCGCATCTTCATCCTCGCCTGGCCCCATGTTCCTCTGCATACCTTCCATGTTTACTATACCCATTTTTTTTTTTTTTTTTTTTCCTTTTTTCGGGTGAAATTGAGGGGTATTAAAAAAAAAAAAAAATCTACGTTTTTTTTTTTTTTTTTTTTTTTTTTTTTTCTCTTTTCCCTCAACTCGTGACTTGGATGACGTTCGATTTTTTTGTCACGGGTTCGTCGCCGTCTGGCGGGTAGAATGTCACCTCGCAGTAGATGGATCCCACCGCCACGGGGGATATTTGCGCGGTGAACGCGGTGGAGGACTTGTCCTTGCCGAGAAGACGCGGGTCGGGGAGGGCAACATCTTCATTCACAATCTTCACGTTGAAATTCTCCGCCCGCGCCCCTGTTGTTATGTTATTGAAGCGATCCTTCGTCGTGAGGATGAGCGAGATGGGCACATTGATGGGGCACGTGTCCGCATCAAGCACAATGGAGCAATGTGGGAAGGACAGCGCAGCAGGTTTCACCTCGATGTGGTTACTCGTCAGCTTTTCCTTTGTCACGGCCGGCATAGTTAGTTCAATAAAAGCGGGGCCTCTCTCCGTGGGTTCCAGTTCACTGATTAGCATCAACCCCTTCACCTTGCAGGGTGATGGGGCTACCTTTGAATACCCATTCTTTACCTCTAACTTTATCTGTTTCAACAACCCCTCCAGCTCTTCGGCGTCGTTCGAAAGGCTGTTTTTGTACTGGTCCCTCAGCGTCACCATGGCGGTGCACGTCCTGCCGGCAACCTGACTCGACGGTTCCAATTTAATATGAGAGCTTGCAGGGTGGAACTCTGCACTGTATACTGTCACAGGTGCGCCAGCAACAGTGTTTTTCGAACCCTTTTCTTTGATTGTCACCTTTGCCTTGCCTTGCTTTACAGGCACAAATGTAAACCTTTTTTTTTTTTTTTTTTTTTTTTTTATAAATCTCTTTCCGAAACATACTTGAATCCGCCGTGTATCTCCAGCAGCTCCGACGGCACAGGTGAGTCTCTCTCGTTCACTATGCTCGCCGACATTGATTTGATATCAAAGGCTGTCTGTATAAATGGTTATTTTTTTTTCTCTTTTTTTCCCCCCCCTCCTACATACCGGGTTTTTGTGGCAATCCCTGACGAAGACTTCCACTGAAACCTTGTTCCCTGCACGGACGAGCTCGGGGTTTATCTTTATTACGCTTGTGCGGGTGTCGGGCTTGCCCTGCAGTTGTGTTGGTAAACAAGCGAAAAAAAAAAAAAAAAAAAAAAAAAAAAAAAAACAAGAACATACCCCAGAGACCGGGATAGTTTTCTCCAGTTTGTGCGCTGTCTCGTCTCTGGCGCATTTACATGTCACAGTCATGCTTCCCTTCCATCGTGGTTCGAAGGGGAGTGTGAGGTCCGACGCTTGTCCGCCGAACATCCCTCCTGGTGCAAGCGGTCCTGAGGGCTGCAGCTCATTTGACTGAGGTCTTGGGCTGCCTTCCGAAGGGGTACCGACGTTTAAAAGCGTCCAAACAAAGTCCTGCACCGACATAGACCCTAGTGACGTGGGGTTGTTGAACTTGTCACGCAGGGACAGCACCGCCTTGCATTGTTCTCCCGCTGCCGTCTTATCGGGAAGACCAAGCGTGCATTTGGGGAAGAACAACGGTCCTGGCATGACCCTGCAAGCAGGGGACCTCAAGGACGCTCCTTGATACACAACGGCCCCGCATGCATCGCCTGCTACGGTCGCGACAGCTGTGAACACAAACATGTTGTTGCTGTCCTTGGCAGCTGTTACTGGTGAGCATGTTGATGACGAGCTGCCATTGTCGATTTTCACGACGAACATGGAACCGACGGTGCCGCCTGTTGCGTTGCCGTGCGAATCTTTGATGACAATCGTGAAGTGCAGCGTGTCGCCAGCGGTGACTTCTCTCTCCTCCAACAGCACGGCGCAGTTGTTCCGCCAATCCAACGACCCCGACTTCACGTCAATCGCTATCTTGTGTGGTGCCTCTAAAGGCTGCGGGCTGTATCTCACCTCTATCTCCGTTGTACCCGCCACCTCGGGCTTCAGTTCAAAGTGGAACACCGACGCATGTTCGATATCCGCCTTCACCATGGCACCAACACCGCTTGGCACATACGGTTGAGGCGATACCACAAGCTGCCCGTTGGCCTTCACCACCATGTTGAAAGATGACTCTGTCCCGGGGCATGCTTGGTTGCCGTACTTGTCCCTGCACGTGATGACGCCGATCACGGATTCCCCTGCCTGGGCTACTCTCCTCTTCTCTCCGGCGTTTCTGGCCGGGAGCTCAGTCGTGCTCTGTGTCCAGTCAACAGGGCCTGATTTCACTTCCGCGCTGCTTCCTTCGATGGTCTCTCCTGTCTTCTTCCGCACAGCGCCCACTGTAACGACGCCTTTCTTTATCGGTTCGCAGTAGAACCGCACCTGTGTGGTCTCGGTTGCAGACACGTAGTCGTCGATGATAAATGCCTGCAGTTTCCCGCCACCGTTTGCCAGATTGAACTCGACCTCGTTGGGGGGCAGGGCCGAGGTGGGGTTTCCGAACCTGTCCCTGAATGTGAGGGTGCCCTCAAGATGGTCGCCAGCAAATACCCTAGTGGTGGCCCAGCTGAGGGTGGAGTTCGGGAAGCTCATCTCAGCAGGCTTCACGTAGATTACGTTGGACTCTTTGGGAACATCGAAAAACTTGACAGTCGAACACGCTGTGCCCGCACGGGTAGGCTCGGCTGTGAAAGCAAAGGTGGCCTCACCGGTCGCCACGACGTCGCTGATCCTTGTGTTGTTGTTTTCGTTCCACACAGTGGCAATGAAGTCGTGCGGCTTGGCACCGTTGGCGTCGTTGCCGAATTTATCTTTCACAGCAATACTGCAGCTGGCTTCCTCGCCCGCCTGAATCTCCGCAGGGTTAAGTGTAATGGAACAGTTGCTCCAATCGATGCCGCCGCCTCTGATGAGGCATTTGCTGGATAGCTCCACGGTGCCACCGACGAGTGTTGCAAACGCTCTGACCTCGCCCATCATCTTCGGCAGCACGTTGAATGCGAACGTGCCGTACTCCTCTGTGGGCAGCATTGTCACGTCGAGGAGCTCGTGGTCGGCATCTGCGAAGTTCTTGCATGAGATGGTGATGTCTGTCTGTTTGAGAGCGATGCAAGAAAGCCCTGAAGTGTACCGCAGGATCTCGGAAGGATTCTCGAACCTATCCCGGGTGAGGACCTTCCCAGACACCTGCACGCCTGCCATGGAATCTTCCCTGTCGAACGTGAGGACGGAACGTTCCCAGCACACTTCGTCTGGTGCAATGGTTGCAAGGTTGCTGTCCTTGTTGGCGCCCCTGAAGGCCACCCGTGCCATCACATCGCCTACTGCCGTCGGTGAGAACTGGAACCAGAACCGGGACCCCACACCGTCCAAAGGGGTTGAATCCTTCGTTGCCTGCGATAGAGTCTCGCCGCCGACATCGCACACCTGCTTCAGGAAGTCGGAGGCAAACACATTCTCGGTCGCCGTCTCGTTCCCGCACTTGTCGGTGAGCGTCACATCGCAACGCAGTACTTCACCTGCTTTCACCTTCAGACGATCAAGTACCACAGAACAGTCGTCCCAGCAAACCCTCCCAGGGGATATAACGCATCGGTTGGACTCTTTTGAGGAACCTGAGTAGAACACCTCCACCCACGCGTGTCCTGTGGCCCGGGGTTCGAACGAGAAAAAGAATTTCCCCATCTCACCATTGATGGGCGAGTGGTCCAACCGCGTGCCTTCGTTCCAAACGGTTACCTGGAAGTCCGTGTTGTGCGCCATGGGGCTCACGTTCCCGTAGCGGTCGCGGGCAGTGATGTTGACAGCCACCGACTCCCCTACCTGGGCTGTCTCCTTGATCGTGACGGTTGAGGCTTCCCATGATAGGGAGCCTGCTGTAACTAGGACATCGTTTGACTTCCTTCTGGCGTCATCCATGCTTGCTGTTGCCCAGACTGTGCCTGCTGTGAGGGGTTCAAACCCGCACGTGATTGTGCCGCCACGTGAGATGAGCGGTCCGTGCTTCACTTCCAACTGTGCTGTGGGCTCGGATGTGACGCACAGTTCGATCTGATCAGCGTCCAGTTCCGAGAGGAGGTTCCCGAAGCTGTCCCTAGCGAGGATCGTGCACGTGACCGTGTGGCCTGCTTGCACCTCGCGAGGCACAAGGCTGACCGTGCTTTGAGACCAGTCAATGGCGGCCTTGGGCATCGACACAGTGACCTTTGTCACCACCCTTTCCCTCGTTCTTATCGATTCCGACTCGAGCAGGGTTAACCCACGTCGAACGCACTTGAACTGCATCTCGTACTCAGATACTTCACCCTTCACAGGCACCAGATCCACTCTCGATTCGTCATCGCCAGCACGCAACCACATTTCAACATCCTCGTGTCTTACGTTTGCAGCCCTGTTTCCGTAGATGTCTCGCAGCACCATCACACCGGACGTCACGTCACCTACCTCAGCTTCGCAGGAATCCAGCACCACAAGTGTGTTCTTGAAGTCTGTTCTGCCCGGCCGGCACTCGTGGTAAGACGCGCTTTGTTTCATAAGGCCGCAGAAACCCACCTCGATGTCTATCTCGCCTTCCTCTGTGGGGACAAAGCTGAATATGAAGCTGCCATCGTCCGCTTGTTTCAGAACGGTGGTGGCCAGCTCCACCACATTGTGCACGGCGATGGTGAAGTCTTCGAGACCTGCGCTGGTGGCCAGGTTCCCGAGGCGGTCGCGCAGTTCGATCCTTCCAAACATTGGCTCCCCTGCGGTGGTCAGCTCCGGTGCGATGGCAAGCTTCGACCGTCCGAGCCAATCGATTGGACCGGCAACCACCGTCACGTTGTTGGATATCTTGCATTTTCCACGGCACGCGACACCAATGGGGAAGGTACCCACGTTGGCAAGCTCCAGTGTGAACTGGAAGGTACTGCCGTCATCGGATGCGTTGGTCGGCTCACTGAGCAGAGTGACTCCACTGTGTCCGAAAGGCAGCACATCAAGCTCTCCGGAGGTCACTCCGCAGCTTATCTTCTTTCCAGAGTGGTCTTTTATCACTAGCACACAGTTGATGGATGCACCAGCTGTCACGATCCTCGGCGTGCACACCAGCGTTGACTTGGCCCACGATAGGTTGGCGACTTTGTTGCTGCTCGCTGGCACGCTTGGCGAGCTGGATAAGAAGCTCCCTCCCAGGTCTCCTGCTCTTTCTGGGCTGGCTTTGCTCTCACTGCGTAAAATGCACAGCTGGCTCGGATCAACGACTGTGTCGCTGGTCGCGCCCATAAACTGCACGGTCACCCCGTAGCTGTCCACGCCCGTCACCCGTCCGAGCTGCGTGCTACTGGTGCCCCCTTTTGTTTCCACATCGTAACCGATATTGAAATCGGATGTTTTGTACAGTCGCCACACATTCGTGTGCTTCAAAGCCTTCTCTCCATACGGGGGTGGGAAGATGACCTGCACCCTCCCCTCGTTTGGGGGCATTGTCTCGATCCCCTCGACGCGGCCTTTAATCCCGTTCAGCTCCTTTGCGCCAATCAGCCCGTACGCCTCCGCCTCGCAGCCAGGGGGGAACCATTCGCTCACCGACTTCTCAGGCCGTACAATGTCCAGTTTTTTGGAGTCCCTCCCTCTTGCCGGACTGGACATTTGCCGCTGTTTCGGTGAGCCCGGTGTTTCCAATGAGTTCGCCTCATGCATCGAGGCATTCACGTAGCCGTACTTCTGTGGTTTGTGGTGTTTTCGTGTGCCGTTGTACTTCCCGGTGGGTGTTGCCAAACCGCACTTTGTAACCAGGGAGTGTTCTTTCCAATTCGCATCGGAGTCGGTAGTCGGCAGCACAACGTGCTTGTGGCCCACAACTGTTAAGTCTAGCGACGCGGAGGACAGTTGCAAGCAGACAGACGCACTGATGGGAGGCGCGGATCTGGAAGAACGCTTTTCCTTCGCCGCGGTGATGGTGCCCGTCCCCATGGCTGCCATGGCCCTCGAAGGGAGACCCTCTTCGCTTGGCGGCGGTAGGGAAAACAGGGATCGGGCAAGGCTGCAGTCTGCGAAGGTGTGGATGCCCTCGTGGGTGAGCTTTTGCAACTGCGACGAGTACCTCTCCGCCAACCACCGCGGCATGATGTGCGACGCCTCGTCCAGCAGGAGGAGGGAAGGCTTGATCCCCGTGCGGTCAGAAGCTACTACAGAGTCCACAGCATTCAAAACCTGCTCGTTGAACCCGACTACAGAACCTGCCACAAGCACCTCAGGGAACTCAGACAGCGCTTCAGTTGCATAGGCACGGTGAGTGATCAGCTGCTGCAAGAACTTGAGCCTGAGGTGCGAGTAGAACCTTTGCACATGGTCGTTGCTCATAAGCTCGACAAACTTGTCTAGCGCCTTGTCTTGGATCTCATGTTGCAGCTTAATGTATGAGGCTTGCTTCGTAAGCGCCTCGGGTGCGTCGACAAGGTCTTGAGAGTGTCTGACAAGCACTTTCTCTCTCCGCGTTATGTCATCCAGGTCCTTGCGTGCTTTCATGGCGGATACCAGCAGGCTTTTCCCGTATGCGGATGGCTCCCTAAGCAGGTCGCGGATCTTGTCAATGGCGTCAAGTAGTAGCGACGCTTCTTCGGTCTCCGACAAGGCTTTGTGAAGGGCCTCTACTTCGTCTGTGCCGATGTGCGATAGGAAGTAGGTGTTCAGAATGGTCCCCCGTTGTTCGATGAGCAGCTGGTGGTCCTTAGCAGCGCGCTCCAGGTTGAAGATCGGATAGATGCAGTTCCGGTTCTTTCCGGTCGGGTGGTACCCTTTTTGCTTCGCCTCGTAGTTGGTGCCCAGCGCGTAGTAGTACTTGTAAGGGTGTGCGGCTTCGGACTTGTTCCAGTGGCTGCCGTCGGTGGTCTTGATACCGACCATGGAGAGGAGCTCCTTGTCATTCCAGCTGTGGTCGAGCTCCTCGTCACGTGTAGCAAGGGGTATCGCATCATCAGAGGCACAGTTCGGGAACTCCGAGACAGCATCGACAATCAAGTCTGCTGGTGGCATGCGCGACTTGATGTTGGCGACGACATCTTTTCTGAAGAACGCGACGATTCTCGCCAGCACGCATTCTCCAAATGTTTTTGCGGCAGCGCTTGTGAGGGAAGCGATCTGCTCCTCGAAGCGGAACGTGATGCGCAATGACGCGTCCTCCGCAACATCCTGCATAACCTCACACAAATCCCTCACAGACGCTCCTTCACCGCACTGCCTTAAGAAGTGTGTTGACAAGTTTCTACATGACACTCTGAACTCAGTCCCCAACACGTTGACATTACACGCAGCAGTGGTTTCGTTAAGCGACGCTGCCAGGACAAAGTGCAGCAGGATGTCAAGGAGTTTCGACTGCACGACTGTGAAGAATGCGGTGAGGGTGTGGTGCATTAAGGTGGTTGTCAGCTCCTTCGCCCGCTGCTGCCGCCGTTCGTACGCAGCAGAGAGATCTTTCAAATCGTCGTTTAAAATATCGTGGGTGTTCCCTGTAAAGAGGCTGGACCCGTCGTTCACCCTCTGTTCCGTGAGCCTGATGTCATCTAAGATTTTACTGGTACCTGCTGCAAGGACATCTATTCTATCGTGTAAGCGTTGTTGTTGTACGTCTGCCTCTTGGCGGATCTTCCCGATGGCTATTTGTACAAATTGCAGGTCAACGGAGGCACTGCCGGTTGCGGTGGTTGCTGCGGACTGGGTTTGTTTTAGTACGTTGTAGCACGGCTGGCAAACTCGCTTTGTCCCGCCTTGTGTCCCACCCTGTCCTGTTGGGACCAACGCCTGGAAATTTGTGCACGCATCGCAGAATACGCCGCCGCAACTTTGTTTTGTTGTTGGATTTTTTTTTTTTTTTTTTTTTTTTTTTTTTTTTTTTTTTTTTTTTTTTTTTTTCTTTTTTTTTTTATACCTTCTGCAGTGGTGCCGTCTTTTTATCGTGCTGAACCGGGTCCCGCATTTGCACACTTTGACCGAGTCGTCCCGCGCCCAGTTTTCTCGTCCTTTTTTTTCTCGAAACCCCGCTTCTTTAGAACCACCGACGAAGTCTCGCAGCCCCATTTTTTTTTTTTTTTTTTTTTTTTTTTCGAGGCCCGCCCCCTTAGGGCCCTGTGAAATTCGTTTTTACAGTGCAATCAAAAAAAAAAAGAAAGAGAAAAAAAAAAAAAAAAAAAAAAAACTAGAAAAAAAATAAAAATACGAAACTAACTGAAGTGGAAAGGATTTTTTTTCTTTCTTTCTTGGCTTTTCAACGCACGTAAGAGAGCATGTCGCAAGGAGGTTTGTCCTGTGTCACCGTTTTTCTTTGGGACATTTTTTTTCTTTTTTTTTTTTTTTTTTTTTTTTTGTATCAATGCAACGTCTCTCAGCTCACAGGCCTGACGATGCTTTGAGTTGGTTGTTTTGAATTATTGTCGCGTGGCAGGTGCTGCAGACTCTCTTCTCTTTTTCCACCGCGCCTTCTGACCCCGATGGGACCATAGCAGTAAAGCTCGTGCAGTCATCACAGAACACCCCCCCGCAGCTGTGTTGCATTGTCTTGTGTTCCACAGGTAGTCCACACATACCTCCTGCAATGGTGCTTTCTTAGAATCAACGAAAACACAGCACCACATTTGCACGACGTGGCAGATTCGTCACTGGCCCAGTTCTCCCTCCCTCGCTTCTCTCTGAACCCCATTTTTCTTTTCTTTTTTTTTTTTTTTCTACCTGCGAAGACGATTAGCAAAAGGAGAGGCCCCAAAAGGGAAAGAAATAAATAAATAAGAAAATGTAAAAGAAACCTAAGAGAGATTGATATTGTCGCGCAGCCGCTGTGCTGTTGCATGGTGACCGTTGGTAGATAGAACGTCAGCATGTTGGAGCCTGCTGTCCTTCACATCTTTGGGGACTTTGAGGCAGCATGCACCGTGCGCCAACAGCATGTCAAGCATGTCGACTGCAGCAGCTTCACCCCCTTCAGTGTAAAGCTGAAAGGCTAGATCTACAGGAGACTGGAGGGCGAGCCGCGTTTTACGCGCTACTTTAGTCGGGGGGATGTAAGGGTGGTCGGCCTTCGCTCCAGCACCCAACAAATGTTCCAAGACATGCATGTGCCCATGCAAAACACACCAGTGGACGGCGGAGCGGTACTGGTTGTCGCGAGCGTCGAGGTCTGCAGTACCAAGAGACGTAACTACCTCCACAGCGCGTAGCTGCCCGCTGCGAGCCGCGTAATGGAGGATAGTCTGCTGTGCCTTGTCCCTCACCCCAATACTTGTATGTGGTAGCAAGGCCTTCAGACATCTTTCGTGCCCTCCAGCAGCAGCAAGATGCGCTGGAGTAGCACATCTCTGTGTCACGCAATGCGGATTGAGACCTTGCTCTATCAAGTAATCTACAACCTCGGCCTGCCCCTCGCCAGCAGCAAGGTGCAACATCGACATCCCCTTCCTTGGTTTTGGAAGCTGCAGACCAGAGGACACGACGTCTCTGAGGGCTGCAAGATGACCTCCTCTTACTATCTTGTTGAGGATTTCAGGATGCGAGGAGTCGCTTGTCAGAACACCATTCGAGGACAAGTATGCAGCATAGTCTTTGAGAGTGGAGTGTTCAAGTAGCTTGCAGGGTGCGTAGGTGCCCCCTTCGCACATGCCCATGAAGCATTCTGCATCGCCTCCGCCAACGCCGTCCTGTGTCTGAAACAACCCGTTGGAGTGTAGAAAGAGTGCTGCGTCACCAGAGGCTTCTGTGGGCTTCTTGTTCACCTTGTCGCCTTCCCACCCGACACCTCCACCGCCGCCTAGCACCTGGGCACGGATCTTGCGCACGGCGAGAATGGCTTGAATAGAAGTCCCTCCCAGGTCATGCCAGTCGGAGCCTGCGTGCACTTCTGGTGTTCCAAGGATCGCCTCCCACACAGTCCCCACAAGGACTTCAAGTGGTGTGTTCAGACGGATGAAGGCGGCTGTGTCTCTCTGGACGCCTCTTGTAACTAATGTTTTCCTGTCGATCTTTGCATTGGCTGTCATGGGCAGTGCGGCTACGGGTATGAACCTCCTCGGCACCATGTGCCCCGGCAGCCTTGCCATGCACCGCTCGCGAAGTACATACGCCGCAACGTCATCGGGTGCCGTCGTAACTACGTGGGCTAAGAGCTGCCCTTCATGAGGCACCACGCAGCTGCTGCTAACTAGAGAGCTCTCGTTGATGACTTCTTCAATCTCAGAGGGCTCGATTCGTATCCCGTTCAACTTGACCTGCGCGTCGGTCCTGCCCACCACGTGCAAGTCGCCGTCGACCAGCCTGCAGATGTCCCCTGTCGCGTAGCACACGCCGATGCCGGGTACTGTCATGAAGGACTGCGAGTCACAGCCAATATACCCGCTGCTCACACAGGTACCGGATATGTAGAGACAGCCCTCTTCGCCAGGCGCTGCAGGGCACATGTCAGTGTCCAGCACGTGTAGTTCAACACCTGGTAACGGTTGTCCGCAGCATCTTGGCGACACGCCTGGTTGCATCTCCTTGAAGGTCTGGTACACCGTGCACTCCGTTACACCGTACACGTTGTACAGCTTTGTTGTGCGTGAGGACCACCTCTGGACTAGCTTCTCGGGCATTGCCTCGCCACCAAGAGACAACACCTGCAAGTCGGGCAGCTCACCGTCAACGATAGACCACAGGGACGGTGTGGCCGTTATGTGTGTCACATGATGCCTGCTGGCGATGCCCGAGATGTCATGCAGTAAAATGGTACGAGTGGGCGCCACTAGACAGCTCCCGTTTAGTACCCCCGTCACGACATCACCCTGCGAAGGGTCAAAGGTCACACTGGACGCCATGAGCAGCACGCTGTTGTGTGTGATGCGCTCGAAGTCTGTTCGTGCCTTGGCATAGGATATGATTTGCGTCTGTGTGCAAGGGACAGGCTTCGGGAATCCTGTGCTGCCAGACGTGTGCTGGACATAGCACAGCTCGGAAGGCGGCCTTCCTGTCGATGGTTTCAAAGACAGCGCAGCGTACTGTAGAACAGTGAAGCCGCTCAAAGTGGGCACGCAGAGATGGTCCTCCGTTGTTACTATGACACTAGCCCCTACACGTAGCGCAATCCTCTTCAACCGTTCAACTGGTGTTCCGATGTCCAACGTCATGAACCATCCGCCAGCTCTACACACGGCAAGCTGCATCACTACCAAAGCCAATCCCTCTTCAACAACCAGCACTACGCCTTCTCCTTGCTCAACAGCATCTTCCAACCCGCCCGCCTTCCCATCAACAATATCCTCAAGATCCCTGTACCCCGTCACACGCCCGTCGCCCTCGATAACCGCAGGTCTTTCTCCGTGCAAGGATGCCGCGTCTACAAGCAAACATGATATACTTTGCATTTTCTTTTTTTTCTTTTTACTGAAATGTACGTTAGTAGGGCGGCACGTAGCAACGAAGGATCAGAGAGTGCCGTGGAGTAAGGAGAGAAATGAGTTGCTTGGGTCTCTATTCCGAGGTTGCGCGGAGTTGGATCTATACGCACGCGAACGGTGATGCAGTGTGGGGGACGGGGGTGCATCCAGCCGGGGGGAAGTGGGCGGGGAACTGTGGCGCAGGGCGCGCGAAGCGGTGTTGAGCTTCCTGAAGTGGCTGTACTCCCCTGTGCCTATGCCGCGTCTGGGAGAGCCGTTTTGGCTCGGCTTGTCGGGTTTGGTTTTCTTGCTGAACCGTCTGTAACTAGTAAGGTTGGGATTGATCTCAACAGCACCACCCCCACCACCCGGCCCCGGCACCCAGTTGGCCTTTCGCGGAGGGGGTGTTATGTATTCCTCAGCAGGTCGATTCAGGTACGCGCTCATTAAGTCACATTGCGTTGTGCGTCTGTCCAGTTCATCCTCCAAGGCTGTCATGGTAACTACACGCGATGCGTGGAGCGCTTCTTGCTCTGCGAGCTTGCTCGCAACGTAGAGTTGCTCCTTCGACAGCGCGGCACGATGCTTCAAGATTGACAGTTCCTTCTCCTCTAATGTCTGCATCAGGTTGTCAAGCTCTGACACATTAGCTTGATCGTCAGTAGGGATGGAACCGGCCTTCTGTCGGAGCAGGTCTTCCATGGTGTGCAGACGGGCGGCGTTTTTAGCAGCTTCCCCTTCACGTTGCTTAAGGTCAGCTTCTTTATCTTGAATTGTTTGGAGTTTCTCCTGGAGGGCCTCAAGTGCGGGTGTGGTGTCTGGAAGCGACCCTCGCTGTGCAGGTGGATCGTGCTGCATGTGCGTGCCCGACATGTATCCGCTGTAGTACGCAGCCCTGAGGTTGTAAGGGTCGTAGTTGCACTCCAATACATCATCAGATGCGAGCGGTGTCCTTGTACGGCATGCCTTCCCCATCATGGCGTCTAAGCGGTCGGACGCCAGGTCGGCTTGCTCCGCCAGCTGCAGCACGGCCTCATTCCACTTCAAGGTTTTCTCGCATGTAACGGGAGCCTTGAGGGTGGCCTCAAGGGCGTCGACCCTGTCCATTGTGTTCACGCACATCTCGCCGAGCAGTTCGTAGGACTCCCCGCCGAGCACCGGCTTTGTCGCTTTGAACACTTCTGTTGCGTGGTAGAATTCTTTCACTTCCTTGCGGAGCTCGGTCACCTTGACCGTTCTGCTCAGCGGGCCCAACTTCACCAATTTCTCCAAGCTTTCCATTTTTGCCGCCATTCGTCTCTGCTGCCTTTGTTCCAGGGTTTCCTCATCCTCGTCCGAAGAGTACACAGTGCCCTGTCCTATAATAGTGTCATTCGGCGGCTCGATAGTGCGGTACAGATCGCCCACATCGTTTGGATCAAGTCCTAGCTCGCCTGCAAGGATCTCAGCAATCTCTGCAGGTCCCTTCCCGGTGAGGAGAAGGTCGTTGATACGCCCGATGTTTTGCTCGGACGGCACGTAGACAGCAGCGGCCGACATCAAGATGAGAGGGCGGTGGTCCGAAATACGGTACTCCTTGTATGTCTTATACTTCAAAGGGATCAATTGGTTGCTCTCCTGCGGGAGGAACTGCGCTCTGGACTTTCCCGGAAGACAGCACCACAGGACTCTGTCGGAGTAAGAGGGGACCCTCTTCACGCCGGACCTCTTGCTGCAGTCGTACTCGTCCCTGTCCTTGAAATACTTGTAAGTAGGTGCGAAGGTGATGGGAGCCTCGTTGAATCCAGCGAAACCCGACCCGTCTTGCATGGTGATCGTCATTTGATCGTATTTCAGAATCTGGTCATAACGACGCTGTGAAATGAGGTGCAGAACCTCCTCGGCGGAGGCTGTGACACGATAGTTGAGGTTTCCAAACCAAAACACATAGTCGTGCTTTCCGATCTCACTGTCGTCTAAAGAGTGGCCCTTCCCACTGCCGGGGCTGCTGAAATTATCGTCGTCGAAAGACGGCCTTTCAGTGAGGTTGACGATCGGGTTCTCGTTGCAGTGCTTTGGGGGGCCTATCTCGACTTCGTTCAGGACTTCTTGATAGTTTGCGTTCCGCTTGTTGCTAGACTTTATGGAGTGGTCTAGGTGGCAGTTCACGAAGAGGAATCTCTTGGAGTGCAATGTGAAACGAATGGCGAGCGCGCCCTTCCCCGAAAAGGCGTGGTTTACACGGGTTTTCTCCTTATCTACATTGTGAACGTGCTCAAAGTGCCGTTTGGCGACGTAGACACTGACGACGAGGTTCACCTTGAACTTGGACGCCACCTTTACTAGGTCGTATGTTAGGAGCTCTTTGCTGAGCTTGTCCACCCAGGAGTCCGCACGCCCTGAGGATACCTCCTGCATCCCAAGTACTACCACGTCGGCTCCTCTCTTCGCCTGCGCCCATTTCCCGATCGACGAGATTTCGTTGTGTTTTGCGCTTTGTATGTTCCACGTTCCTATTGCTACTCGCAGGTCCTCACGCTTTAAGTATAAGTGTCTGGGGATCGACGAGAGGCAGTCCTCAAGGGGCTCTTTGTCCGGGCTGGCCATCAGCGACATACGCCTGCTGGGACTGTTCATGATGGACGCACCCCGTTGGGTGCGTGCCCCCTCCATGGCGCTGCCCTGTTGTTATTTGTTCATTATTATATCTTTTCAAAAAAAAAAAAAAGTAAAAAAATAAAACAGTTTACAAAACAAAAGGAGAAAAAAAGGGGGGGGGGGGAAAGGTTGTCGATTATTTTTTTTACTGGTGTCATGCAGTATGATGCGCGCAGTGATGTTTCACCCCAAAAGCCTCCAAGATCCCTTAAAGATAGCTCAAGCTTTGGAATAGGGAGCGGGGACTACAGAAGCAATTAAACACCAAGCTGGAGAGTGTGTTGTGAGTGGCACTTTTCACTAGCACAAAGCCGCGGAGAGGCTACTTGCCAGACCTGGTGAAGCCACCCTCCATGGGATAAGGGACTCTCCGTCGAGGGCGAATGCTAACGAGTTTCCCCAACCACTACCGTTTTCTCTTTTTTTCGCCAGACGCTGTTTTGTAAGCACCGCCTTTGCGATAGTCTTTTATCTTGATTTGAAGCTTGTTGTACATAGAGGGGTCGGGGATGCCGCAGGTGGCACAGCAGGTGGTGAGGTATACAGCAAGTTGGAGCCAGGCTGCGACGAGCGGGTCCGCCTTCGTTGCAATGTAGCAAAACGCTTCAAAAGATTTGCAAAGGGATTGAAACGACTGCGACATGTTCCCCGTGTTCTGCCACCGGAGACGGTTCTCCTTCATGGCCTTCACCGTGGTGGCGGCTCCCCCCTTTTTGTTGCATGCTTTGTACTCCTCGATCAAGAGCTTCATCCATTCGTTCCGTGCTGTAATAATGCGATCCAAGTTCTCAGATTTTGTCGAGACGCTGGTGCCGACCTTGAGAAGAAGGGCAACCAAGGGTTCCCCAGTGGAGTCTAGCCATGAGGGATCGAAGGTTGTCCAGTACCTGCTTTGGTTGAAGACTGGAGTTGGGGGTTTGACAACGTGCTTTACAGTTTGGGTTGCTAGTTTGAGTTTCTTTGCTGGCTGGACGATCGGTTTTTTCTCCTCGCTTTGTTCTTCTGATTCTTGTTCTTCCTCTTCTTCTTCTTCTTCTTCGTCGTCGTCGCTGTTTTCTGTAGTTTCTGTTTTGTTGTCATCCTCCTCTTGCTCCTCGGAATCTACGTCGTTTACATCAGCGCTTGTTTCTCTCGGGTATTTTTTCATGAGATTCTCCAAAAGGTTCGGGTCCTGTTCTTTTGGAAGCATCATCCAGCTGTTGTGATTCTGAGCGTTGAACATTTTCTTTTCGATTTGTATAACGTCATAAATGCCATAGTCGGTCCAGAGGACCTCGTAGGTCTCCTCTGATTTGTCTTTAACGCGTAGTACTACACAAGTCCACCAGCCGCCGTCCACGTTGCAGAGAGGCCACCCGGCAGAGATGGTTCCACCACCCATCCACACCCGAAGCACGCTCCCCCTTACCACTGCCGGTGCGATCTGTGAAGCCCCTCTTCGCGACATTATTTGAAATTTTTCTTTTAATTTGGGGGGTTTGGGCGAAGCGTTTCGAGTGTAAGTTTTTTTTTTTTTTTTCTTCTTCTTCTTTTTCTTTCAAGACTTTACCCTAATCCCGGAGTTCATAGGGCTGAACGGATTTAAAAAAAAAGGGGGGGTAAAAAAAAAAAAGGATGGCAGAAGAGGAGTAGCAGAAAGAGGAGTTTAAAAAAATATAATAGGGAACAATAATAATAAAAAAGGGAGTGGGAGTGTGTGTACTTTTTTTGTTTTTTAATTTTTTTTTCTGTTTTGTTTTGTTTTTCCATTTAAAGCCCCATCTCTTAAAAAAAGAGAACAAAAAAACCTCGCTCGGTGGCACTCTTCTCTTTTTTTTTTTTTTTTTTTTAATTTTTAATTGTGTAATAACAAAAAAAAGGGGGGGATTTCTTTTTTTTTTTTCCAAGCTTCACTACTGTAACTACAGGCATTCGCTTCCAGCCTCACACAAGTTGCCGAAGATATCAAGCCTCCCGTCGGGAGCCCATTGCGGGAAAGTGATATCGTACTTAAAAGTAGTCGACCCCATTTTAGAGACACAAGAGAGCTCGCTGAGCGACCCCGGCTTTCCCTTGCAGATGGGGTCCTTCACCAACTTAGCTGCTTTCGCTGGACTACCGGATGCCAAAGCCTTGTGAAGACCTGCATGGGGCATTTTTTTTTTTTTTTCTTTTCGTGTAGCCTGGCGTGAATAATAATAAAAAATCACGGGGTGGGGGGGGGGGGGGGGGGGAAATCACGCGTTTTTGGCCTTATGCTGCCCCGCCGCACGGCGCATATAGGTCACAAAGGCTCTACCCTCTTCACTGTCCAAACCACGCAGCCCTCTGACAACACGGGCCATGACACCATAAGGAAGCCGTTCTGCAAAATCAGCGGCAACGGCCTGTTTTAGAACAGCATCCCTGTCCTCCAACGGTATCGAGTCAGGCAGCGCGAGGCACAACTGCACAGCGTGGCTCAACGTTTCCTGAGAGCATGTTTTCAGCAAGCCGAGGTGCCTACAAAACATGCGCACCAGCTGCTCCGCAGGCACAAGCCCCCTCCCACTCATCATGTGGAGGTAGCGCACCAACACGTTATACTGCTTATCGGAGATCTTCACAATCCCCACGAAGCTGTCGTGGAAAACCTGTGCGAGATCACCCCCATGGCACAAATCGTGTAGATCCTGCACGGCATTCAAGAACACATGAAAACGAAATCCTGCGGTGTCTAATATGTTGGCGTCTCTGCATCTCGCACGAAAGGTACTTTCCACCATGTCAAGCAGTGTCTGATCGGCATCCCCTGCAATACCGAGATACGTCACCAAGTGGCACAATCTGTCTAGCTTCCACCCGTACCCGTCATAAGCTTTTCCGTTAAACGCAGACCAGCAAAGTTTCATCATCGTCTGTCGGAATCCTTGTGAGCGTATTCTGAATTTCGTTGCGAAGTGCACGATTTCCAATATCTTGGTGACGACGAAATGGCCGGATATCTCGTTCTGAACGGAGCGTCGCTGCAGGTTTCTGTCGATCTCGGAGGCGATGTTGGGTTTGAACGTGTTCGTGATGCGCATTAATGTGCACAGTGCAGCCGCCGTTCGCAGCGTGAAATTCTCCGAGAGGTCCGCAAAGAGTTTTGTCTCAGCCATGGACGCAAGGGTGCCGGTGCTCTTCGCGCCAATATCGATCTCAGTGCTGGTGAACACAAGGCGGAGGACCGTAACTATGCCTTCCATGTTATGATGCGAGAGAAGCGCTTCTGGTTGATGCTGTATCAGCTGTGTGATACGCGTAGCGATGGTGGGGTGGAAGGCTATGTTGAGCAGTGTCACAAGGTCGGCCACCGTCCGTGGTCCACAGTGCGAGAGGAAGTTGTATGTGACCCTTCTTTCCAGTGCTGCAAGGTATGCTGCGGAAACCTCGGGGGTGGTGAATTGTGAGATTTGTGCGCCGGTTGTTACTAGTTTCTTGAGGTCTTGATCTGTGCAAGTGTCGATGTGCCCATCTTCTCTCCGTGCCTCTTCTAGTACCCACTCTACCACGGCATCGAAGCGGTGCCTGCTCCTCAGGACTGCGCCTTCCGTGCTCTCTCTCCCCAGGTCGGTCACCACGCTAACAAAGTCTCTGCATGTAAACGTTCTCTCCCTAGCAAGGCTTCCCAAAACCTCATCCACCACCTCGATGTACCTTTGCGCTGGACTGTACCACCTGGCTTTAGTAAGGCTTTTTAGCATGGGTGCATTCCCCCCCCCCCTTTTTTTTACCTCTTTTTTTTTTAAATTTTGATTCGTGTGTGTGGTAGGGGGGGGGGGGGGGGGGAGGGTAGAAATAAAAAAGCGGGGTGGTTTTTCCTTCGTGCCTTTTTCTTTATTTTTTTGTGTCCGGAAAAAAAAAAGGGGGTGGTGGTGTCTCCTTGACCATCAGTCTCTCTCTTTTTTTTTATTCCTTTTTTTTTTCCCCCCGTTCAGCTTAATCTGATCAAGAGACCAAGATAGGAGTGTAATCGGGATGCTGTGGGGGGGGGGGGGGAGTCCAGTGTCCATTCTTTTTTTGGGTTCTCTTTTTTTTCTTTTTTTATTTGGAATGAAAGAAAGAATGAGCACTCATTATGCACACTTGAAAAAATTGCAGAAGAGGGGGGAGCAAAAAAAAAAAGGAAAAAAAAGCATTAAGCACTTTTTCTTTCTTTTGTATTTTTTTTTTTTTAAATCTTTCATAGAAAGGGTCGTTAAGAAATTTTAAAGGTGGGAGGGAGAAATAAAAAAAGAGGGGAGAGAAAAAAAAAAGATTACTAGGTGTGACACAACCAATGAAAAAAAAAAAAAAAAAAAAAACACTCTCTCCCCATCAAAAAGACATATTATTACACATCAGTATGCATGACATGGCGCCTCAAAGAAAAGTAGCAGACCCAGTTTCGCTTACTACATTTATCGCACATAACCATAACAAGGATAGGAAGCAATCCCCCCCCCCCCCCCCCACATTTCTTTTTTTCCCTCAATCACCCCGCCTCTTTAATGGCTAGTCTGATATGGCCGTGGGTCACAAAAGCGACGCCAGCTCCGTTCTGGTGCCCTATGTAGTCGGATGTCGAGAAGATGGTGAGCTGGGTTTTTTAAGAATTTTAACCATCTACCAACGGACCATTTTTGCCCACCAGGGGGTAAATTTTCAAAACTTCAAAAAAAGCTATTCTAGCGCAACGCCGGGGCTATATGCCCCCGGAAATGCCTCCAGATGTCCCAATTCTAGAGAGAGGGTGCCCACAGCAGGGCCCACCCCCACAACATTGTCAAAAATATCGTTCCTGAAGTGCCCGAGAGGGGGTACAAAAAACAAGTCAAAAAGAATCGACTGTAAAATTCTATAAAAAGCTATTTAAGGCCTTCTTGACGCGGTTCGTACGTGCCCCAGGGCTGGGGGACTTCTTTTTTGACCCCGGGAGGGGTTTCTGGGGGTATCCCCGGCAAGGTGGCAGTCTTTGAAGCACGGAGTCACGCAAAGTTGTACCAAGCAGGCTGAACACTGAAATAGGGGTCTTTTCGACTTGAAATGCTTGCACCGCACGTTGCACTACTTTTTCGGGGAAATGGCCCCAGAAGGTACTGTCACGGCGCATTGGGGTCTCAGAGCACTCGTTCTGTGTTTCGGGGCATGGTATTGGGGCAGCCTGCTCTGTAGTTGACTTTATCTGTTGTTTAGACTGCCTCCCCTAGTAGCCCTTCGATGACTGCCTCTCTGAAAGGCGTCAATACACTGTCGTTCGTACTCAGGGTGTTGGGGGGCAAGGCTTCTTTCCAAACAAGCCAAGCATTCGCCAGAGATTTACCTAACAAGTACGAAAATACTTTTAGGGGCCACTTTTAAGTCATAAGGGTGCGTTTATGGCGTTTTGTCACAGCGTCACCCAGCGTCGGTTCCGCCCATTGCGGTGTTGTAAATATGCACTTGGTGGGAACAAGATGTCCTTTCCGGCTTTCATTCTCTTTTGGCGGACGGTCAAATTTGACTTCACTGGAACATCCAACGTCGATAGAAAGCACACAGGCTTGATGTCATGCCACGTTGTGGTGCAAAGGATGCTCGCGTGCTGGTGGAACTGTGTCCCCACGGGATGCGCGTCCTTGGGCTTGCGGCCTCGCTTCTTTGGGGCATCCATGATCTCCGGGAGGCCTTGGCGATAGGTAGAAGTCAGCACGCTTGTTTGTTTCGCTGTGGAAACACAGATTTCCCAGAATAGTCAAAAAGCGGTCTCTTGACATGACGGTGGCGTACCCAGGGGTGTAGTTGAGAAACGTGGAGCCAGTGCACCAGTAATCAGAATAATCTGGCTTGGTATCCAAGTCCATCGACAAAAGGACACCTAGGAAGGTACGCAGAGAAGCAGCATCGAGATCCAGGGAGACACCTTTTTTAGCCGCATTTGCCACATTGTTCGAAGTTATGACCCGAATAAAGTTTGGGACGAGCATTTGGGAGAATATATGGTATGGCGTTGAGCCTTTGATGTCAAAACAGGGTCCACAAGGATTCCGATCTTCACGAAACCGGATGCCTTCCAACTGCTCCGGCTTTGCCGTCCAATCACCCTGCTGTGACTCGGAATCGGTCGAATTCGTGTCAGAATCACTGTTTGTATCAAAATTGCATAATAGGGATGAGCCATCAGTGCTGCCATCACTCATGACGTCCTCTTCCGGCCTCTTTCCGGGCGCCTTTTTTTGAAGTGATTTTTAAGGGTAAATTTGGGCTGGCGTTTTTTTTTATTTTTTCATTTTCTTGTTAAGTTAGGGCAGCATTTAGTTTATATTTTTCATATTTTCCGCGCAGGACCCCGCCGGCAAGAAAGGGCCGGGCCGTATTGCATTGAAAGCCCTTTGCGTAAAAGATTTTTTTTCAAATCGTCTATATATAGACGCTCGTTGATAGATGGTTAAATTTATATATAAAAAAAAAAAAAAAAAAAAAAAAGAAAGAAAGAGAAAAAAAAAAATTAAAAAGAAAACCATACCACCCTAGCATTGTCACATATGCGGACTCCGTTGCTCTTCTCTTGGTGGGCTCGGAAAATGTGGGTGAGGCCGTGCTTGTCGAGGAACTCATCCACAGCTTTCGACCCGAATGTCTTAAGCCCCACACCCCTTGGGTTGTCCCCGAACCCGTGTTCATCTAGATACCGTCTCTGGTCGGCGGGGTCGGACCACACAAGGTCCTCCATTATCTTTCTGCACTTCTGCGTCCACGCTGACTCTTGGGAAGCGAGTGCAGGCGCCACTTGAATTGATACAAATCTGGGAAATTTTGGGTCTTCCAAGGTCTCTAACCTGTCATCAGTGCCCCCAGTGAACCGGGGGATCCCGCCGTGCGCGCAGAATATCTTACCGTCCACAATGGCCGCTGCCGGCAGGCATTGGAACACCTTATTGATGGCCTCCCACACCTGCTCGCCCACCCTTCCCGGGAACTTCTGTTGCAGCTCGTACTTGAACGAGACGTCCCCGTACTGCTTGATGTCCCCGTTCACTTCAGGCGACTCGTGGTTCCCACGCAGCAGCAGCACCTGCTTCGGGGACAGCATCTTCAAGCACAGTAGGTATACTACCGATTCCAACCCGAACACGCCCCTGCGGTTTTTTTTTTCTTTTTTTTTTTTTTCTTCTTTTTTTTTCCCCTTCGTTTTCCCCATACCTGTCGACGTAGTCGCCCAAGAACAGGAAGGTTGTTCCCGTGTATGAAATCTCTCCGAAGATAAGCTGTTTTTTTTTTTTTTTTTTTTTTTTTTAAACACACCAGCTTTTGAAGGAAGTAATGGAGGTCTGCAAAATTGCCGTGCAGGTCACCAAAGACGCAGAGAGGCGACGAGATGCGGAGCAGCATTGGTTCCTGAAGCAACACCTTAGTCACGTCAGAGCACAGGTGCATAATGCGGGTTGCGAAGTCCCTCGGTGTGCTCTTGATGCCCTTTGACCAGCT